>JAKTZD010000023.1:0-193093 GCA_030564765.1 Saccharomycopsis sp. NRRL Y-5750 | reverse complement strand
GTGTGCGACGTCTGGGGGGTGGGCTTTTTCGCGGACTTTTTGAAAAACCGCTTGAGCCCGATGTGGTGTCTGGAGGACACGCCCAGCCCGGGGCCCAGGAGGCCGGAAAGCGCGGCGGAGTGGGCCACCGCGGTGGCCGGCGTCGTCGACGTCGTCGACGTCGTCGACGCGTAGGCATACGGGGCGCGGCGGGATCCGGAAACCGACGGGGTCACGTGATTCACAACCGCGGCCGGCGATGCGGCGCGCTGCGGCGATCCGGACCGGCGTTTGAGGCGCCCGTTGATGTCGATGCCCTTCAACGCCCCGCCGGCGATGTTTTCGTGGCTGTTGGACGCAGGGCTGAGGCTCAAGCCGGAAATCCGCTTCGAAAGCAGCCGGATCGACTGGTTGGTCCGCGCAGGCGCCAACGCCTCGTCCTCCGCCGCGTGGTCGAAGGACGACGTCAGGTGGTTGGCCAGGTGGCTGAAAAGCTTCAATTTTGTCTTTTTGAAGATGGTCGAGGACTTTTTGGAGTGGGTCGACGATGCGTCGGAAAGGACGGACTGGTGGCCGGCCGAGTCGTTGTTTGCCTTGAGCATAGGCACGGACGAAGGCATGAGCAGTAGAATATAGCTATAGGAGGGTGCTTTTGCAGGGGGGGAGGAATATGGTATGAACAATGTGCCGATTTGTGGCTGAGGAGTGCCTGTAAGTTGTGGGAGGGTTTTTTAATGTGTTTAAGCAGTGATGCTTGTGTGGCGCTTGCACGATATGCAGTGATGCTTGTATTTGCACGATATGCAGTGCTGTTGGTATTGTGAGTAGTTTATATAGATGCAAGCCTTGGTATCAGCACCTGTACCGCTGGATTGTTATTCAGCCGTCAATATAAATTCAGCTTGTTTGAGTGTGCTGCAATAGCTTATCCACAGTGTCCGAACTATTTACCTATGTAATTCTTTCAGCAGCTAATCACACGATTGCGCCTTGTGTGCACGATCAAATCCTCAATCCCTTGTCAATTCGTGCTTCGGCAATGTCTAAAGCAATGCATCAACTGATTCTTCAACCCGAGAATCTGTCAAAAGAAAGTGCTATCGTGATAACTTGCTAGCGATCCTTTACGTGGTCCTGGATGGTCCTTGTACTCCGTAAGGTCTCAAGTCCCGAAGTCCTAAGTCAAAGTCTGAAGTCCTGCTTATCCTGCTACTCTGATGCTCTGCCTCTGCCTAACAAACAAAATCCAACAATGATCAAGGAAAACAAAAATTAAAAACCTCACGAAAAGAGAAAAATACAAAACTGGGATTTTTTTGCCAAAGCAGTCAAAAGTCTAATTTCGGCTGTGATTGCAATCCCTTGGACGACTCCGTGATAGGACAATGTCTGCTTGTTGGTCCACCACCGCCTGTTCCTGCGCGGATCCGCAACAAATACTCTTATTTATGGCGCAATCCTCCATCGATAGATACACAGATCAGCCCCAGGCTATCATCTCCAAGAGATTCGATTCGTTTTTCCTTGGCTTTACACGTGATGTCCGATGGAGGGCCAATCAGGATGTTTGATTTTTGCAGCTCCGTCACCTGACTGCGGTCACGTGGAGCCAGACCCCCAGAAATGGTATCCCTTACCTGCGCACAAGGCTAGTCGGGGCATAAGATAGCCGAGGCAAGATAAGCTCAAGATTTGATATTCACTTAAAAAGAGTCTTATCATAATGACTGATTTTCTTGGCTTTTTTCAACTGTTTGTGTAGGGATGTGAAATTTCGCACGCTTATCGCTCTGGATTTCGCATGATGAGCGTTTCCAAATCCCGGACGGCTTCGTATATCTGTCTCAATGCCATCTGGCCACTCTGTCTCACGCTGTCTCATGCAATGAGTGGCCTGTGATTAGGTACAGCGATGGGAAGCTGCTAGTTCTTTGGTGATGAACAGTAGAATGTATTGACTCTTTTCGTAAACTCTGCGAGGAGAATGTATTTTTTTCGATACAAGTGTACTCAGTTGAACACTGGTGCACTTCAATTGAGTGGCTACGGTGAATATTAACTCCTTTCAGTGTACACCCGGTGCTTTCGTCTAGTAGACATTCTGCTCACGAGATTATTATTCTGGTGTTCATTCACGTAGCCCAGTCACGACATTGATTTGACTGGCCATACAGATGCCGAGGCCAATCTTTAGTGACCTTACCTACTCTGCTACATTTTTCAGTCTTCACCCAGACGCATCATAACCAGTTGTGATTTGACTGCCTATACAGACTCCGAGGCCAATGTCCAGTAATCTTTACCTACTCTACTAGGTTTGCTACGTATTTCAGTTTTGACCCAGACGCATCATCAACGTCCTTAGTTACGAGTAGCTATCCAATATCCATCTAGACTCCAGCGGTGTCTTTTAGCAAGTACCTATACGGCATCAAAATACTCTCAGTGCCCGCTTCAGGCTGCCTTATTGATACACATCAAGATCAATCACCTGTGTCATCTCCCAAAGCTCATCCTACGCGGTATTTCCATGAATTTCTTGTATTCAGACGCCCAACCAGTGACATCTTGAAGCAATTACTATAAAACATATATAAGTCGTTTATAACGTCATCACCACCCATATTCATAGGCACCTCATCTCTTCACCACTTTACCACTCAATCTGCATCTCCCCAAAGGGCTTGCTCGTCACCAACTCCTCCACCAACTCGTCAACATTTTTGATATATGGCTTCAATATCAGGGCCTTTTCCATCATGGTTCTCCGAACATATCCGTCCTTGTACAACTTCTTTGACTGGTTCAATATCACCGACTCATCAAGGTTCATCTCAAACGACTTGTCAATATTGATTGTTGTCTCCGGAATCAAGTAGAAGAACAAAAACTCCAATATCTTAAGCTTTGTCTCTTTAGAAGTAGACCGTTTCAGGAACAAGTTACATATCAATTCAACCCCATTTAGCTGCTCAAACTTTCTGAGATTGGCCACGGATCTCACCAAACAGCACACAATTGCTTGTATAGTTGACGTTTGCACCGTAGGAATGTACAATTTCCCATTGAGAAAGTTCAAAAGCAATTTCAAGTTGATGTCCCGATGAAAAAGTTTTCTCGACTCTGGATGGAGCAATAGCACGCCCTGGAGCACCTTGTTGGTCACCACTATGAATTCCTGTGGATATGCTGACGCGTTCTTGTTGTTCTTCAAATCAAAGAGATCAAGTAAATGAATCATCGCAGTTGCAATATTATATTCGAAGTTACTTTGAAGCTTGAGGAACTCCCCAAACACCTTGTCGCTGGCCCCAGGCACTTTCCACTTTGGTCTATGGACGTAGCTATTGAAATCCTCGTTCTGATAGTTGTCTCCTTGATGCTGCTGTTGCTGGACACACAACTGGCCTAACAAAGCATCAAGCCGTTGCAATCCATCGTGAATTGTCGATGGCTCGAGCGAGTATATTCTGCTCAAAGAGTCACTAAGATATTCTTGCAACTCACTTGTCATTTTATTGTTTGCCAGAGCTATTTGTAATGGGCTTCTCCAAGAGGCTATATCAACTGCGAGTCTATTAATGATGGTCCTTCCCGATGAGTTATCTTGACAGTGGTGTTTCTTCTCAGTCAGCTATTTTAACAGACGTTTTGCTGCTTGTTAGTCTTTGGGGTTATAATGGACAGTAAATAAAAATAGAACCTGTCAAGAAATGCTGGCTATCAGGTATATTTCTATCTTTTGATTCTTTCTTCATCTAGTCTAAATTTTTTGTTCATATATTTTTTTTATTTACCTTTTTCCGTTCTGGGAAATCTTAATTCTTCACTGATGCACTTCGTGAAAGATAAATGAGATGCCCTGTTTGTTGATCGATACTGCAAAGACATACTTGTATGGACGGACTGTTTGTGACTTTTCAGCCAATAAATATATGAAGTAAACTAATAGACGATACAATTAGTAGATGAGTCACTTAGTAGGTTTGTCTTTTTTGACCCCGAGGAAACCTGTCAAGCAATTTTTCATGGGCATTCGTGATACAAGTATAGCAGTTATCATATATGATACATATATGTATTACGAATGGATTTGGTAACTACTAATAAGTCAAATGACTAAATTCTAAATATACAAGATGAAGGAGACTTTGTAATGTCCCTATTCTATAAAACGGTCTATGAGCTGATCATTGATCTTGGTCATAAGTTGATTGAACAACCAGGACTTGGATCATCAGCCGATCTATGTGCTGTCAGTGATGTAGCCAAATTAGCCAGAAGAAACTCTCGCATAGGTCAATCATATCCAATAGTTTCCAGCATAGCCTATACAAAAGGCAGAAAGTTTCCAACACGACTTATATAGCCTATAAACACCCTGATCTATCTTCTAGCAAAGCATACCCTAAAGAGCGGTATCCCCCGCACGAAGTTGCAGCTGCTGGTTCCGAACCTCTGCTGCTCGCTTAGTGAATGCCTTTAACATAATATCAGTAATCTTCGAAGCAAAAAGAGCACTGACAGAATTGTACAACGGATTTGAAAACTTGTAGTCTAAATTCAATTGCATGTGGCTGATGTTTTTGTTCAGTCCATCTTTGCCAATAAACCACTGCATTTTCAAGTGCTCAAACAAATTGTCCGACAACGACTCAGCACTGACAAGTTTAGGTGTTTGTTGGTTGTCTTCACAAACCAATTTGCATACAAACTTCTCATCATAACCTTTGAAGCCTACTCTTAATCCGCCTTCCGTAGGCAACGACTTTGCGTCTACCTGTGTCACAAATGACTCAACACAATATGGGACAAATTTGTGGTAATCTGAGACATTTGACACAACCTGGAATAACACCTCAGGTGGATGGTGTATGCTCTTTTTAATTGTATATTGTTGAGCCTGTGAGCTTAGAATGCTCGTTGGGTCAGGAAGGTTGAAAAAGCATCGCTGCAGGTGACAGTTTATTCCAAACGGTTGGCGTGCAAGAGTCACGACCCCTGGTCTTACACGTAACATTGGCTTGAGTTTCTACTCCAGTCTCTCTTTTATCCACTCCGCCTCTGCTATTTTTATAGCAATAACGATACTATTGGAGCTCTTCGATATGGCACACCCTCTCGTCATCTATCCATCCATCAAGTCTATTGATGAAAAATGAAAAAATATTTCAGTTCCTCGATTGGCGGGGTTTCGATAGTACAATATGAACATTCAATTGATATGAAGCTGTAAGTTCTTTTTGGATCTTACTATTCTCCATAGAGTATAATCATTATACTGATCATTAAAATGCAGAACTAATAACAAAAGGGGATACATTTATCAATAAAAAGCCTGAACGACAATAGCTGCTTTGACCACCTAATGTCCTTCGAAATAAATTGGGACCTTTTGTCTTCTGATGTGGACTTAAATAACCGGATCCAAAACTTTCTTGATGCCCAATTGCAACTGGTCTCTTTCCCTAAATTTATAAAGGACGTGAAGGTCACCAAGTTCTTTTTGGGGAAAATTCCGCCTAATATCACTGTGAGGCATATAGGTGATCCTTTTGAAGAGTTCTATGAGCCAGATAAAGACTCAGAGGGAGACGAAGACGATGAAGAAGACGAAATTCATCCTGCTCCTCTAGATTCATCAATAGACTCATTAGGCTCGTCTAGCCCGTACAAATCGAACGTGGCGAGCCACAATAACAATTCCAAGGACTCTGTTTTGAGAAGTGTTAAAACTAGTCAGAAATCTATTGAAACATCTCCAAATGACATTCAAATCATTGCTGATGTCGACTACAAGGGCGATATATACATCGAAATAAGCACAAATCTTATATTCAGCTACCCGTCAGACAGTTTCATTGAAGTTCCTATCAAGTTGAAAATCACAGGATTAGTGGTCCATTCACTTGCAATTATCTCTTATGTGAAACATCTCGTTAATTTCTCGTTTCTCTGCGACATAAGCGATGAGAATCTAGACACTCTTCTCAGCAACAAAAGCCAGCCTCTGATCAACTCTTCCACTACTAGTGTACTTTTTAATGGGAATAATAATAGCGGGGCTGCTAATAACATTAATAATAATAGCTATGTCAATCTACCATCGACCCCCATTACCAATCCGTCTGCTAAACTAAATACTTCAAGCAGACATAACAGCAGTCCAATGATACACCCTACACCAGGGTTGTTTGTCAATACAAATGGCGACAACGACGTGCCTGAATATACGGGTGGTGTATCAAATAATGCAAACTCGATTGGAGCTACACCGGTGTACACATCCTTCTACAATAGCGGTAATAGCAACACCAACAACAACACACATAACTCTTTCAGATATTTGAGTAAGGATAGAATTGATATCATTAAGGATTTAAAGATTGAGTCGGAAATTGGAGGAGGAACCGTCTTTCAAGGTGACACACATGGGTCGGTGTTGAAGAATGTGGGTAAGGTTGAGAAGTTCTTGATTGATAAGATCCGAAGTATTTTGCGAGACGAATTAGCATGGCCGGGGTGGATTTCATTTGACTTTTCTGGTGATGATGAAGAGAGCAGTGATGAGGAGAGTGATGATAATGAGTAGGTGCAATTAGAGACTATGCAATCTCGATATTTTAAAATATGTTGATAATGAAAAAGTACTTTTATATGAAATTTGCTCAATTGGTAGTAAAATAGGCATAGGGAGTGCATGAAACTCCCAAAACTCGGTTTTATTGAGGTGTCAACAAGCCCGCCGTTTCTCTATATTATTCAGAACGTTTAGACCACAGTAAAAAGTCCTTGATATCCCTGGTTATCTGAGGGAAAGTATTTTACAGAAGTGACCATAAGCTGTAACACTAGCGATATGTGCGACATTTGCAGCTCTCTGCCAAAGAGCAAGCCTGAACACCAGAGGTTTGCGTCTCATCAACCTGTAGGAGCTTCGAATAGCTTAAGTAAGTCTTACATTCTAGGACACAACCTATCTGCCGTTCATGTCTTTCCAAGCTTCCTTTACTTACCCTACTAATCTAGTATCTATACTCCTTACAGTATCACTTGATCACTCGATACTGAAGAGAGTATCTTCCTGATAAAATCACTACTCTACGTCTTACCGACCAACATCGAGATAAACCCAAAGACCCATCAAAACGGCGCCTTCATGCGGACGCGAAAAACTAATCTCAGTTTTTATCCTAAATAAGAAAAAAAATGAAAATGACGCGTAACAAAAATCAAATTTTCCACTTTTTTTCAAAATGAACAAAAAATTTCAGATCGCTATTTTTTGGGCCTCAATCAACTAACAACTAACGATCCATCTGTCTACGAGACATCGGGCCATTATCTGATATTACCATACAGCTACCACCCGAATCTTTGTGCACATGTATAAGTAACCGCTGCTCAGTATGTCCCAATTCACTTCACAGCCAGAAATATCCTCGGATGCCTTCGTATCAAGTAACGTCCAGTCGGGCAGATTCCAGAGCTCCACAGATGCTCGAATGACCCAGGATTCCCGCATTAATGCCAATATTGAGGACGACGCAAGACCCGTGGAGGCTCTCAGAAGAGGTAATAACCAGATCATTGAAAAAGTGCACGATGTCACCGGTGAAAAGGTGAGAGAGTCCTTTGAAATGTTTTTGCAAGAGTTTGTAGAGGAAGACGAACCCAGCACTTCAGAAGCTGCGGCAACCCCAGCAGAACCAAAGCCTTTTGGGGGAAGAACCTACATTGCCCAGCTTGAGGCTATGAGAATATACGAATTGTCTACAATCTACATCAACTACAAACATTTGTTGAAAAGAGAAAACGGGGTGCTTGCTTCGGCTATTCTTGAACAATACTACAGATTTCTCCCGTTTTTACAGACTGGGTTGAAAAGAGTGATCAAGAAGTATGTTCCAGACTTGTTGAAAGCCGGTGCCATCAACAGCCAGGCTGCAAACTCTCAAGTAACCAACACTCAGACCTCTACAAGCGGGGCAACCTCCAATGCCTTAGAAACCAACGAAAAGGTGTTTCAAATAAGTATTTTCAACCTCCCTACCATCCACAGAATCCGTGACATCAGATCTGAAAAAATAGGGTCTTTGATCTCGATTTCTGGTACTGTTACCAGATCGTCAGAAGTCAGACCAGAATTGTACAAGGCTACGTTTACATGTGATATGTGCAGAGCTACAGTTGAAAACGTTGAACAAATCTTCAAATTCACAGAGCCTACCAGTTGTCCAAACCCCAGCTGTGAGAACCAGTCATATTGGACCCTCAATGTTCAGAAATCGCACTTTGAGGATTGGCAGAAGGTCAAGGTTCAGGAAAACCCTAACGAGATTCCTACAGGGTCTATGCCCAGAACATTGGACATTATCCTTCGAGGAGAGATTGTTGAAAGAGCCAAACCTGGTGATAAGGTCAAATTTACTGGTATGCCGATCGTTATTCCCGATGTCAGTCAGCTAGGACTTCCGGGAATCAAGCCAACTTCAAAAAGACAGCAATCGGGTAACGACTCGCTCGGATCCAGTGTCACGGGTCTCAAGGCTCTTGGAGCAAGAGATCTAACCTATAAAATAGCCTTTTTGGCAAGTCATGTGTCCTCGTTGGTGAATCCAACAAGCGGAAGCAAAGAGGATTCCGGAGACGGCGAGGAAGAGTCGGACGGAAACGAATACAAGACAGGAGACGATAAACAGGACCAGGAGACATTCTTGAACAGTCTTTCTCAAGAAGAACTTAGTCAGTTGCAGCTTATGGTCAATGATGACCATATTTACGACAATTTAGTCAAATCGATTGCGCCAGCTGTCTATGGACACGAAACCATCAAAAAAGGTATTCTCTTACAGCTTTTGAGCGGGGTTCATAAGGTGACTCCAGAGGGTATTAATCTTAGAGGTGACATCAATGTTTGTATTGTTGGCGATCCCTCTACCTCCAAATCGCAGTTTTTGAAATATGTCAGCTCTTTTGTGCCTAGAGCTATCTATACTTCCGGTAAGGCGTCTTCTGCCGCCGGTTTGACAGCTGCTGTGGTCAAAGACGAGGAAACTGGTGATTTTACCATTGAGGCCGGTGCCTTGATGTTGGCAGATAACGGAATTTGTTGCATTGACGAGTTTGACAAGATGGATATCACCGATCAGGTTGCTATTCACGAAGCGATGGAACAGCAGACGATTTCCATTGCAAAGGCGGGTATCCAGGCCACTTTGAACGCCAGAACGTCTATTTTGGCAGCAGCCAATCCTATTGGGGGAAGATACAACCGTAAACAGTCGCTTAGGGCCAACTTGACGCTTTCTGCGCCAATCATGTCGAGATTTGACTTGTTTTTTGTTATCTTGGACGACTGCAATGAAAAAATCGACACACAGCTTTCCAGTTTCATTATTGACTTGCACCAAGGTGGAGACAGTTTCATAGAGTCTCCTTACAGTGCCAGTCAGGTCAGACGGTATATAAATTACTGCAAGACTTTCAAGCCCAAAATGAACAAAAAGGCCAGAGACTATTTGGTGGAATGCTACAAGGAGCTCAGAGCTAACGATTCTCAAGGATACGGCCGTTCCAGTTACAGAATAACAGTCCGTCAATTGGAATCGTTGATTAGATTGTCAGAGGCCATTGCTAAGGCCAATACTTCCAACGTTATCACCCCAGAATTAGTTGCCGAGGCGTACAGTCTTTTGAAGGACTCTATCATCAAAGTTGATAAGGATGATGTCGAAATAGACGATGAGGACGAAGCTACAGAATCCGCTGACGCTGATGCTGCCGCTGCTGCCGCTTCAGAAAGTGGAGAAGGTGCAGAACATCACGAACAGGACACGGAAATGCTGCAACAGCCTGCAGAAAAACATAAAAAGGTTGCTATTTCTTACGATAAGTATATTGAAATGATGTATGCTATAGTCAAACAGGTCACGGAAGCCGAAAAGGCCAGCGATAGCGATGTTGCCGGCTTGACCGGCAAACAGATCATCGAATGGTACTTGGAGTCCAAGGAAGACGAAATGGACACCGAGGAAGACTATTGGAGAGAACAGAAGCTTTGTAAGAAGGTGTTGAAGCGTTTGGTGAAGGACAGAATATTGATGGAAGTGAGAAACACTAGTACCAGAAGAGAATTGTTGAGCGAAGAAGAGATAGCTGAGTCGCAGAAGGTTGATCTGGATAGCATTGTGTATATCTTGCATCCTAACTGTGCTATAGCTGATTTTTTCACTGAGGCAGAGTAAGCTGTGTCTGAAGAGTGCTGGTTTACTTCTCTTATTTATTGTTTTGTTTTTTGTATTGGCTCGGGTTATTTATTTCTATTCATGGAGAAAATCGAAGTTTAATTTCAACTGTTGAGTGTATACCGTACTTCGTAAATTGTTTATTTGATGATGGAAGGTGCAGATGCAATCCTTTATGTCCATTTAGCAAAATACGCACACTCCTCTTCCCACCTCTTACAATATTCAATATACGATCTGAAAAATTTGATGTAGCAAAGCTCACAACACCAAGGCGTAGATGAGACCAATAACCCTAAAGAGGCACAGACCCCCAAGGCAACCATGAGTGACAAAAATGAACAACAGATAGAAGAGAAGGTGGTGTTAGATAAATACGAAGAAGCCAAATACAAGTCTGTAGGAAAGGACACCGAATATAATCGCTCGAAGGTTGATTTCACCGAAGGTGAGGTTTTGGAATATAAATACTATCCAGATAATCCAACATCGGCCCTCAGCAGATATCAATTTGAGGCCAAAGGGGCAAGTCAGTTTTATGATCCTTGCGCTGAATCATCGAGAATGAGCATTCGCTGCATGGAAATCAATGGAAAAGACTCTAAGAAAATCTGTGGGGAATACTTCCAGGCATATCGTGATTGCAAGAAACAGTGGCTAGAGGAAAGAAGAAAAGGAAATGGCCGGTGGTAACGATATTCAAGGGTTTCATGTATATAGTCCGGTTTGTCTAGGAATATCAGTGAACATTAATGTATAATAATATTTAAATCCATTATTTTTCGGTAGTAATGAGTGGTTTATATATCATTTATAAGAATCCAATACCCAAAAGAGCCAAAACGGGTGTTTTCAGGCCAGACACTGATATATAATGGAATCGCGTCCTTGCCATCCGTTTCCGTTATTGTGATCTCAACACAACACCAATTGGCATACTTTTCAAGGGGACTCAAATTCTCAGTTATGGAAAGCGAAGACAAGTCGTCCTCTAATAAGCTAGAATTCAATAATCTGTTTTTCAGAGGAGTTCCCAAAGGCAGAGGTGATGCTGAATAGCTCGATTGAAGATTGAAAAGAGGATTTTTACTCTTTTTGACCGGTGTTGATGTGGACAAGTCAGAAAGGCTTGAAGAGAATGAAGGCTCCCACCACCTATTTGACTTACGGCTAAGTAGCTCAATACGCGCTAGCTTTGTTCGCTTTGCTAGCAAGTCGATACTGGGGATGGTCTTGATAAAATTTTCCGGTTTATTCAAGAGACGCATAACCATATCTTCCTCAGTGTATTTTGTTGAGTTTTCAGGAAGAATGCTATTAAGACTCCCAATAACGAAATTATTGCATGGCAAATAGACATTGTCACTGGAGTCAAGCTTAGTGATTCCTATCCTAAGTCTGCTATCAACCATTGGGTTTTTGAAGACCATCACGTATCGTTTGACAGGGTTATTGCTTGCATTGTCGCTCGTGGGCGTTGCTGAAGAAAGATCTGATGGGAACTCTTTAACCTCTATCAGAGGCAAGAAGTTGATTGCATTGATGGCTTTGTCGAATTTGATCGAGGTATCAGAGTCGTTGGGTTTTACCAAGTCATTCCGACACACCTTGCACTTAAGAGTCTTTTTGGCAATAAGATTCTTGGGCGTTGGATATAATGGCGCTCCGTCCAAATACTTGTTGAAGTCTCTTGAATATTGGGTATTTAGATACTTTCCAAAATGAACTAATGTGTTTTCGTCACTTGAATGAACCTTGCGGACCTGCTGATTGACCCTTTCAATCTCCTCTGTCTCGTCGAAATTGATTATTAAGTTACTGCGTGGATTTTTCAGCGACTTTTGAAGCAAAAGCAATTGTGTCTTTGATTTGTTACCTCCAATAATGTTCTCTGTCGTTTCGTTGTTTCCTTCTTTGTTTTCACTGTAGAACTTTTCAAGAAGCTCAAACCGATTCTTTATTTTCACGTCCCGTTCACTTTCGATATACTGAGTCAATAGACCCACTTCTTCGTCCTCATCCTTGTCTGCTCTCCCAGCTAACACCTGGTCACGACCAACACTCCATTTGTAGTCGCAAATTGTGCATTTGCAGGAGTATGAGTTGGTTTTTTTGCTGAATTTAATAACGATGTGCGAATCACACACAGGACAGCTGAAACAATCGTTCAAGCAATGTGTAGCAGTACTGCGTGAGGAATAAGTCAAACAGGACGGACAATAACGTTGCATAATTTCAGGCTCAACGCATTTCCGACACCGAATTGATAGACAGTGGTCGCAGAAGAGAAGATTTGATATGGGCCAATGATTATTGATATTATTGAAAGTGCTGGGCACAGCCGAGAAGTCTTCTAAGACAGTTGTGTTGGCTGTAGAGGCATTAAAGGTTTTATTTGCTTTACTGACCTGATCATCTTCACCGCAGGGGCAAAATATTGTCAATTTTGGAGCCATTGGGAATCGCTCGTTGCGTTTTCTTCATCTGAAGAATGACTTCTTTCATACTTCTGCTCATTGAATCATCGCAATTTTAGTTGATCCATTAAAAAAATATACGTTATCCCTTTTCGTGAAATTTTTCATCTTACAGCACCATTTGTTTGGATCAAAGCGGTCACCTTTTTACGGTTTGAGGGTTCACATTGGCGTCTTAGTGATTGTAACAACATCGCTAGGGTATATGGAGTGGTGTACAACATTACCTTTACCGGTCACTATGAATCGTATATACGACGACATGACTTGACGTCATTGAAGGTAATTTGTCCCATTTCTTCCCATCCCCTTCCGTATCTTCACTTTACAACGGAATAAAGGATTGTTAGATAATGAATGTCTCACTTTTTTGTAGTTGATGCACCTCTGCTGATGTTGTTCCACCCATGAATGACTTCAAAACCGGGATACCAGAGCCGCCATGAAGCCTCTCAGATGGTGAGCAATGACATACTTCAACACGATGAAACTACCAAAAAAATTTGTGTCAGAATGCAATACATGTATTAAGCTCGGGATAATATCATATAGCTAACAAACCTCAACAAAAAAAAAAAAAGAGAAAGATAGATAGCAGAAGAGTCCAATTGGGAATGACTCGCAAAAGAGATTTTTGATGTTTCACATTGTTGCTTTCTCATTGCTTGTTGAATGACAAAATTGAGAAAACAGTGGGTGAATCAAAAATCTCTGCTGTGGGTCACTACCAATTGTGCTCTTCTTAATAGAAAATGCTAGCAAAACTGAATGGGGCTCGAAGGTTCAAGGTGAATAGTGATAGGTGAAACGAATAGAAGACTAGCAAAAGAAGTGGAACCTTTAAGTAGGAGGGTTCGACATAGAAAAAGTGTGGAGATTTTTTTGGAATTTTGTGATTATTTTGTGGATCCTTGAATATTAGATGTAGCAATACCTTGTTTCTATGCCCCCGCATCATATATCAAAAGACTGGCTAGTCCCAGTCTTTCTTACTCTTGCGAAGACCAAAGTCAGTGCTCACGCCACCTCCC
The DNA here is from genome assembly GCA_030564765.1 of Saccharomycopsis sp. NRRL Y-5750. NCBI lineage: Eukaryota > Fungi > Ascomycota > Saccharomycetes > Ascoideales > Saccharomycopsidaceae > Saccharomycopsis > Saccharomycopsis sp. NRRL Y-5750. Next base: position 179,359 of record JAKTZD010000023.1, on the reverse strand, counting down.
CATTGCTTCTTTTTAAAGCCCTCTGTCTTTCTTACCACCTTGGGTTTGCATCGGGTGATTTCGTACCCATTGAAGTTAACAAAAGTGAACTGGCACTTTGACCCATCACTAGCATTTTGAGACGCGTGGTTCTTCGAGACTTTGCTGTCAGCCTTTGCGACTTTGGCGCTCTTAGAGACTTTGAAGCTGCTTTTTGAAGAGCCTTTGCCCTGAGCCTTGGACCCAGTAGATGAAGTCTTAGACATTGTACAAGGAAGGAGAAGGATGAAAACAAAATCGAAATGAATGCCTTCTGTCTGCTTTATCGGTTTGATTCAGACAAAGTTTTCTGGGATTCTTTCTTCTTCTGCAAGACCGGAGCTAGTATTATAGGGATTATAATAGTAGGACCAATGAAACAGAACAAAAAAGAGAAAACTAACTCTGCGTAAACAGTCAAATCAAACAAATAAAGTAAATAGAAGCCAAAGAAACAACACCAAGTAGAAGAGGTGTTATGAGTACAATATGATAGTGGTGTGTACTAGCGGTTGTAGTGATTTGTAGGTTGAATTTGTGTGAAAGCGAATTACCAAGGTGCAGCACTTCTCTACGGAATTCCACGGAGTTATATATCAGAGAAGAAATACCTGAAAATATATACAGTAGGCAAGCTCGACTAGAAATGCAAATTCTCCTTAATTGTAAATGAATTGGAGAGTGAATTGGCTATGTATGGCGGAATGCAATAAAGACTGCCCATTGTTTATCTAATTGATTGCTGATGGTAGTCTGGCTTGGATTTTAACAGAGTCGATGCGAGGGTGAGTTAGATGGTGCAGATCTCACATACGATTTACGCCAAAAGAAACAACAGTTTTTATTTTCTGTAGTGCCGGCAGGCCAGTATCTATTAGAGTAAGGGGCTGGAGTTGTTGGATTACGTGGTGTCCTTACGTATACAAATATAAAGGAGATAGGGTTTTTGGTATCTTGTTGTTTTCTTAGGACATTGTGCTAGGGTGTAGCTTATATATAATATAGATTATAAGTGAGAGAAATACAAGTTTCTTTGCTGCTCTCTCTAAAAAAACGTTCCCAATGTCAAATATGATTTCGGTGAAGGGTGATGGGACGAAAGAGCCGTCAGAAGAGTTAAACACTTGGAATTGTCATGAAATGTTTGAAGTGCACTTACGAAATGGAAAGAGCGAGAGACATCGAACAATTTTTTCATTTATTGAGTTATTGAGAAACAAAATTATCTAGAAAAGGCTAGACGTAGCCGAAGGGTAGGTAGATTATTGCAAAGAAGCAGTTGTTTGTATGTGGCTGACGGGGCTTGAAAGCCTTTTCTATAGAAGAAGGGTCGCCGATGCTCTTTTCACAGAATTATTGATTATAAAAAGCCATCTACAGGTTTCACTGAAATCTAAATCTTCAATGCTCTCTTTGAGCCCTGGAAACGACTGACCTGCGTAGCCTGTGAATCTCCCTGATGCATAACCAATATGTCTAAACCAAGGACGATCTTGTAGTCCCTGATAGTTCAAAAAGAATCTCTCCAAATACTTTACCTTGATGTTAAGTTTGATAATTTGCTTCATTATTTGGTATCTAAGATATAGGTGGTAAGGATTATAGTCCAATGGAATGTCATTGAGTTTGTCTTCGAGATCATTCAACTCATACTCGAAAATTGCTGACACTTGAGAAAAGAACTCAAGCGTCAGTAAAGTCTCGTTCACCAATTGCGACAAAGTGAATAATCCCTCAAAGGAAAACTCACTATATCCAGGACATCCAGAACTATTGTGGTAGTTTAAGCCATTAATGCTTAGAATTTCTAATAGCTCATTGAACTCTAGATCATTGAGTTCCGTCTTGTTGTCTTTACTATGGAGAGCCAGTGAATTGACCGACAAGTCAAGCCAATCATCCGGAATTGCATCTACTGTAGAATTGTAATACTCAATAAGCTTGATGCCGTTTTCTGCCAAACCGAAGTCAATTATTTTTGTCTCTGATAACTTCAAGATCATCAATCCCAAAAATTTAGACATGGCGTTATGTAGCTTGAATCCTGGATCACAGAAAGTGGACATCCAATAGTACGAGTCGTAATTAGAGTGATAGTGGTATACAGGATCAAGATTACGCTGTGCAAAGCCCACGTCAAACGAGGGGATTCCCAAATGCTCAAAGAAAGCCGTATAGTCAGACCCACTACCCAATATCTCGATTTGATCGTTATTGTCATAATAATGATCGTACAACGTTTGAGACATATTTCGAGGATATGGAACTCGCTTGGCAGCCCAGTTGATAAGTTTGTTCAACAATGGAGACGAGTTTACATTCAAATGAGATCCTGAAGCTGCACTATCCATATTAAAATATGCCACCACATTTGCCTGCAAAGACTCATGATAGTACTCCGCATACTCGGTTGAGCCAACTAATCCGTGCTCTTCGGCATCAAAAGAAACGAATCTGATTGTTCTGTAAGGTTTCCAGCCGTATTTTGAGCGTAAAACTTGAAATGCTCTCAAAATCTCTAAAATTGCAGCCGAGCCGGAATTTGGATCAGAGGCACCACCCTTTGTCCAAGCGTCGCGATGATTACCAACAAGAATGACCTCATTAGCCTTTATACCCGTGATTTCTCCACAAACGTTCCAGATCTTTGAAATATTGTACTCCTGGTTATTATGGAGATTCAATTGGATACCAGGTGCTGGACCGACATGATACGTGATATTTGCTTTGTTGGATAAACCTCCTTGGAAATCGTCAAACTTCAAGCCATGTCCATTCAATGCCTGAAGGATTGGAACCACCTCTTTGTAACTTATTGGCAAGCTAGGAATCTCAGGAATACTTCCATGAGGGTCAACCCGTTCAACATCGTCCCCTTTAGATGCCCAGCCAGGTGTTGTAGGATCACCAGGAATTTGGGACAAAAACATGACCGAGCCTCTTTGAATTGCGGAGGGATTTCTTGCTGGGCCTTCAGGGTATGGCTTATACCCATTTTCAGGGACCACGTCCCCATCATCGGCTGGGTCTGAGTATATAATAGCCCCTATGGCTCCTTTTTCTTGAGCATAGCGAACCTTAAGACCTCTATAGATTTTTCCATATCTCACCACCACTATTTTCCCAGAAAGATCTACGCCGTGATCTGCAAGCTTTTCAAAGTCCTCATGAGTTCCATAATTAGCATACACATACTCGGCAGTGACGTTGCCATTCGCGGAGTATCCATGAAAGGATGGGACCAAATCATCGCCCTGAGTGGTTGGATCTTCTTTGAGGACGTCTTCTATCAAAGTAGGCTGGTATATCACTCTATTGAAAGAGTCTAGAAGTTTTAGCGAGTTATTGATTGGATAGTTGATGTAGACATCAAAATCCTCAACGACAGTCTTCTCAAGACCATATTCACGGAACTTTTCGAGCTGCCATTCGACTAACGGCAAGTTTTGGCCTGCCAAATGCGGCTCTGCAGTATATTTGCGCGACCAATTGGCAGCATAGTTGGTTTTTGATAAAATGGATAGATACTCGTCGGTCAACTGGTCAAAAGTGGCTGGGTTTTTGGTGAGCAGGGCTATTGGTTTGGGACATGAAGACGAGTAGATGAGATAAATGCAAAGGAACGACCCGAGCAAAAAAAGCCCTTTTTTAAACGAGCATTTGGATCGTCTGGTTGGAGGACGGTAGTTATGATAATGTGGTAATTTTTCGGACATGATTTCTCATTTACTGTTGGTTTTTAAAGCGAGATATCAGAAAGACAGCACAAATGGAGAGAGACATAAGTTCTATGCTTGATATAGCCCTAGCCAAATACAGATAGGCATCTCAAAAGCGGGTGTTGTGTAGCAATTTTATGGTTCGATCTCGCCAGTTTAGTCCGCCGGAAGTGGGCGATAAGAAAACGAAAAAAGGGGGTGCATCTCGGGGGCCTATTGTATTGATTTATCAACGGAGATCGATTTCCCTACTGTGTATATAACAATGATAAGCATATATTTCAATGTAACATTATGAACAATTGCAAGTATTCTGTTATCTCTTTCTCAGTACTGAAACAAAGGGAATCATCAAATGTCATTCAAGGTGTTCAAAAACTCGTAGTAGAATGCAATGGTGTTCAAGTGAGCTTCGTAGTAAACGTACTCATTAACCGTGTGGATATTTCCCGGAATGGCACTGCTTGAAGCAAAGGCACCTGGCTGGTAACGGAAGATATTGTCAGTCAAGTTCCAAAAGTATCTTGTGTCTGTGTTAGCAGGCATGATTGAAGGAGCTGGGATAGTGTCCGACTCGATAAGTTCAGGATAAGCAACATCTTCGTAGAAATGTCTCAATGCTCCCGTAAAAGTGTTCCAAACATCTCCATGAGAAGGAGAAACAGGTGCCACTGGCAAGCTGTTCTCAACCGTAAAGTTGAAGTATCCTTTGGTCTCCTCAGGGGTTTCTCTCAAGGTTTTCCCGTCAACAATAACTCCAAAGTTGAATTTCTTGGCCACAGTCAACAAATTGTCTGTAAACTTCTTCTTAGTGGCCTGGACAGAGGAACCGATTCCAATTCTTGAGTTGATAATAACCGTGACCTGCTCGGGCAAGGCGTTGGCTTTGACACCACCATTGATAATGTCAGTAGCTTGAGAGGTGGCAATCAAATAACGCGTTGCACGGTTGATAGAAAGAAACTTGACAACCTTTTTGTTAGCCTCAGAATCAGTATCCGAATGGATGATGTTTATCCGCAAATCGTCGCTCAATTCGTCAGAGTAGGCAGCATAGCATTTCAAAAAGTCAGAGAAAGGATTGGCAGTAGTCAAAGAGGGCTCAAAAGGCGTGGATTCCACTAAACTGACGAATTCAGACATTACTCCAATGACCGTGTGGTCTGGAGGAATCGAAGAGTGACCACCTGGAGCGTAGGCCTTGAATTGGAAATCTCCATAACCTTTCTCACCAGTTCCAACTGCAATCAAATGTCTTTTTTTATCCCCATTCTTAACACTAATAAGTCCTGGAGAACCCTCGTCAATGTGTGCATAAATAGACTTTGGGCCATACCGTTCAAGCAAAAATTGCGAGATATGCTTAGCTCCAAGAACACCGGAGGCCTCCTCATCAAAGCCAAAGGCAAGGATAATGGTTCTTTTAGGCTTGTATCCGTCCTCAATAAGGGACTCCAAGGCCTGGGAAAGACCAATCAAAAGACACTTGCAGTCAGTAGCACCTCTTCCCCAGAGATACGTCCCGTCATAATGACCAGAAAAAGGCCCGTATGCCCATTGATCGGTGGTCTTTCTGTCCACAGGGACGACGTCCTGGTGGGCAGTAAGCAATATAGGCTTGAGAGAAGAGTCAGAACCCTCCCAGGTGTAAACGAGGCCATATTGATTAACCTTTTCGACCTTGAAGGTCGAGTGGACCAATGGATACGTTTTTTTTAAGTAATCGTGGAATTCGAGGAAAACCTTAAACCGATCATCGTCCAAAGGCAATGTTTTGTAGATATCGTACATTTCGGTCGGAATTTGGACCGCGCCGGAGAGTTTTGCAGCAGACTCATTTCTGAAGGTCTCGTCAAAAAGAATTTTGTTCAATTTGGACTTGATGGCCTCGTAGTTCGAAGGGATAACTTTTGGGACTATTGGACAGATTTTCTCCGGGGAAATGTGGTCACCATAGGTAGACTCTGGCAAGTTGATGAGCCCCTGGGATTGTGTGCCCTTGTAGATTATCCAGAACAAAAAGAGACCTCCGATTACAATCTGGAAGGTCGTAAGTCCCGTCCGTTTTTTTGGCTCTTCCTTGGAAGGGACCTTTTCAGGTTGCTCATACCGATTGGATGTTGGTAACGTCATGGTTGTGTTGCATGGAGTTTTGATTTGTGTAGCTTTTTGTTACTGATCAAGTGTTTTAGTAAGACAAAGCAAAAACGAGAATTCCGGAGACTTTTATACTTCTCCTACCCACAGTCTTTATGTAGCATCAAAATATCGTCATCTCCACTCATTTTCTCGAAACCCATTTTGCTTGTTTAGCTTGTCAAACCCCCCAACCTTATACTTTCTTAGTTGGAACTGAAAAATTGTGCAGGCCCGTCAAGCCCAAAACGGAAGCAAGCGGTGGGTATCCCGCAGTGTGCATTTTTTGTCTAATCAAAGAGCGGTAATCGCTCTTTGAGTCAACTTGCACCATGTAGGCGGATCCTCGTTATCTTCTTTGCTATTGCTAATCAAAGCATTCATTTATACCATAGAAAAACTGCGATAACAAATTCACCCCCTATCCGAGACATGCTGAGTTAAAGTTAGCATAGCTATTGCTGATGACTAAAGGCACGGGTTTACATTGATAGCAAAGTACAATTGTGGGGAGATGTTCTGTAGGTGATTACGTAGTTCAGGGTGTACACATGTTTGGTCATCAATAATGGCGCCGCAAGAAGCCACAAGAGGCCTGAGTGAAAAGGCGAATAGCCCCACACATCAGACAAGCGTAACTATTGTCAAGGTTGCGAGTGTTTTAGCAAAACCAGGATTGACTCTGAATACCACAGAACAAGCGAGATATCTCACTGGCTACACCTGCAAGAAGCTGCACAGAAGCGCATATATCATGCCTACATCCTATCACCAGCCTCCTTCCAGCCACTGGGTGGCCAAGGAAAATGAAAATTATGAGCACTTGAAAACGCCAAAGACGCGAAAAGTACTGAAAATAAATAAAATCTTCAAAAAGAAAGAGCTCCAGAACTGAAACAAATATGGATACATCTCTCTCTTGCTTTGTGTCTATTTCTACTTTGTATCATCATTTGTATCAATCCCAAACCATCAATTATCAAAAATGTTCTCTCAGTTCTCCCTTGCCGCCAAGAAAAGCCTCGGTTCTTCTTTGCTCAAAAGAAACAGCAGTACCTTTGCCAAAATCTCCGTCTTAGGAAGAGTGGGCCAGGATCCAACTTTCGGAACCACTGCTAACGGCAAAGATTTCGTTACGTACTCTATTGCTACTAACCCTGTCAAAGACGGTCCTCCATCATGGTTTAGTATTGCTGTGTTTGATGCTAACCAAGTCAAATTTGTCACTGAAAGCGTCAAGAAGGGAGCTTTAGTGTATGTTGAAGCCAATGCAGTCAACAACAAGTTCGACAAAGAAGACGGCTCTTCTGGTTACTCTATGAACCTTTACCAAAAGAGCATTGATATCATCAGATATCCTTACAACCCAGACGCCGCCGCTGCCAGCGAGTAAATAAATGATTACTGTTAAGTGGTTTTTTTTACTATTGAATCTGTGTATGTGCGGCTTCTACTTGATCCTTGTTAATATCAGAAGCGTATGTATCTCACGTTGTGTTTAGGTAATACAAGTCGACGTTTTTATATCTAGTAATTACATTATACTATATCGTGGGCCGAGTAGATGTAGACGAAGCAAAAATAGGCAAGGCAGAAAATGTAAAGCAAGGATAATCGAAGCAAAGATGGCTAGACCAAAGCTCAGCAAATGAAGAGTCAAATCAATGATTCGGTCACAACAGCAATACCCAAAGCAACAGTCAAGCAAAAGTCAAGCAACAGTACCTAGTAGTGAGAATCAACTACTATACTTGAAAATCAACTCACGCTCCTTTTCCAAAGTGTCGTTACGGTACTCAATACGAATATCAGGCACATTGGTCTTCTCAAGCTCATTGACATTGATGTCGTCCTTACCCAACTTCTCAGATATCCAGTTCTTTTTCAATTGCAACTCAAATCCACTTTGCAACACCGAGTTTCTTGCCAACTCGCACATGTCAACATTGCTTAGCTTATAGATTTGGGCTGCAACAGAGTACTCTTCAATCAAAGGCTCCTTAGTGTACGAGAACTGCAAAGGATCGTCTGTTGACAAGGATATGTTCAACCCCTTGCGGAAATACGAAGGGAAAGGATTCTTGTCGTAGGTCAAAAACAAAGCGTTGTTGGACAAAGGAGACATAGCAATTCCAATTTGGTCCAAGTAGTACAAGTACTGAACAAATGGCAACTTCCGCAACATGATACCATGGGAAATACTATGGGCCAATAAGAATGCACAGCACAAATGCTCAGGATCTCCTGCTTCCCCACAATGAGGTCTAAGAACAAAAGTGTTGAAACCCCTTTTAGCACGCACATGGTTTAAGGAAGTCATGTTGGTGTAGAGATAGTACAAGTAGTAAGAATAAGGAGGGTTTTGGGCAAACGTCCAGTCCTTAGCAGATGGAAATTTTTTATGGATTCGTCTATCAATCTTAGACTCGTCATCGACAGAATCAAACCCAATCACTCTGCTCAAAAAGACATGAATCTTCGGATATTTTTGAGGATTCTTCGTGGCTTCAAAAAGAGGTTCAAAAAGGTTGCGGATGATCTCTTCGAAGTTCTGAATCAAGTTGGTCTTTTTGTAGATATCGTACAATCTAGGAACCTGGATAAGCCATCTAACATTATGAGAAATGACCTTGTTGTCAACAATCCAGGCTGCTAACTTCTCCCATTCCTGGATAGATCTGCCGTAGATCGAGATTCTGTACTCGGCCATTTGATATTTGGACTGTTCCAAGTCATTGAAGACCTCCTTGGTGATTTCAGCCAAATACTTTCCGCCAATAAAATTGTCGGTCTTCAAAAAGATTTCTCTCAATCTGGACTCTCCAATAGGGTTGTACTTCAAATTGAACTTGTCAAATCTATGGAAAGTGTCCTTATGGGCATGCATGTCCAAACTGTCAATAGACAAGTCGTAAGCTGTCAAATGCAAAGACTCAAACACCTCGCTCAAAGTCAAGACCTTTCCGTCTCTGAAAATGACCTTTTCGTCGCTAGAAGTTCTGATTTTCTTTTTGATGAAACGAAGCAAATGCTTTTGGTTCATACAGGCCAGATGGTGGACGTGTGTGTCTACTTTACGCACGTTGTAGAAGTCTCTATGAGGATTTTTTTTAGAGGCCGCGGTTTCTTGGTATTCGTTCAACAAGGAGTACAAATTCCATTTGGCTTCGAGATACTGGAGTCTCTTGAAGGCAAAGGACTTGGCAGGGCCACTAGATGACATCAGAATGATTTTTTCAAAATCTATGTAATAATCGCGGAGAGTTGGGAGCTTCACCAACCTGTGGCCTGTAGCAGAATCGTAAACCTGATAGACACCCGTGTTGTCCATTTTGAAGTCGAAGGAGTCGTCTTCTTCAGGAATTTCAATAGCCTCGAAGTCAAACTGATCATGATCGAAAGTTATCTTAGGAAGAGTCTTATTGAACTTCTTGGCTTCTGGATTCCAGGCACGATGAGGGGGTTTTGGATATATTTCCCAGCCCTTTTGGTTTTTAGGGTTCTGATGGTCTCTTTGCATCGAAAGAAGCTGGTACTTTTGACGCAACTCCAAGCTTTCCTTGACATCCTTGAAAATCTCCACAAGCTCTGCAGAAAGAGGCTCGTCGTCGGTTTCAGAGTCGATGCTTTTATAGGAGACTTTATGGTGGTTTTTCGGAATGCTAGTGTCGTAGACATCCTTCAAAACGTTTCTTCTATCAGCAGACTTGGCTGAGGATACAGTAGAAGCAGAAGGAGGTCCCGAGGCTTCAGAGCCAAGGCCAATACTGGTTTTCTGGCTTACAGGAGATTTAGGGGGAGGCGGAGGCATGTGGAATTCCACAATAGAAGCTCTTCTCGAACCTTTTCTACTGGTAAAGCGCGAATTGGCGTTAGAGGGAGTTCCTGGCGTAGATGAAAGCACAACAGGCCCTACAGCGGCCATTTTTGCATCGTGGGCAGAAATCATTTTCTCCTCGGTGTATGAATAGTTGGTAGACTTGATGTGGTCAGTGTCGTCAATGAACAAGGACTCATCATTGTCGTCAATGACAGGAGGCAAATTTGAAGTTATTATTCTGGCCCCTGAAACGCCAATCCTGGAAGGGGCTGCAGAAAGTGAGTCACGCGAGTCATCCTCCTCGTCACTTAGTAATTCAAGGGAATTTGCAGCTCCCTTCCCCTGCGAATTGCTATGCCGATGATGGTGATGGTGATGGGCACTTATTTCGTCAAAGTCATCCGTGTTATCGTCAAGCACAAGACTTTGGGGCATCCCCGTGTCTTTATAAAGGTCTTGAGACATTTGTATGGGTTATTTATGGCAAGTGTATAGGTCGAGTGACTTCAAAAGCTATAGATAAGAAAATATTCAGCAATTGGGACTACTGTTGGCAATATTGTGAGGGGCACTGAATAGGTTAAGGTTTGCTATATACCAGTATAGGGATGAGCAGAAACGTTTGTGTCCAGATCTCAAACAGCGGGCAAAGTCAGAGCGTTGCACATGAAGCAGTCCAAGAGATGGTGTGCTAATGGTATTTCAAACCGTAAGGCTATTGCAGTTCATGTCTCGGAAAAAATTTGTTTTTTCAGATTCTAGGTGTTTCAGGGTGGTTATTTGTAGTAAGGGCATTTTTGCAGCGATAACGGGTTAACAAGATGAGCGGGATGTGGGAAGAACTCAGCCACTGGTGCCTGTAAGCACTATTGTTGAAAAGTAGGTTTGGAAGTAGGTTTTGTGTGTATTCAGGAAAGTAATGTGATGTGGATAGAGGCAAGAGAAGCTGGGATGGATGAGAAAGCATGAGATGGCGGTGACCGACGTAACACCACGTACACTGTAGTCACGTGGGGATCTGCAGAACAAGGAAGTACGGTGACTACAGCTGGAAGGAGATGGACGGTGTGAGAATTATTATATTAAAGGGGGTTATGGGTCATAAGTGAAAATTTTGAGTGATCCTAATGAATGATTACAATTCTAATGGTACGGTTTTTCTCAGAAACGAGATGCGCGAGCTTACAACTTATCAGAGTTAGTGATATCGTGAGAGGTCTAAATGTTTGAAGTTCAGGTGGGTGCTGCTAGTTGCGATCTTATAGTGGGAAACTGACACTCCCAATCTGTTACCGCTGTCAGTAGCGGTAGTCTTGTAACAAGCAGATAAGCGAGTACAATAGCACCAAACGCATATGTTAGAAGCTATTGATTGACTAGACTAGTCTGGATCGGGACTGCTAAATGCAAATGTGACGGCTAGGCTTAGATATGTAAGGCTCTCAACCTGGCTCTCATCAATCTAGGCAGTTGTTCATATCGCAGCAATAATTTTTGAGCTTCAACGCTTTCCTACATAAGTTCCACGGCATAAAGCTATGTGAGCCCTGGAAAGTGAGTCTTTTCATGAGTAGAGGATATCTGTGTTCCTGTACATGCTTTCTCACACCGTAGCAAGCTAAGTCAGACTTTATCAGTGTCAGCTAGACTCCGCTAGGCCAGATTTCGCTAGTATCAACTAGTCTAGAAATTTATAGAGACCTCCTGTTAGCTGTTCAACACTGCTAATCTAGGACGTCCACATTAAAGATTCGTGTCATTTTCCACAACCTACAGTGTGCCACAGCCTGTACTACCTACACCTTTCTGTATACACTTTTCCAGCGGAGGCTCTCTTTTTTACGAAATCCCGTAACACAATATACGGGAAACTGCATTTTTCCCTGTAAACAAACTGAACTACTGATAGAATCGCTTCACCCATTGATTGGCTCGTCATTGAGGTTTGGCAATTGCCCTGTTGTTACCACCGTCCACACCCGTGCACCACTGCCACACCCATACATGTCTCACCACGGCCTCGAGAACCGATCCAGTTGGTAAGCCTGCGAAATAACACCTATCAATTCTGCATCTCCACATTTATCTCCAGTACGGTATATCTACAAGCTTTTAAATAGCAACCCCTGTCTGTAGTTCCAGCCCCATAACCATCTTGTAACTACTATTAGTAAAACTACCCACACCACCTCCGTACTGCCACCCATATACACCATCTCTAAAACATGCCCTTACCTCAAGTGCCCGTCCCTTTAGCCAAAAATGGTCTCTGATTCCACCGATCGCTCTGTAACAGATTTTCGAAAGTCAAAGAAAACGAAATTTTAAAAAAAAAAAAAACATAGCACAAAAATTTCCTATGGACAAAACAAAACACATCCTCCATTAAAAAACGGCTCAAAACCAGCAGGTACAACAGACTTTGACACTCAAGCTTCAGGCACTTATATAGAAAACACACGCGTTTCTTTTGGCCTTCTTTGGGACCATCTCACTCACTTCAGTTTTTTCTTTTTTTGCCTTACATAGCCCACCATGGTCGGTTTTTTCGACAGCATCAAAGATGGAGTCAACGATTTCATTTTCAGTCTCACGACAAACGACAGATACGCGACGTCCAGCAGTCCGTACAACGTCAACAACTTGAACGCCACCCAGAACAACTACCACCGTGCCAGCAGCAACGCCAACTTCATCAGCAACTCCAACAATGCATCGTCGCTCTCGTTGGACCGTTCCCAGGGGAACGGGGCTCACAACGGCAGCTCGGGCAACATCAACGGTCTAGGCAGCAATAACGGCAGCAGCAGCAGGCTAGGGTACAAGCCTGGGCTCCGCTCGAGAGCCACAAACGACGGGGAGATCCAGATGGCCGACTACGGCAACGCCCCGCTGGTCCAGGATACCTGGGAGCGTTTGGACAAGTTTTTTGAAGAGGAGTATCCGGAACTTGTAGAGTTTCTCTGCGAGCCAGCCACTGCAGCAGACCTCAACGAGTTGGAAAACGACATCAACGTGACGTTTCCGGCGGACGTCCGCGAGTCGTACCAGATCCACGACGGCCAGGAGCGCGGGGGAAGACCTACAGGAGTGATTATGGGACTTACGTTGCTCAACCTCGAGTCTATTGCCGAGGAATACGACGTCTGGCAAACCGCAGCGCGCAAAATCGAGTACGAGCGCAATCTATACATGGAAAAGGTTGCTGCGTACAAGGAGCAAATGTCCCAGTTGACTTCTGCCGCTGCTTCTGAAAATAGACAGTCGAAACTAAGACACAAAAGAATACAGCCTCCGGTCCCCCGGATCGACTTTGTCGCACACCAACGCTCGGTTCCTGAGGGGGCAATCCAGCCGGTGTATGTGCATGCGGGGTGGGTTCCTCTTGTGAAGGATTTTTCGGGAAACAACATTGCTGTTGACCTCGCCCCGGGGCCCAATGGGAAATGGGGGCAAATAATCTGTTTTGGACACGACTTCGACACCAAGTTCGTGATTGCCAACTCCTGGGCGGAGTTCTTGGCCAACATTGCCAAGGAGTACGAAAAGGGGAACTACTACATCGACGACAGAGACGAGGAGTTGCTCTATGCGGAGAACGGAAGACCGTTGAACTATCTTGATGTGTTGAAGCAACGGTTCCTTGGGCCTTTGGGAGGCCGCAACCAGTTCCTCCAGCAACGCCAGCAGCAGTTCCAGCAGCAGCAGCAGCAACAGTATCGCCAGCAACAGCAACAGGAGGCCTCCAAGAGAAACCTTACTCCTAGTCTGTTCCCAATAACAAAGCTTAGCAGCAGTGCAGAGGTTGAGATTCCTAAAGAGACGTTGATCCAGCCGGCCAGTGCTAATGCTGCAGACGCTGCTGTTGCCGCATCGTCGAACGTAGGAACGAAAACAGAAACCCAGAAGGTTGCCGAGAAGGCGGAGCTTAAGTTTGATGACAACGAGTCGATATTGACTAACAACGAGGACGACAATGATAAGGATTTGGAGGATGCGACCGAAGACAAGCCGTTGAAGGACAAAAAGGAGCTCAAGGATGTAGATTTTTGAAGTAGCAGTAAGTCTATAGTTGTCGTTTCATATATTCTTTTTTGTTATGATTTGCGTGAAGCAGTAGTGTTTACAGGGCTTAGCTTAGTGCGAGTGAGTAATACATGGGAGCGGATATACAGGATGGCAGATATGGCTAATATGGCTGAGGTAAACTTATGGTAGAGGTGCACCTATTATGGTAGTACTGAAAGTTTAAAGACGTGTGTTTAATTAGAGGACACAGACTATTTGATGAGCTTATCTGGGTATGTAGGTGTTCCGAAGATTCCTGCTATTTTCTATTGGCACATGAGCGATGTTTTGCCACTTGTGCAAAAAAGACTTGGCATTGCGCAAAAAAAGATTATAAAAAGGAGGTTTCCCCTCGATTGTTTTTCTCTAATGACTTTTTATTTTTAAGGGGCAAATTCAGGGGTTTTGATGTTTACAAAGATATTTGGAACCTTTATCTTGAATTGATGACTTCTTTTGTTGAAATCCACAATAGCGATGTCGTGTGATGTTTGATGATGTTTTATAGATATTTGTGGCTGTTACTGTGAAGTAATATGCTTTTTAGAAGGTTGGTCTTTTCACTCCGCCCTTGATCTTTTGTTCTGTTGCCAAGGCAATTTTTATTGATTCAGGTTGCTTATTGCCACATTGTGTTTCCACATTGCGTTGTTTGCTATGAAATTTTTTCTGCTGTTGTTGCGTTTTTATTGGCGGTTCATCCTTTTGTGAATTTTTTGAGCTTGTTTTTTTGCTGGACGCTGTTATTGGTGTGGGATTATGTATGTGAACATTCAATGAGGAGTAATGAAAGTAAGGATTCGGTGGTCATGGAGTCACATCTATATCGGGTGCACAGCGTGGGTGTCAACGGAAAAAGCAAGATCAAATGGGAAAAGCACATGGACAAGATCATATGGGAACGAATTTTTTTAAACAGCGGTACTAATATTCTTATCTAGACGAGTGGCTATTGCAGCCCAGGACATCGTGATTTATTTGTCGATGCCCCACTTTCCGACTGTTGGCGATTTTGAGAATGTACAAATAGTCTGTAATGATGCCATGTGAAACTTGAGAGCCAAAGTGGATATGTCTCCTGCCGGATTCCGCACGCCATTTTGGGGTTTACACCGAGTCTGAAGAAGCCGAGAGGACGCATTATGCGAATATGGTAAATGAATACCGATACTTTTTTCCTCGAAGAAGGCAGGACTTTGGTTGTTGATATATATGAAGATACCCGGCTGATAGGTTCAATAATGACGGATATGAAGCTCATCTGAAGGATTCCTGCGAGTTAGGAGGGATGTGCAGCTTAGGCACGTGTGAAGCCCATATGTTGGCGTACGGCCAAGTTTGATTGCACACCCGGCTCTAGAATGCCTGAAGAGGGTGGATTTGACGCAGGAACTGGAAATAGAGTGGCGGAGACAGAATAGTGTTGGCGCTACAGACTATGCGTTATTTCTGGGGTTCCACATGAGGGATTTGAGGCGTTTGATGATGATTATGAGTGAACTACGAAAGATGAGAGTTGTTGTTTCCTCGGGATGAGTCAGACTAGTCTCCCTGAGATGATAGACTAGTAGTAAATACGAAAGCGAGGCAGTCAGTTGATTAGTCGTTCCTCGAGATGATGAGTGAGTAGTAAATACGAACGCGTGGCGAGCTCCTTAAGATGGAATGTCTCTGATGCACCGCCAGTAGTAGTACGAAAGCCAGGCCGTCATTGAAAATGATGAGCTATTTCCTCGGGATGTGAAGCTAGTAGTAATACGAACGTCAAATGAAGGCAATCATGTTCTGATTAGCTATTTCCTTGGGCAACCAAGATGATAATTTCCCCAAGGACGAGTGAGTAGTGAGATACGAAAGCCAATTGTTTCCTTGGGATGAACGGTGAGTAGTGAGATACGAAAGCCATATATAAGGACGAGTGAGTAGTGAGATACGAAAGCCATATATGAATTACTCGTTTGATCTTCTTGGCATGCCAAAATTACTATAGGTATTTACCCAAGAAGCAATCGCTCGAGGTGTACTTTCCAACGAGAAAGGCTGGGTGAGTAGCGATGACGAAAACCCTTAGTCCAATTGGCTGTGTGTACAGCCTTTTGATGTTGAGATCTTGAAATATTCAAGTCTCAAGTGGGATCTGGGGGATTATTACACCGTGTTTTACTATCTGCTGTTTGTATTCATCTCGTTGCCGTTTGACATGCGGTGACTGAGCTTGGATATCAGACGAGCGGGCTTGTCATGCGTATACTACGTGTATCAGGCAGGGCTTTCTTGATGGAAGTCACGAACGTATCTGAAGTATATACTAATATACATATATTTTTCTTCTCCAATCATGCTGTAGGTATATAGGTTTGTTCATGGGGGTTTTAGATCCAGAAAGCACACATTAACGTGTTGAAAATTACATGTATTGCAAGGTGAATGTGTTGAAAGTCAAATGTATTGCAAAATGCAAAATCATTAACTGTATCTACGGTGCAATATTGCAAAGTGAATAATTGAAATCAATCCATGTATTGCAAATATCTTGTTTTGAAATCAAAAATGTATTGCAAATACCATGTCTGAAATCATCAACTTCAAATTGCATGTGTTGATTTGTATTGCAGATTTCAGATAAAGATCCACCAAAGTTAATACCCATTGCAAAGATCCACAGAGACATAACGGGATGGACACTGGCCACCGGTGCACGCTTTGCACAGATAAAAATAGCTCCTTCAAATTGTAATCACGGTTCGGTACTCACTGCAAATTGTGTTTACCGTACAAGCTAAATCAACTGAGTCAATACTGTATTTTAGAATGTCAAGTCAAATCTATACGATAAAATAGCCATTAGTAATACCAAATATCCACAGTTGTAGTCCCCCATATCTCAGAAAGACACAATCATGGCCCTTGCCAGTCCAATGCCTAATACACATACAGCCCCTGCCATCCTTGACAAGCAACCGTAGACAAACAGTAGACAATTGGAAGACAAACCAGTTGATCAACCGTCGACAATGACACAATTCACAGACAATAGCTAGGTGGCATATTCTGATCGATTTTTCAGGCCGCTTCGCGGCTTTTTACAGGCCAGACCCCCGAAGGTTCCAGAATTTTGGACCCTCCTCCCATTCTCTTACAATCCTGGAGCTCCAAACGGGTCCTCCACCAGAACAAAATCGCCGCGGAAGAGTCAATATCTCGCACACATTTCCACTAGTAGCGGCCTACTATGCCACAATCTTCACCACATGCGCTGCACATCGTCACATCCGTGCTTATCACCACCGCACATCATATTTCATCCACAAAGTTTGGAATGTTTTCGGATTCTCCCAATCCAGAAAAATTTTTATTTACAAATTGCTGTTTTGATGAAATTTCGCAAGGGCAGAGACAAACTTTTAGTGTCTTTTTTCTATAGGCTGATTGGCTCCAAAAGATCTGGCTGCTGAGCCTATAAAATTGTAAATTGGAAACATTATTCGCCTTCCTGCTGTAGCATCCGCCTCAGTTTGTCCTGCTGTAGACCTGTAGAAACACCAGCAAAACGACCACCCTTAGTACCTACACACGCGTGTTCGCCCATCCCATCCAACTTATGTCCTCAGATACGAAAAGAATGGTCACTGTATTAGCAGAAATAGGGGTCTCAGCATTGGTCACGTTCTGCCTCACCAAATTCGTTGACAGTGAGTCCCACAAGAAAGCCCATGAGCAGTTGCAGCTTGAACACGAGGCCGAGCTAGAGATCGAGCTCCAGAAGAAAACCGACGAGTATGCTGCGAAAATTGCTGCCAACGAGCAGTTGATTGGCGACAAAACCGCACAGATCGCTCAATTGGCCAAGGAGTTGACCGAATTGAAGGACTCCAAGGAGATTCAGTTGAAAGGGCTCATGGCCCAGCTTGACGAGGCCCACTCGCAATTGGCTGACTCCAAGGCCAACCATGCGGCTGCCTTGGAAAACGCAGACCACCTCCAGAACAACATCGACCAATTGCTTGCCGACCTTGCCTCTGAAAAGACAGTGTCCAAGTCGGAAATCGCAAAGTTGAACCGTTTGATCGACAGCAGCAGCACGAAAATCGAGACTTTGACCAAGGACAAGGAGCTGTTGGTCAAGGAAAACCACCAGTTGACCTTGAAGGTCAAGAGCCTCACCGAAGAGCTTGCCAGAGTCAACGAGGCCCGTCTTAAGGAGTTGCAGCTCTTGAAAGACTCCCATTCGGAGGAAATCTCAAAGATAACCGAGGAGTTCCAGGAGAAGTTGTCTCTCAAGGACTCGGAGATCTCCAAGTTGTCGGAGTCCCACTCAAAAGACTTGTCCGTGAAGCAGTCGGAGATCTCCCAGTTGTCCGAGAGCCATGCTAAGGAGTTGATCTCCGTGCAGCAGAAGCACGATGCAATTGCCCAGGACATCGAGAACTTACAAAAGACCCTCGCAGGCCGCGAGGCACATGCCAAGGAACTCGCAGAAACCTTGGCTGCCAAGGAAAAGCAATTGGCCGAGGCCCACAGTGCCTCCAGCGAAAAGATCAGCAAACTCACCTCCGACAAGGAACTTTTGCAGAGCGAAATCCTTGCCAAGGAAGAGGCTATCACTTCTCATAAAAGCCAGTCCGAGTCGCTTAGCGAAAAAGTCAAGCAGATCAGCGACGAGTTGGCTGCCAAGGAGTTGGAGTTGAAGGAGCTCCGTGCCAAACAGGACTCTGTTTCCAAGGACGCCTCGGTGAAAGACACCAAGGTGAAAGAGCTTGAGACGGAAACCAAAAGCTTGCAAGACAAAATTGCGGTCTTCAACACCACCTTGACCTCCAAAGACAACGAAATCAAGGAGTTGAACGCCAAGATATCCACAAAAGTGACCGACCTCGACAAATTGAAGGCTTCCTTGAAGGAGAAAGACGACCAGTTGGCCAAGGCCAAGGAAACTGCCAGCGCAGATGTTGCTAAGGCCAAAGCCGAGGCTGCTGCTGCTGCCGCCGCTGCAGAAACCGCTAAAACTGCCTTGAAGGCAAAGGAGGAGCAGTTGGCTAAATCCCAGGCGGACGTTGAAAAGGCCAAGGCTGAAGTGAAGGCCGCAGAGGCTGCTGCTGCTGCTGCCAAGCAATCGGCCCAGGCTGAGGCTGAGAAGGCCAAAGCTGCCTTGAAGTCTGCTGAAGAAGCTGCCAAGAAAGCTGCCGAGGAAGCTGAAAAGAGCAAAGCCGCTTTGAAGTCCGCTGAGGAGGCTTCCAAAAAAGCTGAGGCCGAGTCTGAAAAGGCAAAGGCTGCCTTGAAGACTGCCGAGGACGCCAAAGCTGAAGTTGCTGCGGAGGCTGAGAAAGCTAAGGCTGCTTCCAAAGCTGCTGAAGCGGCAAAGGCTGAAGTTGAGGCTTTGAAGGCTACTTTGAAGACTGCTGAAGCTGCCGCTGTTGCTGCTAAAGCCGAGGCTGAAAAGGCCAAGGAGGCTGAAAAAGCTGCCAAAGCCGAAGCCGAGAAGGCCAAACAGGCAATCAAAGCTGCTGACGAGAACGCCAAAAAGGCCCAAGAGTCCTTGAAGGAGAAAGAGCTCCAATTGGCCAAGGCCCAAGAGCAGGCTGCTTCTGAACTTGCTGCTGCCAAGGCTGAAGCTGCTGCTGCCGTTAAAAAGTCCCACGCCGAGGCTGAATCTGCTAAAGCCGAGGCTGAAAAGGCCAACGCCGATGTTTTGAAAGCCAAGAACGAGTTCGACGCCGCCAAGGCTGAAGTTGAGAAGGTCAAAGTCGAAATTGAGGCTGCTAAAGTTGACGCTGCTAAAGCCAACGAGAACGTCTTGAAAGCCAAGGCAGAAGTCGAGGCTGCTAAGGCTGAGGCTGAAAAAGCCAAGGCTGATCTCGAAGCCGCTAAAGCTCAGGCCGAAAAGGCCCAATCGCAGGCCAAGGCTTCTGATTCCGAGGTCGCAAAGGCCAAGGCCGAGGTTGCATCTGCCAAAACTGCTGCTGAAAAGGCCCAGACCGAAGCTAAGAAGGCCCAATCACAGGTAGAAAAGGCTAATGCCGAGGCTGCTGCTGCTAAAGCTGAGGCTGAGAAGGCCAAACTTGCTGAAGCCGCTGCTGCTGCCCAAAAAGTCAAGGCTGAGGAGGAAGTTTCCAAGGCTGCTGCCCAGAAGGCTAAGGCTGAGGAAGAAGCTGCTAAGGCTGCTGCACAGAAAGCTAAAGCTGAAGAGGAAGCTGCCAAGGCGGTTGCCCAAAAGGCCAAGGCTGAAGAAGAGGCTGCCAAGGCTAAGGCCGAAGCTTCTTCTGCTGCTTCTCAAAAGGCCAAGGCCGAAGAAGAAGCTGCCAAAGCCAAAGCTGAAGCATCCACTGCTGCTGCCCAGAAAACAAAGGCTGAACAAGATGCTGCTAAGGCCAAAGACGAGGCTACGAAGGCCTCTGCCCAGAAGACCAAAGCCGAGGAAGAAGCTGCTAAGGCCAAGGCTGAGGCATCTACTGCTGCAACGCAGAAAGCTAAAGCCGAGGAAGAAGCTGCCAAGGCTAAAGCTGAGGCTTCAAAGGCCAAAGACGAAGCTACAAAGGTCGCTGCTGAAAAGGCCAAGGCTGAGGAAGAAGCTTCCAAAGCCAAAGCCGAGGCTTCGAAGGCTGCTGCCGAAAAGGCTAAAGCTGAGGAAGAAGCTTCGAAGGCCGCTGCTCAGAAAGCCAAAGCGGAAGAAGAAGCCTCGAAGGCCAAAGCCGAGGCCTCCAAAGCCAAGGAGGAAGCTTCTAAAGCCAAGGCTGACGCTTCCAAAGCTCAAGAAGAAGCTGCCAAAGCCATAGAGGACGCCCAAAAGGCTAAGTCCCAGGCTGCTGCAGTGGCTGATAAGGAAAATAGTGCCCCAGCCCCAGCGCAAGCCAAAGTGGAAGCCTCTGCTTAATACATATACCCTTCAGACTATCTGAACTGAAATGAATAACCAACTACTTATACTACTACTGTTTTCGTTCTCTTTTTCCATACTGTTTTACCCAATATCGTTATTTGCTTTTATATTATCTGTAACAAAATTGAGCGTTTGTGCAAAGGTTGGCAGGGATTTTGATCGTATGAGTTTTACAAGTGCTACCAATTTCTTGCTGTTTTATGGTACAGCGACTTCTTTTATGTTCATCATTGTGTATGCACAGCTATAGCTATCACTCTATGTTAAATAAGAATACATGACGTTCATTGATGGTACCCCGGATATACTATGCGCACCCTAAAAAAGCTGGCCGATGAGCAAAATATCACCTAAATAATCACAAGGTAAAATTTTCAGAGGACGCCAATGGAACTACAGGGTGTCTTATATGAGCTATAGTGGCGAACAGGTTTCAGAAATATACAGCACAATTTGCAAGATGGCACCCGGGGATTTAAATTTGAAAAAGTCATGGAACCCGAAGTTGATGAAAAATCAGCAGAAGGTTTGGGAGCGTGAACAGGAGGCCTTGAAGGAGCGGAAAAGAATCAAGGAGAGACAGGAGGAGATCCGTCTTGAGCGGGAAAAAGAAGAGCTCAAGCGACTCCGGCGACAGGCTGCTGCAGGGTCTTCTGGGTCTGTTGGCGATGATGAACCAGAACGAATTGATTGGATGTATGAACGCACAAAGGAACAAGAAACTCAACAACAGAGGCATGAGCGGAGCAAAGACAAGGACGAGAACGACGAGTATCTTCTAGGGAACAAGAAACTAGATGAGTTGGTGATTGACAAGAGTCTTGGTCGCGACAAGGTGAACAAGAATGATCGATTTGCAAGCGCGTTGAACGTGTCAAAGAAAACACAGCTCCCTGATCAGAAGGAGTTGATGAAGTTGGCTAAAGACGATCCGTTGGTGAAGATGAAGATGATGAAGCTACAATCGAAGCGCAAGAAGCCATCGACGAAGTTCAAGGCGAAGCATAGAAAATGATGTATTATAGTATATAATTTGAAGGTAAAGATTTGGAGGTTATGCCGGTTGTAAGGTGGTTGAAGGTAAAGATTTGGAGGTAATGTTGGTTTTAAGGTGGGGTGGCAGTGTATGTAAGGAGTGTTGTAATGCGGTGTATCTGATTGAGAGCGTTGAAATGGCTTGCCAATAGATGACCGCCGTCACGTGATGCAAAGGGTGTCACATGACATCAGTGCGCACATCACGTGCCCACTAGTGTGCTCTGTGGCTGTTTTGTGGCTGGTTTCGTGGATTGCCTCTTTGGCAGCTGAACTCATCTCAAAACGGCAGTTTTTTTCTCCCCCACACCTTTTTCGGAACTTCCCGACAGCCCCTGAACAATAACAAGCGATTAGCCTGCTAAAATCGGTGGCAATTTTATCGCAAGCTTTTATCGGGTTTGCTCTTATCTCATTTATACCTTTCTTCCTCTTCTCTCTTCTCTTCTCTCTTCTCTTCTTTTCTCTCTTCTCTTCTCTCTTCTCTTCTCTCCTCTCTAAGCATTGCCAGAAAGCATCAACATTGCCAGAAAGCAAAAATCACACACATTATCTGTTCCTACTGATTACTGTTCCTACTGATTACTGCTCCAGCCTTTTCCCCTTACTTTCCTCCCATTATACATCTCCTTATCAGTCTTGCACAGACAGTATGAAACTCTCTCTTGCCTCTGCAGCGCTTTTCGCTGCGGGCGCCTCTGCGCAAGCGTTTGACGCGCAGACTCCCTTGCTCGGCTCCCTTGGAGGCTCCCTCGGGGCCTCTTTGGGCGGCAAGTTCGGGGCCAGCACCCTCAAAAAAGCCACCACCTTGCTCGAGTCTGCCGCAGGCGCCTTGGGGGTCTCGCTCGACGCGATTCCGGCGGATCTCCGCCAGGTGTGGGCGGAAATGTCGATGATGTTTCCGTCCACCACCGCGAACTTGCAGATGTTCTCGCAGCCTAAAAAGCACCGTAAGCGTCCCGACTGGGACTTCGTAGCCACGGACGCAGCGTTCCCGAACGTGCACCTCCGCGGGAAAAAGCCGGATCCGGCGGTGTTGGGCGTGGACCACACCAAGCAGTACTCGGGGTACTTGGACCTCTTGGACGAGGACAAGCACTTCTTCTACTGGTTCTTTGAGTCGCGCAACGACCCCAAAAACGACCCGATTGTGCTCTGGTTGAACGGCGGCCCCGGATGCTCGTCGTTGACGGGGTTGTTGTTTGAGTTGGGCCCGCTGTCCATCAACGCAAAGATCAAGCCCGTTTCCAACCCGTACTCGTGGAACAACAACGCCTCGGTGATCTTCCTTGACCAGCCCGTCAACGTGGGCTACTCGTACTCGTCCGAAAGCGTCACGGACACGGTGGCCGCCGGCAAGGACATCTACGCCTTTTTGCAGCTTTTCTTCACGCAGTTCCCCGAGTACGCGGACCTACCGTTCCACATTGCCGGGGAGTCGTACGCCGGGCACTACATTCCGGTCTTTGCTGCGGAAATCCTTGCGCACGACGACGCCAAGTTCAATTTGGCCTCGGTGCTCATCGGCAACGGCTTGACAGACCCCTTGAGACAGTACGAGTACTACGAGCCCATGGCGTGCGGCGAGGGCGGCCACGAGGCGGTTCTCAGCGAGGAGGAGTGCGCGGCAATGCTCGAGTCGGAGCCGCGCTGCTTGCTGTTGATCAGCAGCTGCTACGAGTCGGAGTCTGTGTGGAGCTGCGTCCCTGCGTCGATATACTGCAACAACCAGGCGTTCAGCGCATACCAGAAGACGGGGCTCAACGTGTACGACATCCGCGCCAAATGCGAGTCCGGGGGGCTCTGCTACAAGCAGCTTGACTGGATCGACGAGTACTTGAACAAGGAGGAGGTCAAGCAGGCCTTGGGGGCCGAGGTGTCCCACTACGAGTCGTGCAACATGGACATCAACAGAAACTTTCTCTTTGCGGGCGACTGGATGAAGCCGTACCACAAGAAGGTGGTGGAACTTTTGGACGTGCACAAGTTGCCGGTGGTGATCTACGCGGGCGACAAGGACTTTATTTGCAACTGGTTGGGCAACCACGGGTGGACGGACCGCTTGGAGTACAGCGGGGCTGCGGGGTTCTCGCAGGCGGCTCTCCGGCCGTACCACACGTTGTCGGGCAAGCATGCCGGCGAGGTGAAGAGCTTTGGGAACTTTACGTTCTTGCGGTTGTTTGAGGGGGGGCACATGGTTCCGTACGACCAGCCGGAGGCGTCGCTTGACTTTTTCAACCGGTGGATTGGGGGGGATTATCTGTTGGGCGAAGAGAAGCCATAGAGGAAGCCATAGAGGATGGCCGATGCCATAGAGGATGCCATAGAGGATGGCCGATGCCATAGAGGATGCCATAGAGGATGGCCGATGCCATAGAGGATGCCATAGAGGATTGCCATAGAGGATAGCATATGGCAGTTGCCATAAAGGATAGCTATGGTAGATAGGATGGCAGATAGCTATGGCAGATAGCTATGGTAGATAGCATGGCAGATAGCATATGGCAGATGGTGAATTTATAGTGACAATAAAATATACTTTGAATAATGAATTATACTTTGGATAATGAAACATTGTGGAGATGTACTGAATGCATGATTTATTGCGGACTTTACGTATTTTTACTCATGCATCCACATGTGGAAGATGTTTTTTTTGGATGAGTGCATGTTTGTACTGAGAATACAAAGCACCATTTCGATCATGAAATGAGACGTATTTTGAAAATCATGGAGATGATATTGAGAATTGAGACGGCTAATGTTTTCTATACTGAAAATTATGGTAGTATCTCTCTTTAAACTACCATAATTTTCAGCATTGTGAAAGAGGTATGTATTTTCTGGATTATGGGAGTAGGATGTATTTTTGTACTGATTACCTTATACGGACTGCCCTACTGAGATTCATTGAAATGATATATTCATATAAATTATAATGAAGAAACCCGATATATTGAATACCGACTATCTAAATATGTCCCCCATACACTATCGGCTACTGATTCTCGCGTACAGCTAGCCACAAATCCGTCTGTCCACCACAGTAATCGACCAATTGGTGACCAATCTATTGATCTGCATATATATAGCATATATATAGCATATATATATACCCATGGCACATATCTCAATGTCTCATTTCTACGCAGCACAGTTTGATGGGCACGAGTCTCGCTCCAAATACGTAGACGCCTCTTATTTGAGGATCCTCTTTCAATCACTCCACCCAGAGTCTAGCATCTCGACAACCTACACTAATAGTATTTCCACTTCCTATGCAAATTGCACAACCTATATATTGTATATACCCACAGTACTGGAATACAGTACTGGAATACGTATTCCTGGCCCAGACCAAGCAAATATCCGCTTTTTCCATTAAACTTTCCTCCCCTCGTGACTCATTCCTCGGCATCTCCTACTTTTCCCTCTGCGACACATCGCTGGGCACCACGCGTGCAATTCCAGCCTACCGACCCCGGCCGGACATTTCTTGTTTGGGACGGATTTCCGTCTCTCATGATCTGCAAAGGGACCCATGGGATGCCGTTTGGTCCAGCCAGGCTATGCCACAGGGCCAAACATCTACACTTTACAGCCCCTACAGACCCTACGGACCCTACAGACCCTACAGACCCCTACACCGCCCTAACCCTACACTTCCTTCCACACCCAATAGATAATAACATCCCACAACCACCGCTTCCCCCATTTATGGCTGACCCGTAGCAAACGTTAAAATTTTTTTGAAAATTTTGATTTTCTCGGCTCCCATTGTCCAATCAAACGCAACTGTGAAAAAAATATTTATCTCCATACATTTTGCCCATATATATACACCCACATTTCCTCTCGTTTCTCCCATCAATCCCCCCTGGTATCCCTGTAAACCATAGCTCTCTTCCGCTTTCATCGCAACAAGTAGTCTCAGTCCTGCTCAGATTCCAGCGTAACCTCCCGTACTTCCCCCTCTTTTTATTAAAACCTTTATGCGTTCAGTAACAAAGTGCCCTCACCAATCAGCTAATCCAATCCACAAGGTCTACAGAGAATGACATCGCTTATTTGTGACGCCTCCTTCCGCGCCTCGCGCCCTGTTGGGATCTCCCGCCCCGACAGCTTTGTGTCTGTTGCTCAATTGCTCAACCCTTTTGAGAACCCCCAGGTCCTTATGAAGTCCTGCAAGACTGTGGGAAATGCCTTGTACGAGTCGCTCCGTGCGGTCAATGGCACTTCCCCGGGCTCCGGAAACGGCCTTGACGACGAGTCCTTCTTTGTGTGCGATCTCGGCGAGGTCTACCGCCTCTTTAACTACTGGCACTACAAGTTTCCCCGCGTCCACCCCCACTACGCAATCAAGTGCAACCCGGACTTGCAAATGATCAAGTTGCTCTCGATGCTCGGCTGCAACTTCGACTGTGCGTCGCAGGTCGAAATGCAGACGATTTTGGGGCTTGGAATCCACCCTTCGCGCATTATTTTCTCCAACCCTTGCAAGGTCAATTCCCACGTCAAGTTTGCGGCCGACAACGGAATCAACTTGACGGTTTTTGACAATGAGGACGAGTTGCGCAAAATCAAGAAGTACCACCCTGGCTGCCGTCTTTTGCTCAGAATCGAGACCGACGACCATGCTGCTGTCGTCCGGCTTTCCACCAAATACGGGGCCAAAAGCAGCCGTTTTGATGCGCTTATTGCTGCTGCCAAGGAAATGGATCTCAACCTTGTAGGCGTCCATTTCCACTGCGGTTCGGGCTCGGACGAACACGGGTCTCTTGTCAAGGCGGTCACCGATGCTCGCTACATCTTTGACAAGGCCAAAGAGGTTGGTTTTCCTGATCTTTCTGTGTTGGACATTGGCGGAGGGTACCAGATCGGAAACCATTTCGACGAAATGGCGGATGTTTTGAACCGTGCCTTGGACGAGCACTTTCCCAAGGAAACCATGAACTTGCAGATTATCAGCGAGCCTGGCAGATTTTTCGCCACTACTGCGTTCACTCTTGCCAGCAAGGTCATTGGAAAGCGCGAAGCCAGCGAGGAACAGGAAAAAACCATGATCTACATCAACGACGGCATCTATACAAACATGAACTGCATCATCAACGATCACTTCACCCCTGTTGCCAAGGTGTTGTCCCACGATGGAAAATTCTTGTTTTTTGAGGAACGTCTACACGACTTCCGTACTGCCTATTCCTTCAACAGACCTTTGTCGTTGGAGGGCTACAGCGAAAAGTACAATTCCGGCGACGCGGAGGCCTCCAGATGCGGAGAATCTCAGTACGCGGTCTCTATTTGGGGCCAGACCTGTGACAGTGCCGATTTCGTTGATAAAGACGCGGTTTTGCACTATCCTGTCGATGTCGACGATTGGCTTTTTTTTACTGAAATGGGTGCCTATACTGTAGCTGCTAGCACCGGTTTCAACGGCTTTAGCCAACATTCGAGAGTGGTCTATGTGTCTTCTCAGGATGAAATCAAATTGAACTAGCTGAAGGTGTACAGGCCTTGCTTTTCTCTGAACCTTGGATTGGATTAGTCGGAGAGGAGTGGGTGCATGACACTGGACGGTGTTTGTATTTGATTGAAAGGTGTGCGTGTGTTTTGTTTTATTATATAGAAGCTTCTATATTCTGTTTATTTTTATACACGTATAGTCAAGATACTTGCCGTAGCGTATGGACGGGACGTTCACAACGAAAAGATTTAGCGAAAATCATGCGACTAATTGATGTAGCTCATTATGAAGAGAATAATAAAAGAATAAGCCGCATCTCTTGAAAATCTTCGCTTCGCTTCGCGTCCCTGCATAAGGGACCCTCAAATATACTTTCCCCCAGGTGGCCAATCTTGAACTCCCCCATGTACCACCGCCGCGGACCCATGCACGGGTGTGTGCACGGGTGTCGTCACGTCTCGTTTTTATTTTCCAATGTTTATTTACCATTTTGGACCAATAGATCACAACACCCTGTTTGACACCAACAGCAACCACATCGCAGAATACCACATCTAGACCCCGTCTACGCACACCACGACCCTCTTCGGACAATGGAAAAGCCAGCTAAGGAAGAACACCACAGCAGCCATCACCATCACCACACCACAAGCAGTGAGACCAACAGCGAGTCCAGCAGCAAATCACAGCCTCAGCAGCAGCGCAATGCGGTGGCGTTGAAAGTGGGCCTCATTGGAGACGCACAGGTGGGCAAGACGTCGCTCATGGTCAAGTATGTTGAGGGGATGTTTGACGAGGACTATACACAGACGTTGGGAGTCAATTTCATGGAGAAATCATTACATATCAAGAGCAACGAGATCACCTTTTCCATATGGGATCTCGGGGGCCAGAGGGAGTTTATCAACATGCTTCCCTTGGTGTCCAACGAGTCGGTGGCCATTTTGTTCATGTTCGACTTGACCCGCAAGTCCACGCTCAACTCCATCAAGGAATGGTATCGCCAGGCACGGGGGTTCAACAAAACGGCCATTCCCTTTCTCATTGGCACCAAGTACGACATGTTTGTGGAAATGTCGGCCAAGGACCAGAAGGAGATCTCTGTGCAGGCCATGAAGTTCGCAAAGGCGATGCAGGCGAGCTTGATCTTCTGTTCTACAAGCCACTCGGTGAACATCCAGAAGATATTCAAGATAGTGTTGTCCAAGGCGTTTGATTTGAAGCTTACGATAAAGGAGATGACGAACGTGGGCGAGCCGATATTGATATATAGCGAGAACACGCTTAAATAGTGCTTATGTTTGATATACACGGTGATAGGAAATTTGATGTAACGATCGGCAAGATGCGAAGATATGTAGCCAATGCCCTGGAGGATCTTTTGTAGAATTGCTACGAAAGAAGATATGTAGCCATTCTAGCAATCCTCTGGAAGATCTTTTGTAGAATTGCTACGAAAGAAGATATGTAGCCATTCTAGCAATCCTCTGGAAGATCTTTCGTAGAATCGCCAAGATGCGAAGATATGTAGCCATTCACAAATCCCCTGGAAGATCTACAAAACAAGATACGTACCCATTCTACCCCAAGATCCGCTGGAAGATCTTCTCCTTGCGTAGCGAGCTGTAGATCTCGTCCTCCAGCAAGCACAACTTGACCAATTTCGAGCAGCCGGCCTTGTTGTCCTCCACGGTGACAATCCCCGCCGCCGCAAGCTGGCTGATGATGTAATCGATGCCCATAAGGCCGAATCCGGCACTTCTGCTGAAAAACTTGTCAAAACAGTTTCTGTCCTTCACCAAGGTGCACCGGAGGTTGGGGCTGCTGTTGTTTACAAAGTCCAACGACAAAATCCGCTTGGACTCCTCCACCAAGTCGGCCACGGCGATTTCGTTGAACCCGGTGAACTTCTGTCTACGTAGCATCGACGCGAGAAACACCTTGGCCAAAACGGGCAAGTTCATGGTATATACGCTCACCGGGGAGCTGGTGGTCTCCTGGATGGCCTTGATGATGTGGTTTATCTTCACATAGTAAGTTTCGTCCTCCAGGGCCGCCTGGCCGTCCTTTTCCTGCAAATACTGCAACTCTGCAATCTCCACCGCCCGCCGGCATATCGCCAAGCCTCTGCGGGCGTCCCCAGACACACTGGCAACCTTCCGCGACGCAAACTCTATGGCAGAACGCTCGAATTTGAGCACCTTGTTCAACGTCACGTTCACCTTGCTCATTGTGTCGAGGCGGGTCTCGATTATCTTGGCCAACTGGTCGTGTGTGTAGCCCGGAAACAACATGCGGCCGCCCCAGCCCAACCTGGAGCTGATTTTGTTGGTGAGAACCCGCTCAGGGAGGTCCATGGTGTTGGCTATGGCGATCACAATGAGCTTGGAGTTGTTGTAGCTGGGCCAGTTGAAGAAATTGTACATGATGCTCTGGTTGCGGGTGATGATCTGGTCGATTTCGTCCATCAACACCACCAACGGAAACCGGCCTGTTTGCGAGCCGTCCTCGTTTTTGGCGAGATAGCTGTCGATGCTGTTCTTTGCGTAGTTGGCGGAGACCCTCTTGCCGCTTATCTTTTCCCAGAGGAGCTCGTAGCATGCGTTGGGCGCAATCAACTTGAGCCCGTTTATCTCGAGGTAGTCGAACTTTGTGAGCGGCTTGTTGAGGTCGGAGGACTCCTCAAAGTCCCTGAGTCTCTCGCGCAACCTGGCGGCCTCCTGGGCGGCCTCCTGGGCCGTTTTGAACCTGCTGCTGCGCAGAGGCCTTTTGCTTTTCGCCGCAAGCGTCTGCTGGGCATTTTCGGCCCTTTTCAAGAGCTTTTCGCACTTGCGCCTGTTCGCATTGTTCCTGGCCCTCCGCATGAGCTCGTGGATGACCTTGCGCACCGTGGCGGTCTTCCCTGTGCCGGGGGTGCCGCTGATATAGATACATTTGCCTGTTTCGCTGTTGATGAGCGTCTCAAGCGTCAAATAGAGCTCGCTGAACTTGTCCTCTCTGCAGGGCAACGACGCCAACAACGTGGACGTGTGCAAGGACTCCTTTGCGTTTTTGAACATCGTCTGGTCCTTGTTCTGGACTCGCTTTGCTCTTTCCTCTGCGTCGCTGTCCTCGCTGTCCTCGCTGCTGTTGGAAACATCGACGATTCGCGTGGGGATTCGCGGGGTGGCGCTTTCGCTTTTGGCAGGGCGGCCCCTCCTGCCCTTCTGCTTTGTGCCCTTAGTAGGGCCCCTTTTGCGCACTTCCCCGACCTGTTTGCGCCAGTACTGCGGCGCATTGTAGTCCTCGTCGCTGGTATCGCTTTCTACGCTGTCTAGGCTGTCTATATCAATGATATTGCCCCCGTAATCTTCGCTGCTGTTGCTGTCCTCGCTGCTGTCCTCGCTGCTGTCCTCCGAGGACCCAGAGGACCCTGCAGGGGCCGAAAGGGACTTGCGGCGCTCCGCTAGCTCAGCCTGCCGCCTGGATCTACGAGGGGTGAGCGTAGGAGAGTTTTCTGCGGTTATAATGTCCCCGTGGGAGTCAGGGGGTGTTCCTTTGCGGGGTCTTCCGCGCTTGCGAGGGGTGGCGGCTACAATGGACGCAGGGTCCGGATCCGGCCGTTCTTTACGTGGTCTTCCCCGCTTGCGGGGGGATTGCCCAGGCGAAGGGCTGGGTATTTCTTTAGGTGGTCTTCCCCGCTTACGTGGGGATTCCCTGGGCGGGGATTGCCCAGGCGGCGAAGGGCTGGGCCTCTCTTTAGGCGGTCTTCCCCGCTTGCGCGGGGATTCACCCTGCGGGGATTCACCCTGCGGGGTTTCCCTCCCCCGCTTCTTTGCCATTTCCGGCGGCCGCGCCTCGCTTTTGACCGCCGAAACCCGGTCCGGCCATTCCCTGACCACCACGGGCTTGCTGCTTCCTGCAGACGCTATTTCCGCCGCCTCGGCCCTTTTGTAGATCAACGTCTTGAGGAACTTGCTGAAGCCGTCCCTGTTGCACACCAACTCGTTTCTCACAAGCTGGTAGTCGAACGCCTGCGACATGTAGCCCAAATTGTTGGTATCGCACGCTCTACGACATACATACATTTTACCCTCCCTCTCCAGACGCTCAAACTGTTCCTTCGAAAACACGTCTACTTTTGCAACAATCGACTTTACCGCTATTTTGTACTGTAGTGCCGTCAAAAAAAGCTCCTCCACCGTCCCGTCAGCCGTGTCCAAGAGCGAAAGCCTGCCTGCCAGCTCCGCATCGATGTCTTCGAGGTCTGCCTTGTTGTAGAACCAGTGCACCACCACCTCCACGTAGTCTCCCGTGTCTAGCGAGATTTTCTTGATAAGCCCCACCAAGTTGTCGCTGGGCTCGATGCTGTCGGGATTTCCACCCGTGGAGTCGTATTTGTGGTTGTACATGATGGAGTCGCCCACCTGGAGCGAAAAGCCATTTTCCCGCGTGAGGACCACGTTGGAGGTTCCTGCGGCTCGCAGCGAGTAGTCGCTTGCGGTTCTGCGCAACGAATGGCGCGGCGACCGCCCTTCGTGCTCGCTGACGTCTGAACTGAACGATATCACATTCTGAGTGAAGCTCCAGCCCTTGAAGTCTTTTTCAGATTGTGCCATGTCCTGATGGTTTTACTGGGAGCAGCTATTTGGGTTACAGTCTGATCTTTTTGATATGCCTGGTGGAAATTAATTGGTCTTTATTTTAAGAGCGGTGTTTGTCCTGTTGTTCCTGAACATTGACCTGCTCTTCAGGCGTTTGTTTTTATTTATCTGTCAGAAAATATTTATTTTTCGGAGATGAATTTTCCCACTGGGGGGTGCCTTTGGGGGTGCCTTGGGGTGCCTTTGGGGGTGCCTTTGGGGGTGCCTTGGGGTGCCTTTGGGGGTGCCTTTGGGGATTGCCTTTGGGGATTGCCTTTGGGGATTGCCTTTGGGGGTTGCCTCTGGGGGTTGTGATCGATCGCATATATATATCTAGCGAGAGATATTGCTAGTCTTCTAGGAAGAATCTGTGGTGGCATAGTAGTCTGAAAAGTGGTTTCAGTGGTTTGTGGAAAAATTTCTGGCCAAGGGTGTGTCGGATTTGACTAGTTGCCATGGTAAATATAAGCTGACATTTATCCAGCTCCCCCTGGGCTCTCCTGAACATCTGGCGATGTGTTATAGCCTACATGTATATATAGCCTTCCATATGGCCTTCTGGCATAGTGATTTCTGAAATAGTGGTTCCAGTGGTTTGTGGAAAAATTTCTGGCCAAGGGTGTGTCGGATTTGACTAGTTGCCATGGTAAATATAAGCTGACATTTATCCAGCTCCCCCTGGGTTTTTCCTGAACATCTGGCGATGTGTTATAGCCTACATGTATATATAGCCTTCCATATGGCCTTCTGGCATAGTGATTTCTGAAATAGTGGTTCCAGTGGTTTGTGGAAAAGTGTCTGGCCAAGGGTGTGTCGGATTTGACTAGTTGCCATGGTAAATATAAGCTGACATTTATCCAGCTCCCCCTGGGCTCCCCTGAACTTCTGGCGTAGGGCCTATATATAGCCTCATATGGCATCTGCGAGTACCTGGCTCCCTTTCTACGCTAAATCAGACAACTTTCGTGACTACGGCCGCTACTTAGTATATCAACCGCTGTAAGCAGTCTATAATATATTAAAGCAGCTAAAAAAATTATAATACATCGGACATGTCCAAGATCAGGGTGTCCCAATCTGCCACGCCTAAAGGATCGAGATTGGCCTTCACTGTATGATATCTTCTCAAAAGAGCATCCTTGCAGTTTTTCTTAGTCTCGGGCCAATCGAGAAAATACGAGGCGATGGTTTTGATGTTGGTAGAAATACGGGCCTGGTAAGAGCCGGCTAGTTTCTCGCAATCTTCAAGAAATCTCGACGTAAAGATACTACTATTGCCGTCCGTTTGGTCTATCACAGCATTGTCAGCAAAAAAATCACCTTCCAAGCCATCGAGATTCAGGGACACTTCTTCGTTGTTGACGTGCTTATCGCTGAGCAAAGCGGACGACGTCTTTACGTACTCTGCAAAGAACTTTTGGTCCGGAAGCCCCGTGAGATAGTGAAAAATATCGTCTATAACCAGATAGACGAGAAGGTAGGTGACATACATCAAGTACTGACTCCTGGAATGTTTTGTTTTACGGCCAAGAAGAAGATCCAAGTCCGACAAAAGTCGGCACAATAGCCAATAGTCATTCTCAGCAAGCGGCGAAAGCAAGTCTATGGCTTTGACCAAAACTCTCGCCAACATGCACAAAACTAGCCATAGCACATCGTTCAGGATTGATTTCAATCGTATGCTTGCCATAATCAAGCCCACGATCAAAGACAAACGCGAGTCTGAAATCTCCAACGGCTCGTCGTCGTCTTTGGCTTCAGTGCTTGTATTGTAGTAAGCGGCAACCGTCATGTCTTCCGCAAGCTGCTTGATACACTCAAGTAGGTCTTTGAAGAACGTTGCGTAAGCATCGCTATTTTCGAGCGAGCTGAAAAAGCTCTTGCCAAGAAAGAGGAGTTTGTTTTCAAAGCCATCAATCCCTTCGATGTTTTTCAATAGATCGGGGCCGTGGAAAGTAATGAGCCGTGACGTTTTTGACGCTTGCTTGAGAAACTGTAGCTTATCCTGCTTGTTCCCTAGGATGTGGTGTCCTGAAGGAAAGCTGAAGAAGATTGCAATTTTGCGGACAAATTGATAATAGGCGTCGTTATTTGCTTGGTCATTGTGGCCCTGTCTCATTTGCACAAAATCTTCCTGGAAACTGTTCAACATGGTGTCTACAAGCCTCGAGCCGTAGTCCATGAACTGCGGGTCGTCCTTGGTGATCTGGAATATGTTTATGATGAAGTTGGAGATGATTTCCATTCTCCTGTACAAAAAGTCATGTCGGCGTAGGTTTCTACAATCAGATTTAGCCTTGAAAGCAAGCCATCTTATCCCCTTCGTCTCGTCACACTTCAAAAGCTGAGTGAAAAAGTCAAAAAAGCTGTCTTCAACTCTGTATTTCACGATGTTCTCGCACAATATTGTCAAAAGCTTGTCGGACTCGAAATCCAAGCTTGGAGGGCCCCAGTATTTCATTTCCTGGGAATACCAAAGTAGCTGGTATTTGGCCAATCCAAGAAGCTCCCACTGATAGTTCATGGACTGCCAATTGCTCCGATTCAAGTAGACTAGCACATCGGAGATGTTGGCGATCGTGAGTATTATTTTGTTGACTATTTCCACCTCGGGTACGTAGGATTCTTGGTCTAGTGAATACTTCAATACATTTGCCAATGAGTTCCATAGAGTAGACTGTAGTTCTTCACCAAGCTCAGCTCTGTTTTCAAAACTGAAGAGAATTCCTCTCAACTCCTTGACGAAACGATCAATGAGCTTCACTATAAGTTGTAATAGTCTTTTCAACGTCTCCAGATGCTGTGAAAACACGAAGAAGGAAACCTTCATGACTCGCGAGTCTGAAAGCACGTGGAGAAAGAACATGGGATCTTTCTCATTGAGAGACAAAGAGTAGTCGATCACGGTATCAAAAACTCTATCAAAAAAAAGAAAATACTTCTTCTCCTTCGGAATATCTCTGGCAGCAGCTTTTTCTATAAAAGCAGTGAAATTTTGAACAGCATGCATCACAAGCTCATTGAAAATGCTACTCCTCCTCAAAATGCGTGGGTTTTTGTCGCTGAGACCTGCGTAATATCGGAGCACTTTGAGCGACACTTCGTAGAACGGAAGATTGTTGATTGAGATTGCATTTCGGATCAACGACACCACACTCCCCGAATAATCAATGGATGAAATCGTGGAGTTTAGGAGGTAGAAGTTGATTTTGTTTAGCAACACCTGTAGGTAGATATCGGGCTTATGATGGTCAGAAAAGACATTAGTGTTGGGCTCAAAGAACTGAGCGAGTCTTGAAAAATTCTGTGGATTTTTCTTGGTGTAGTTGACCACCATTTTGATGAAGTAGTTGCAAAGCGAGTCTTCAGGAGAGATTCTCTCGTTTGCAAAAGAGTTGAGAATCTCGAAACTTGACCTCTCGTTGGGAAAATCGACGAATTTTCTCTTCTTTAGAAGCTTGATTAGCGTTTTCAATGGCTTTTCACTCTGCTGCCAACCGTAGATGACATTTAGAGAGTTGACAGCTCTAAAGATCAATCTATGCGCTCCATACTGCTCTTTTTCGCTCGCAAACTGCTGGTTATTGATGCTACTGACAATGTGATTCACCACCGTCCATTTTGCATCCGATGTATCTTCATTGCCGACAAGATTGGCAAAGATCATCACAAAGGCAACAGAGTTTTCTGTGTTGAATTCTGTCTGTTGAAGCCTAAAGGCAGACTCGATAACAGCCCAGATACCACCAGATACGCTTTCCTGGGCCAAATAGCTGCACATCGCACATAAGCCTTTCAAAATATCGAAAACCACAGTGGTGGTGTGGTTATCGGACACATCTATCAATGTATTGAAAAGCTCAAAAGGATTCCAATGGTCAAACATCAAGCCAAAGAAGCGAGACGTGTAGTTGTTGAACTGCAGCTTCAACGACGCGCTATTGGAACCGTAGTCGCACGAAAGCTTGACAATTGTAAATAGCTGCAACAAAGGGAAAAATAGTATAATGAACACAAACTTGTTTTTATAGGCAGCTCTGGATAGAGAATTCAAAGCATTGTCTAGGAAACGGCACACAATATCGCTTAGTCCGGCTAAGTGTTCCTTGCTGCTTTTCCAGATGCCGATTGTCATTTTTTTGAGTTCCTTATAGACCTGTTCGGAACTCCATTGGTTCCTTTTTATAGCTTGCAAAAGATTACTGTAGGTAACAAGACACCTAGTTTCGAATTCGGAGGCACTAAGGAATTCAGATTCAGAATCAGCAAACAACTTTGAGGTATCGTTGAGATTGTCCACTATAAACCAGCGAAGAATGCTATTTTCAGCGTAGCGGTAGTCCCCGAGTTTGTAGATTTTCAAAGCATTAGGCGAGTTGTTGATGATCTCCTCGTACTGGCTCATTGTGTATACGTTGGAAACCTTTATTTGCTCTTCGAAGACATGGTTTCTGTTGCTGTATTTGATCGGACGTCTCTTGAACTTTCCGCTATGTGCTTCAAGTTGCCAGGAGTATTCCGTCGGTGCTCTGGAAAAGTCGTATCTTTTTGTATCTTTTGGATATGTGTGACTTATAAGCAGATCGTCTTTTGAGCGAGGCTTTGCGCGAGAATCAGACGACCTAGGGCCAGAAGTCGTGTTTTTGGTGATGGTGTTTTTGTTGTGGCCACCTTTATGCAGGATAATGTCTGCATTCAGTCTGCTTCTTGAAATAGTCTTTTTTGTGGCAGTTCTGGCATCTTTTAGCATGGTAGTTATGGAGTTTGACAGGTTAGATCTGACGGTTAGGGATTTTGATCTAGCGGTTAAGGATTTTGGTCGATTAGAGGTGTTTCTGGAACGATAACTGGAAGGAGGACTTTGCTTAGTTTTGGTCAGGGCTTTTCGAGGGTTTGTGTTTGTGTTTCTGTGGTTTCTCACTGTGGCGCTCTTTTTAGGGGTTTTCCTGCTGGCACTCAGACTTAGCATTCTGTCGATATATATTCTTCTGTCCTCCACGCATTCTCCGTCACTAAAGTCTGAATTGTAGTTTTCATTTGGGTTGTAGATGTTTTCCTTTTGGTCAGCAGAAGGCAGGTTATATCTTGGTAAGTCTGTATGATCAGAAGTGGGAAAGTCACCATTTGGTAAGTCGATAGGATCAGAAGGGAGCTGGTCGTAATTGGGACCATTTCCAAAATCATCTGCTTGCTGCAAAAATCCCCCTCCAAAACCATCAATCTCCGGACTCATCTCGTCCCCAAAATCAAAATTCGAGGGTTCGAGGTCGACATACGAGGTTTCTATAATGCTATCGTCCAAATCTTGGTCAAAATATGGCAATTCGGCTGGATCCTGCACATTCGGCAGGTCTAAATGGCGCTCTTCAATATAAGGATTTGGCATTATGATAGAATCGAGATTCTCGTCGAGCGAGTCGTTTAGAAAACTATCAAGACTTCTCTTGAGATTGGGCACGGTGCTGGTTTTCTTGATGGCTAGGCCTTTTCTGGGGGCGGTTTGTCTAGAGCGTTTTATGTGTTTTGGGCTGTTCTCTTGGTGGAGCACTCGTAGGTACGATTTGGGCAAGACGTGGGATTTTGAGAGTTTGTCCCTCAAAAGGGCGATATCGGGGTCTGGTGTTTCCCTGTTGCTTGTGTTTGGAAGTGGATTGGGTGTTTCCCTGTTGCCTGTGTTTGGAAATGTATTGGGTGTTTCCCTGTTGCCTGTGTTTGAAAATGTATTGGATGTTTCCCTGTTTACTGTCTTTGAAAGTAAATTGGGTGTTTCCCTATTGCTGTTCAACAGCAAATCGGGCGTCTCTCTATAAAAGCCATTGCCATGCATGTGGGCCTCGCTGGAGGGACGGTGGCTATTCTGCGAGACGGTTTTGCTGGAGTCCTCTTCGGTGGAGAGACTTGATTGACTGTCGAGCAATTTCTCAAGGTAGTCGACTCTGGAGAAATCGTGGTCTTCGTCACTTCCGTCGCTGTCATTATGGCCACTGGCGTAGCCATTTTGATTGTTTGTTTGCGACAGGGCTGTGTCCTCGTCTTCGCTGAACAAGGCACGGTTGTTGATGTGGGTATGGTGGTTTCTGGGGGTGATTCTCTCGTTTGCACCCTCCGACCGTTCTAGAGCCGCAGCCAATCGCAGCTCGCGGATTCTGCGGTCTTCCTCCTGGAGTTTCTCCAAAAGATTGATGTTCTGCTCAGCTGCGGCCTGCTCGATGAGCCTGGCTCTTTTGAGGTCGCCTTCAAGCTGGGCGCGGTGTTCGTATTTGTCAATGA
The DNA here is from genome assembly GCA_030564765.1 of Saccharomycopsis sp. NRRL Y-5750. Lineage (NCBI taxonomy): Eukaryota > Fungi > Ascomycota > Saccharomycetes > Ascoideales > Saccharomycopsidaceae > Saccharomycopsis > Saccharomycopsis sp. NRRL Y-5750. The sequence goes on along the minus strand of JAKTZD010000023.1, from coordinate 141,330 downwards.
GATACGGTTTGAGCTGTTTGATGGTGCGGGGTCTGAAATGTCTTCTGGGGGCGTAGTTGTCGATGTTTTGCAAGATGTTTGCGGTTGTGATTTGGTTTGTGCCGACTGGGGGGGCCACTATTGGTGAATTCGCAGTTATTATGTCCCCATTGGCGGTGTTGTGGTTGGACTGGCTGAATCGTGCACGCCTCACCGCCTTCTGGAACACGGGGCGCAAGGATTTGTACTGGGACTTTTTGAGAGTGTGTTCAATGGCGGAGTATGTGGAGACTTTGTTTGCAACAAGACGGTGTATTGTGTCCACAAGAGCGTCAGTGTTGATGTCTGCGGGGGCGAGATCTGGTTCAAGGTCCAGGGAAATCAGGTCAGAGGGCGTCTTGCGCGTCATTCTGATGTATGTATGTAGACATATAGGGGTATATTTACAGATATATAATTGTGCTGTAGGGCATATGTTGGGCATATGTTAGGCATAAAAATGGCTGAAAATATTTGGCCTTGCAGGTGCAGAAAAATATTTCGCGTTTTCGCGTGGTAATATATATCATCCATATCATCCATATATCCATACATTTATGGATGGATATATATATGGATGGATGTGGTGCAATGAAGAATGGGTTCTGCGATGTTGGTGGCTGATGACGGTAGATATGTGGAGCAGCAGGTAAGAACATGCTTATTATAGCAACACAGCTAATGCTGAAGTATAGGCAACTATACGGAAAAACACCTCTGAATACTCGGTATTCTCGATGAGAATCGATTGTGGATCCCTTGTTTCGATAATGACGAACATCAGTACTGCACTTTGGAGCAGAAAAAGCGATATTCTCAAGGCGAGGTTGCCGTGCCGCTTTTCCTTTGATACTTATCGTCACACGTATACAGTAGTAGAATGCTAGAATGAAATACGCGTTATATATCTATTAGAGCAGCAGGTAAGAAGATGACATGCTTTATAATGGAATGAGCATTTGAGATCGTCAGGGATATACAAGTACTGTTTTGGCTTTAGAATGCCCGTAGATAGATGGATAGGCAGATAGATGGATAAGCAGATAGACAGATAGATGGATAGGCAGATAGATGGATAGACAGACAGATGGATAGACAGATAGATACACCTTTATTCTCATAGAAACTTGTACGGCGAGCTGGATCGCTCTGGAGACTACGGCAGGCAGAGAATTAATTAAGCAAATTATTTATTAAGTAAGTCTATAAATTTTACAGCAAGTACTGAGGCAGCGACGCGTATAAGCACGCTGCTATGGTATGTGATAGCTATTATTGGGGCATCGCGAGCGAAGGCGGATGGTTTCTTATGCAAAAATAGTGCAGGCCATATCTTTCTCAGCAGAGCTGTCTATTGCAGGCCATATAGCGGCCATATAGCAAGCCATATATTGCAAAGCTATTGCAAAGATATCTTTAGCTGAGTACCTATTGCTCGTCTTCGCCTCGCAAATCTTCGCCTCGCAAATCTTCGCCTAGCAAATCTTCGCCTTGCAATTCCTCCTCGTGGTACTCTGTATACCACTGTAAATCCACCACCGGCTTTGCCATTTTCGACAACCGCATCGACGCTTTAAAGTCTGCGACGTTGTCGATATCCACCACGTTGGGAAAGCCATCGTCTTCGCTGTCTTCGCTGTCTTCATCTTTTTGTTCGCTTCGCTCGCCATTTGCGGCTTCATCTGTGCTCTTTTCGCTGATTGATTCGCTCTTTTCGGTGATGGCTTCGCTCTTTTCGGTGATGGCTTCGGTGATTGATTCAGTGAATGATTCGCTGATTTCTTCGCTGATTTCTTCTTCAATCAATTTTGATTCCTTATTAATTGCTTCATTCAGTTTTGATTCCTCGCTCCGCCCTTCGCTACGCCCTTCGCTCCGCCCTTCGCTACGCTCAGGGCTTTGCTCATTACTTCCCCTCAAATTCAAAACCAACACCTTCGCCTTCTCCCCCCAAATAAACCGCTCTCCAAAATCAACCAACTCCTCCTTTGAAACCTCCGCCAACCCCGCCAACCGCGCTGCGGTTTCCCCAAAATAATAATACCCACTGTATATCTTATCCGCATGGCTGCTGGCCTCCTCGTGGCTGTTCTTGAACCTAAGCTTGTTGCGGTACAACGCCGCCAAAGACTCCACCGCCTTGCGGAATTCCGCCTCCGAGAGGCCCACAAGCAACCGGCGCACGTTCCGGCGAAGCGCGCGCCGGATGCGCCGCTCCAAGTGCCGGCACGGCTTCACCGAGCTCTGGACGACCACCTTGAAGCCCAAAGTGGCCTTTGTGGCCACCACCGAGCTGAGAACAACGTATCCGAGCTGCTCTTTGGTGCGGAGCTGGTTGAAAAGCGGCTCGCGGGCCAACGACGAAAAAAGGTCCGCCAAAACAAGCCATTTGCCCTGCCCGCTGGACGCCTTTGAAGATTTTTTGCCCCTGGAAACCACAAGGTCGCTGTACATGTCCAAAAGCTCCCCCACCTCGAAATACACCTGCGTGCACGAGTTGATGTTGTCTACGGCCGCCTCGCGGCGGTGAGCCGTCCCCGCAGGCAAAAGAAGCGTCCGGGCGCCGGTTCCGCCCGGAATATACCCCGGGAGCGGCAACGCCCCCGCCACAATGTCTGCAAACGCGCGCGGCGCCGTCTGTGCGTCCAAATTCCCCGCAAGCGACGCCACAAGCCGCGCCTGCGCAAACAAGAGCGCAAGGAAGCCCTGGAAGCCCGCAAAGTGCACCGCGCGGGCGTCCTGCACCGCCGCAAGCTTGTCGCGCGCCGTCCAGGCGTTTTCGTGGGTGAGCGCGTGCATGAGGACCTTCGCCTGGTAGTACGGCATGGCGTGCTGGAAGTTGCGCATCTTTTTCGTGACGTTTTCGCGGGCAAGCGCAAACTTTGGGGGGGTGTTGTAGGCGGAATCCGCCTGGAAACCGGCCATGTCCGCGAGAATGCGCCGGAGAAGCTCGAAAAGCTTGTCGCTGAAGCCGGCAACAAACACCTCGAGCCCGCGCGACGTCGTGTAGAGCTCGCCTTTGAGCCCGGCGAGGCCCGCCTGGTACAACGCTGCGTTGAGCTTGAGCACCACGAGCTCTTTGTATATTGCGGTGTATACTGCGTTGACGGGAGTGGCTGCTGCTAGGGGGAGGTCTATGAAGAGCGAAACCGACGCTTTGGGCACGGAAAAACGGTCGTCCGTTTTGATCCATATCTCGCATTCGCCTTTGGGCAAGCCTGCCGTACATGCACCCCCTGGCGCACCCCCTAATGCACCCCCTGTTGCACCCCCTTTTTGGTCAGCTTTTTCACCCCCTTTTTGGAGAACATTTTCACCCCCGTTTTCAGAGACGGCGTTCCCGCTTTCGAAGGGGGCTACGCCCCCTTCACCCCCCTTGATAGAGGGGGCTACGCCCCCTCCATGTGTGGGGTCTGTGGGGCCGTTTTCAAGGAAATTTCCATTTTCGAAGGGGGCTACGCCCCCTTCACCCCCCTTGATAGAGGGGCCTCCCCCTTCACCCCCCTTGATAGAGGGGCCTCCCCCTATACCCCCCCAAAAAAGCGGCCGCGGCTTCTTGACGGCCGCCCCGTTTTTGATCGAAAAGTCCCCGCAGATGTACGGATTCGGAATCTCCGGCATGTGGAACCGCGCACTCGTCCCCGCGCCCTCCAAACTCTTCAAAAAACCCTCGCTGAACGCCTCCACGCCGTACTGCGTCCCGTACCACTTCTCCACCAAAGGCAACCCCTCGTAGCCGCTCCACACCGTGTACACAACCGCACTGCGCGGCTGGAGCGCCGCAAGAAAGCCCTGCACCGCCGCAAAGCTGAACGCCTTCTGGTCGAGGTTTCCGTCGCGGAAAAAGTTCCGGAGCCGCCCGGGGCCCTTGAGAAACTTGTCCTGCAAGCACGCGCTGTACTGCGACGCCGCGCTCATGCTCTGGGCGCCTTTTTCCTTGAACCGGAAGCCCGACGCCGCCACCGCCGCCAACTCCGCGTGGACCGCCCGCCACGTCTCCTCCGGCACGCCGCGCAACATGTTGAGGTACTGGAACACGCTGCGCACAATCTCCGCATGGCTGCGCATCCCCTGCGCAGTTGCCTCGACCTCGCAGTCGAAAAAACAGTTGTGGTTCGCCACCATGTACACCGAGCTTGTCACGTGCAGCGCCCAGTGCTTGTCGACCTTCAAGAAGTGGAACAACGAGCCGGGCCCCTCGTGGCCCACGAGGTGGCTCACAAGGGTGCCTGGGCGGTGTGCGTCGTGCACGGAGTCCGCAAGGGGCACGAAAATGCGCACGTGCACCGTCAGGCTCTGCTTGACGGGCTTGATGCGCACGTGGCGCATGCACTGCTGCGCCGTCATCAAGGGCGTGCTGTCTGCAAGGGCGTTGAGCGCCCCGACGTCCACGGAGCGGTTTTCGATTGCCGCAAAGTGCTTGAGGGTGTACTGCGCAAGCGTGTCGAGCGGCTGGCTGCCTATAAGGCAGAGCTTCATCACGTTGGCGGAGTAGTGCGCCCTGTACCACTTGAGGAGCTCGCTGCGGGTGTCAAGCCCCTGTTTGCGCGGGGTGTGCTTCAAGGTGGCGAGGTTCCCCGTGGAGAACTTTGTGTACGGGTGCTGCTGGTTGTAGAGGGCCTTCTCGAGCTGGTGGAGCCGCCAGCTGTCGTTCTCGAGGTTTTTGTCGTTCTCCGAGTCGATGGCGTTGAGCTCGCGGTCCTGGCAGTCCTGGCGGAAGAGCGGCAGCACAAAGAACTGCGCAAACCGGTCGAGCGCCGCCTCGAAGTGCGCCCCGTGCACCTCGAAGTAGTAGTTGGTGTCGTACACGCTGGTGTAGGCGTTCAGGCGGCCTGCGTGGTCGCCGATGAACTTCTGGTACTCGTTCTCCAGGGGGTATTTAGCGGTGCCCATGAAGAGGAGGTGTTCGCAGAAGTGTGCGAGCCCCGGGAGGTGTTCGGGGTCGTGGATCGAGCCTACGTTGACGTCCATGGCCGCCGCGGACTTGCTGGCGGCCGGGTCGTGCACAAGGAGCGCCTGGAGCCCGTTTTCGAGTTCCACAAGGCGAAACTTGCGGTCCTCGAGCTGGGGGGTGGCAAAGTCCTCGAGGATTGTTTGCATTATGTATAGGAAGGAAGGCTAAGGAAGGCTAAGGAAGGCTAAGGAAGGCTAAGGAAGGCTAAGGCTAAAGGCTAGGCTAAAGGCTAGGAAAGGTAGGAAAGGTAGGAAGGCTAAGGCTAGGAAAGGTAACGAATGGCGGGATCCAAAACGGATTGGCCCAAGACGGATTGATGCTATATATGAACATATATCAATGTAATATATGTTGGTGTCGATATGTCTGTATGTTTATTAGTATTGGCACTGGCAGACCAAGACGATAAGCAACGATAAAGCAAGTAAGATTTTAATTTTCACGAGTGGCAAAAATGAGGTCGAGGCAAAATCTAGCGCCAGGATTGCCAGAGGATTATGTATGTGCCATGTCCATGGGGCATGCATGGGCATGGCCATGGCCATGTGTATTGCCATGTGTATTGCCATGTGTATTGCCATGTGTATTGCCATGGGTGGATAGAGGTACAGAAGTACATACACAAGTAGAGCTGGATAACTATGTAGTTGTGGTTTGATTGTGATTGTAGTTTTTATTGTGGCACCACCTATGGCCTTCATTGTATGCCTATGGCGTTGTATGCCTATTCCATTATGGCGTTGTGCTGATCTTTCATGGGGCGGCCTATGCATTCATTAAGGCGGCCTATGCCAATTTGCTTCGATGCTTTATCAATGCCTCGATCAAAGCCTCAAACAAATCAATCTGCTTGGAGGCCTTATGCAACGCTGTATGCCTATGGCCTTCATTATATGCCTATGGCCTTCATTGTATGCCTATTCCATTAGGGCATTGTGCCTATTTCATGGGGCAGCCTATGCATTTATTGGGCGGCCTATGCCCCAATCAATATTATCAGTCTTTCTGGCATCTTTGCTCAATCTCCCTGGAGTTTGACGTCTGGCCTCTGGCGTCTTTCATGCTTGATTGGCACCCCCACATAGAAACTACACACTACGCCAATATCCGTACATCTCCTCTCCATTCACCTCAACTGACCTACTTTTACAAAATACCTCTATGGTCCTGTTTGTCGCAATCGCCTTCCACCAATCGTCCACTTCGACCTGCCCATTTCTCAACAATACTCATATCTACAGTGGCCATTCCCTCAACAATACTCATATCTACAGTGGCCATTCCCTCAACAACACTCATATTTACAGTGGCCATTCCCTCAACAATACTCATATCTACAGTTTGCCCATTCCCTCAACAATACGCATATCTACAGTTTGGCCATCTCATAAACTACCCTTCACTCAAGTATCACCATCTGATACCCCTTTGATCCCGCCACAATATATGCATCGCACCACCTCATCAACCTGTGATCCTCGAAAATAATGACTCACAAATCTGTACATCATTTTGAAATTTCAAAAACAAAAAAAAAAAAATTTATTCAGCTGCCTCATCCCACCATAACTCATTGCAATATATACCCAGTATCTCCTCTACATATCCAATAAACCAGATATACCAAATACTCTCTCCCGTATTGGTACCACATATATAATCCCCCGAAATGGTCTTTCCTCTAGTACCTTATTTCAGCTCCATTGACGCCCCCCAATTGTCCTCCTTGGCAGTGGTGGGACAGATATTGATCAGCAGCTCTGCCTTTTCTGACGCAAAATCCTTGAAATCTTTCATCAGCTCCTTCGATTCCCCGGTCGACTTCTACATTTCTCTCTCTGGGACCGAGAACGAGGCCCAGATCGTGGACATCTTGAACGCCGGGGCCAAAAGGGTTTTCGTCTCTTCCGCTTTGTCAGCAGACATCCCAAGCAGCAGAGTCGTCGACTTGTCCTCTTCTAAGCAGTATATTGACTACCGTAGCAAGCCCGTCTCGGAAATCGCCCTCAAAAACCGCGAAACCATCGCTATAGTCGATGCCTCGAACTTGACTGCCGACTACACCCAGAAATCGGCCTCCAAGCTCTCGGTGGCCGACTTTCTTGTCCCACACTTGACCAGCGACAGGGCTGACAACCTCTACACCACTGTAGTGACCGACGTAAGCAACCACTGTCTTGGATTGGTCTACTCGTCGCTCAATTCCATCGAGGAGGCCATCAAAACCCGCCAGGGCGTGTACCAGTCCCGCAAGCGTGGATTGTGGCACAAGGGGGCCACCTCTGGGGCCACACAGAAGTTGCTCAAGATCACCACCGACTGCGACAACGACTGTGTGAATTTTGTTGTAGAACAGCGCCAGGGCACTGGTTTCTGCCACTTGGAAACCAAGAGCTGTTTTGGCGAATCGACGGGTCTTGCACGTTTGGAAGAGACCCTTGTTGACAGATTGAAAAGCGCCCCGGAGGGATCCTACACAAAGAGGCTTTTTGACGACGAAAAGCTCTTGAACGCCAAAATCCAGGAAGAAGCCGACGAGTTGGTAGAGGCTGTCAACAAGGACGACGTTGCCTGGGAAGCTGCCGATTTGATCTACTTTGCCTTGGCCAAATGCGTCAAAAGCGGGGTGAGAATCGCCGACATTGAAAGAAACCTTGACTTGAAGCACTTGAAAGTCACGCGCAGAAAGGGCGATGCCAAACCCAAGTATTTGGCTCCTGCTCCTGCTGCCCAGGCTGCCCCGGCTGCAGAACCAGCGGGGAAGATCCACTTGAAGGTCCACGACGTCAGGGACTACTCGAGAAAGGAGGTGGAGAAGATAATCACCCGTCCGGTGCAATCCACCGCCAATATAATGAAGCTTGTGAATCCTATCGTGGAGGGAGTCATTGCCAACGGCGACAAGGCGCTTCTTGAGTTCACCGAGAAGTTCGACAGGGTCAAATTGGAGTCTCCGATTCTCAAGGCTCCGTTCGACCCAAAACTCTACGCGCTTCCTAAGGACATCAAGGACGCTTTGGACTTGTCTATAGAAAATGTGTACAAATTCCACAAGGCCCAGTTGCCCACTGAGACTCTCAAAGTAGAAACCAGCGCCGGGGTCACCTGTTCGCGCTTTTCCAGACCTATTGAGAAGGTCGGGCTCTATATTCCTGGGGGAACCGCAGTGTTGCCATCCACGGCGCTCATGTTGGGTGTTCCTGCCAAGGTTGCAGGGTGTAGAGAGATCATTTTCGCCTCTCCTCCAAGAAAGGACGGCTCCTTGACGCCCGAAGTGGTGTATGTTGCCCACAAGGTGGGCGCCAAGGCGATAGTTCTCGCCGGAGGGGCCCAGGCGGTCGCCGCCATGGCCTACGGAACCGAGTCTGTCCCTAAATGTGACAAGATCTTGGGGCCAGGGAACCAGTTCGTCACAGCCGCCAAAATGTACGTCCAGAACGACACCAAGGCCTTGTGTTCCATCGACATGCCTGCAGGGCCGAGCGAGGTGTTGGTTGTAGCCGACAAGACCTCCGATCCGGACTTTGTGGCCGCAGACTTGTTGTCGCAGGCGGAACACGGAGTGGATTCGCAGGTGATCTTGATCAGCATTGATTTGAACGACGCCGAGATAGCGGCTATCCAGGAAGCCGTCCACAGCCAGGCCACCAAGTTGCCACGGGAGGCGATCATCAGAAAGTGCATTGAGCACAGTGTGATCTTGAAGGTCAAGACGGTTGAGGAGGCCTTTGATTACAGCAACTTGTATGCTCCAGAGCACTTGATCTTGCACATCAAGGACGCTCCAAAGTACGTAGACTTGGTGGACAATGCGGGGAGTGTGTTTGTGGGGTCGTACACGCCTGAGTCGTGCGGAGACTACTCAAGTGGAACCAACCACACGTTGCCTACGTACGGGTATGCGAGAATGTACTCAGGGGTGAATACTGCGACGTTTTTGAAGTTCATCACTTCGCAGGAAGTGACGCCGGCAGGGTTGAAGAGCATTGGTCCAGCGGTTATGTCAGTTGCGACAGTCGAGGGGTTGGGTGCCCACTGCAATGCTGTGAAGATCCGGATGGAGAAGTTGGGACTATTGTAGATAGGTTTGGGAGAGGGTGTAAGGGGGATGTAATTTATGTTTGTATAGAGTGAATATAGTTTATGTTTGTATAGAATAAATATAGTTTATGTTTGTAAGAGTGAATATAGTTTATGTTTGTAAGAGTGAATATAGTTTATGTTTGTAAGAGTGAATATAGTTTATGGATAGATACTTGTTTATTGTGATTCTGGGGCCGTCTGTGCAATTGGGGTACAAATTGCAGTATCAGCGGCTACGGCGGGTGCACAAATTGCAGTATCCTGATGATACCATCCCCACGGTTCACACAAATGCAAAAACAATCCTTTTTTCGAGGATATCCTTTTTTCGAAAATCGAAAACGAAAACCAAAATCAAAATCCAGTGGCAAACTGGCAAGCGCTTATATCCATCTACGGGCTTTCGCCAGTAAACTCCGTTGAGGACGTTTATTAGAATATGTAGCTACATCGACAGCCGTGAAGACCCAAACAAAAAGCAGCAAACCAAACAAAAAAGCGCAGTGCGCAGAAAAAAAAGTCATAAGTCATGCAGTTGATGCGGTAAGTATATAGAAACGAAAGCGCCCGGCGTGTTAAGCAACCGCGCCTTTCGTTACAAAGAAAAACATGTTGAATTGTGGACCCGCCTTCCGTTGCAAATGTAGTCGCCTCCGTTGCAAAGAAAAACATGTTGAATTGTGGTTGCCCCCTAGTTCTTGGCGTACTCAGCACGGAACTTCTTGGCCGCAGCCACCATGTTGGTCAACTGCTTGGTGGTCTCGGCCCAGCCACGCGTCTTCAACCCGCAGTCCGGGTTGACCCAGAACTTGTCGGCGGGGTACACCTTCAAGATGTCGGCAATGCGCTTCTCGAACTCCTCGACAGGAGGCACACGTGGCGAGTGGATGTCAAACAAGCCCAAGCCAATGTGGTTTGGGTAGCTCGAAAACTCCTCGATGTACGCGGTACTCTCCTTCTTGCTGAACTCGATGGACACCACGTCGGCGTCCAAGGCCTTGATGAAGGACGAGTCGAAGTCCGAGTAGCAGAAGTGCGAGTGGATCTGCGTGCGGTTAGCCACGCCGGAGGTGGCCACGCGGAACGACTGTGCGGCCCACTTGTAGTACTCGGCACGCTCCGGGCCGTCCCGCAACGGCAAGCCCTCGCGGATGGCCGGCTCGTCCACCTGGATGACGCGGATGCCGGCCTTTTCCAAGTCCAGGACCTCGTCGCGCAAGGCAAGGGCCAACTGCAACGCCTGGGTCTTCTGGGGGACGTCGTCGCGGGGGAAGGACCATCTGAGACAGGTTATTGGCCCGGTGAGCATTCCTTTGACGGGCTTTTTCGTGAGCGACTGTGCATAGACAGACTCCTTGACCGTCATGGCCTTAGGGCGCGACACATCGCCCACAATAACAGGCGGTCTGACGTATCTGGACCCGTAGGACTGGACCCACCCGTTGGAGGTGAAGGCAAAGCCCGTCAATTGCTCGCCAAAGTACTGCACCATGTCGTTACGCTCAGGCTCGCCGTGCACCAACACGTCGAGGCCGACGTCCTCCTGGAAGCGGATGACCTTTGCGATTTCCTCCTCGATGAAGGCGTTGTACTCCTCGGCGGAAATAGTGCCCCTGTTGAAGGCGTTTCTCTTTTTGCGGATGTCGGCCGTCTGCGGGAACGACCCGATGGTCGTGGTGGGGAACAACGGAAGGCTGAGGGCCTTCTGGGCGTCCAAACGGGCCGGGAACGGCGCTGCGCGCTGGTCCCACTTGCCGGAGGCGTCCGAGAGCAACTGGAGGCGCTCCTGCACCGCTGGGCTGGTCGTGTGCTTGGAGGCGGCCCTGGCCTTGATGGAGGCGGCGTTTGCGGCAAACTGCGCCGAAACATCGGCCCCGGAAAGCCCCTTGGCAATGGCGACAACCTCGTCCAACTTCTGGGTGGCAAACGAGAAAAAGTCCTTGATTTCAGGGTCCAATTTGGTCTCGTTGGCCAAATCCACCGGCGTGTGGAGAAGCGACGACGACGTGGCCACCACAACCGTTGCTGCGGGGTCCACCTTGGCTATGGCGTCCTTTACAAACGCAGACGCCTTGGCAAGGTCGGTTTTCCACACGTTTCTGCCGTCGATCACCCCGACAGACAAAACCTGCTTAGGACCCACGAGACTGGCAACGTGCGCCAATTGCTCAGGGGCACGCACAAAGTCAAAGTGGAAGCCTTTCACGGGCAACCCTGCGATCGCTGCAAGGTTAGGAACCACCGTCCCAAAGTAGGTGGCGAGAAGCAATTCCGGGACATTTGCTTTTGCGAGGTGCGCGTAGGCTTTTTTGAACGCCGCCTGCGCCTTGGCTGGGAGGTCGAGCACAAGCACAGGCTCGTCGATCTGGACCTCGGAAGCCCCCGCAGCCTTCAATTTCTCAAGCAACTCGGCGTACACCGGCAACAACTTGTCCAAAAGGTCAAGCGGGTCCAATCCTAGCGAGTCCTTGTCGGCCTTCCCCAACACCAACAACGACACAGGGCCCACAAGCACCGGTCTGGTGGCAATGCCGGCCTTTTTGGCCTCCAAGAACTCGTCCACCGGCTTGGAGCCCGTCAATTTGAACTCCGTCGACGCCAGGAACGTTGGTCTGACGTAATGGTAGTTGGAATCAAACCACTTGACCATTTCGCACGCAGGGACGTCGATGTTGTCTCTCTGCAAGCCTCTGCCCATGGCAAAGGTGAGGTCCAACGGCGACAAGTTGTACTGGCGGTATCTCTCTGGAATCACGTTGAAGAGAATCGAGTGGTCCAACACCTGGTCGTAGAAGGAAAAGTCGTTGGATGCAATGAGGTCGACGCCTGCATCCTTCTGCAACTTCCAGTTGGCGGCCCGGATCTCCAGGCCGACGCGGAGGAGCTCCTCGGCCGAAACCTTGCCGTTCCAGTAGCCTTCGGTGGCCTTTTTGAGCTCGCGGAACGCCCCGATACGAGGGAACCCGAGGACAGATGATTGGACAGCCATGATAGATTGATAGAGTAGAGGTCTTCTTGAAGACGGTGCAATGAACAAAGAAAAAGGTTTGTTTTGCGGTGGCGAGCGGGCTAATATCAGAGGAGACTGCTTAACTCTGTGGAAAGTGGGAAACCCTTGCTCTTTATAGTGAAATTTTTGCCGGCGTGAAATTTGCCTTTGTTTAGAATTATTTGTTGGATTTTTCACTTTTCGCGCTATCAGTTTTTTCGATAAGTGGACGATATTAAACGATCGTTGCGGTGAGTAATTGTGATTACACGTGGAGGGTCGGGGCTCGTAAGCAAGGCCAGTAGATGGGTGGAGTCGTTTAGATAGTGTATTACGTTAAATTTATCACATGTTTCTTCTAGCCTGGACAGTTCATGCGTGGCATGGTTTAGTAGGTTAATGAGTGGGTGTTGATATTGGCAGTAATTACTTATTGATGGGTTTTTTTAACACCGCGAATCTCTTACTGTAGTAATCTCACTGTAATCTTACTGTAATCTCATTGTAGTAATATCATTGTATTAATCTCACTGTAGTGATTTCTTGTACTAATCCAATAATTTATCTCTTTATAACCGCAGTTCAACTACATGGCATCATATGCTCACAATACGGACCACTTTCAGCTGAAACCCTTTCTTGGCCTAGTCAGCTACAGAGAACTCTTTCCCTACAGCCACAGAGAACTCCAATACAGCCACCGATAACCAAAGTCACATTTTCATGGAAAAAAAGACGCCTGGAAGTTCCTCGAAGGCCGTTGGCGGCCTACTGTGGCCCCTGCGGGTCCTGAAGCGGCTTGTCTACATTGGTACCTGCCAATTGGCACCACTTCCAACATACCCACTCACCTCACTCTAACCCCGTACCACTGTATGTTGACACTCCCCAGAAATACCTGCATACAAACAATCCGCCTGAGCGAATTTGTGAGGAGAATTTTTCAAATCACAAAAACAGCCGCAATAATAATCGGCCCTACAGGCAATAGCCGCAATAATAATCGGCCATACAGGCATTACCAAATAGACCATAACAAACACAGCACAATCCACCATGTTCAAGCACTCCATTATACTCAAGCCTCTCTCAAGATCCTTTCCCCGCACAAACTCAAAACCATTTTCCACCCTCCCCGGCCTCAGAAACAATGACGAGCACTTCAAACAGTTCCAGCAACAGCTCAGAGACGAACTCAAACTGCTGAAACAATCCAACCAAAGCCAGCCCCAAGACGACAAAAAGAAACTTCATACTGAGTTTTATCGTCAAGTGGGCAAACCGTTTGCCAAGTGTGTTGCCATGACCTTTGCAACGTACTATTCGCTAATATATCTTTGGGAATATTTAGAATCGACCGACGAAGAGACAACCGGCCCTCAATAATTTCAGTGCTTTGTACGAGCTCCTCAATAGTGTCGAAAGGCTCTTATCAGGTCCTGATACGTCCCGAATCTGTCATCATCTGCTGAATAATCACCGCAGCTATTCAAACATTCATGTCGGCAAAACGGAAATGTTTCTATATTCTTAATAATAAATATTCGCTTCATTCAATGAATTCGCTTGCTGAGAGATGGCTTCTTCGTACACACTCTCCCAAAAGCCATACTCGCAATGCACTACACATCATCGACTTGCAAATGCAAATAAATAACTATCTCTTACTTTGTAAATTATTAAGATTGTACTTCATAATGATAAATCATATCCTAAATAGATGCCTTCAATTGATCAGCAACAGCATCCAAAAACTCGGTGGTGTTCACATAACTGTCTCTAGACGTCTTCCCCATGGTCAAAGCCAAGTCTTTGGTCATGATACCCCCCTTGACGGTGTCAAGAGTGGCTTTTTCCAAGGTCGATGCAAACTCTGTCACTTCTGGAGTAGCATCCAAAATACCTCTTTGGGCAAGACCTCTGGACCAAGCAAAGATAGAAGCAATGGAGTTGGTCGACGTTTCCTCACCCTTTTGGTGTCTTCTGTAATGTCTGGTAACGGTACCGTGAGCGGCCTCTGATTCAAACGTCTTTCCATCTGGGGTCATCAAAACAGATGTCATCAATCCTAAAGACCCGAATCCTTGGGCCACAATGTCAGAAATAACATCACCATCGTAGTTCTTAAGAGCCATGATAAACCCACCCTTGGATTTGATCATTTGAGCCACCATATCGTCGATCAAACGGTGCTCGTACGTAATGCCGAGTTTTTCAAACTCTGGCTTGTATGTAGATTCGTACAATTCTTGGAAAATGTCTTTGAATTGGCCGTCGTATTTCTTAAGAATGGTGTTCTTGGACGAAAAGGTCAAGTTCAACTTCTTCTGGATGGCCAACTTGAACGAGGAGTTGGCAAAGTCTCTGATAGACTGTTCCGTGTTGTACATGGCCATTCCCACACCTGGACCTTTGAAGTCAAACACTTTGTAGCTTTGCTTGGCCGAAGGGTTGGATTTTGGAGTGAATGTGAGCTCCAACTCACCAGCTTCAGGAATAGTGATGTTTGTGGACTTATATTGGTCACCGTGAGCGTGTCTCCCAATGACAATCGGCTTTTCCCAGCCCTGCACCAATCTTGGGATGTTTGGAATGACAATTGGCTCTCTGAAAACAGTTCCTCCAAGAATGTTTCTGATAGTCCCGTTAGGGGACAACCACATCTTTTTGAGATTGAATTCTTTGACTCTGGCCTCATCTGGAGTGATGGTTGCACACTTCACACCAACCCCGTATTTCTTGATTGCATTTGCTGCGTCAACGGTGACTTGATCGTTAGTAGCATCACGGTTTTCGATCGACAAGTCGTAGTATTTCAAGTCCACATCGACATATGGGTGAATCAACTTGTCTTTGATGATTTGCCAGATGATTCTGGTCATTTCGTCACCATCCAACTCCACAATTGGCGATTTCACTTTGATTTTGTCAAGGCTGATGCTGGTGCTAGAAAAGAGTCTTGCACCCTGCAAGCTAGCCCCGCTACAGGCATTGAAGTATGCTGCTGATTTAGCTGATTGTCTGAGAGTTCTGCTCAACATTGTCATTGATTTGTGCTTGTATTTGTGTGTGGATTTCTGACTTGCTTCAATTGACAGAGTTTGAGTGGTTGTATTTCGCTTTGTATGGAGTAACCCCACTACTTATACCATGGATGGAAATCTAGCTTTTTTGTCCGGACCTAATGAGTCAAATTGAAAAATATTTGCTGGGATTTCTCCGATGATAAATCGTCCGTTATCGGAGTTGAGCTCCAAACGAAATGTGTGGTCGGAGTTCCATGGCATACATGCCGGGTGGGAAATGACCCTTTTCTATTGTTATTATCTATGATACAGAGCCACGAAATGTATAATTGATTCGGAAAGAGTGACAAATGTCTGGTACAGTCAGTGCAATGTATCAGGCTTAATATGCGTTCCTTTTGTAGGTAGCGTTTGTATTTAGAAATTCTTTCAGAAAATATGTAAGGGCTTTCTTCAATGGCCGACGAGAATATTAGTGAATAATAAATCATTCAACATGTTTGATGGTTGAACGAGAGACCAAAGTGTCATAAAGCGCGCTACTGTACTGTCTTTGTGCTGAGACATCCTGCTTGATTGCAGACATTCTGATGTCAAAGATGACACCATCAGTTCCATACATATGCCAACGTCAATCTCAACGTGATATCTAAGGCAATCAGCTGCGCTATTCTTTTGATCTTATAAGCTTGATTCATGATGGCATTAGTTACTTTAGATATCGATTCTGTAACTGCAGTGACGCAAACGTGCTAAAGATCACACGGAATAAAAGATTTACAACTTATAGTATAGCAATTGAAACACACGTTTTCTATCTACTGACACAAATTAGAGGTGAAATATCCCTGATCAATGCCTATACTGGTGGATAATTCCCAATTGATTGAATATTTACAACGTCAACTTTAAAATAAGATCTTGTATTGTTGATTTTCAGCTAGAAAAAAAAGAACTAATATTTCAAGAGATTAACGGAACTTGTTGAAACCGATGTCCTTAGCTTTTTCTCTGAAACATTGACGGCAGATGTTGATATCGTACTTTCTGATCAAACCTTGGTGAGAGGAGCAGACACGGCATTGTCTTGAACCTTTACCGTAGTTTCTTGGGTGGGAGAACCAAACTTTTTCGTGAGCCATTTTGTCTATAACAGATGTTAGTAACGAGCTCCACAATGATCTTTAGCGTCTAGAATTATCGCCCAAACAAGATAGGTAGACAGAGAGAGACAAGGAGACAATATTAGGCCATGATATATGCTTTTCAGATCTGAAAAAATCAAAAGATGCGCCTAATGTACATCTATATTGATGTGCTTGGGTAACCACTTTTTGAAAAGTAAGATCGCTGCTTCTTTCCCTGATGCTCAGATAATGGCTCTGATATAGTTCCAGTTTTCATAGTCCCATTTATTGATGAAGCCGTTGGTCGATACAGGATTTAGTGTCGCCTGGTTCGAGTGTATGGTGATGTCTGATTTTTCAACTGCCTGGCAAATAGAATCCCTGTCAGCTCATTCGTTTCTTGATGATCCCCAATTGTTCATGCTTAGTCTGATTTGGTAGTGCACAGCATCCCTATCGCTTGATGTCTTCCTCTCTTTTCTATCTTCCCACGTTTTCAGGCGAAGTTTGGTGAATCTGACTTACGATTATTGGTGATAATTTAACTGATTGAAGTTATTGATTGATTTGGCGATAATGATATAAGACCTTCATAAGAATGTGTGCTATAAGATAAAAAGCGAAAAATCTTCGAAATAATTTTTCAATAAAACTGTTCTCTAAAAAATTTTCATTTTTCGCTAGTTTTCCCTCTGCTCTTTAAAGATCGGGCAGTGGTTCGTAACCTGGAAGGCCTGAATCTTTTCCTCTGATCACGGGTTCCTTTATCGAAAAAAAAATGCCCCTCTTCGGAAGGAGTAAATATGGCCAAAGATATATTTTTTTCAGAAAACAGCAAAATGTAGGTCTCCATCTGCACGTGACTATAGAGGATTATTCGTGACGGTGTAAAAATGCAATCTCAATTTTCAGCCCTTACATGCATCATGTGAGTATCTAGCCCTGATGAGATGGCTGAAAAAATTTTTGTGAAATTTCAAGCGTAATGAAATTTTTTTCTATTGCAATGTCAAGTAGTTATAGGTAGGCATATTTGAACATTAGCTGCACCAGACACAAAGTCTAATACAACAAGAAGACAGAAAATTCGCAAAATGGCAGGTCTGCATCATCATAGATCTGGATTGAAAAAGGACAAGAAGGCTTTCAAATCAAGACATGCCTCAAAAGGTGTGCTAAAGGCGAGAAATCAAGGGAAGGTCGAGAAGACCAAAACGTCGGCTTCTATCACCAATTCTAACAAAGCAATGGGCAACAAGTTGCTGAGAAAGAATTTCGCCAAGCAACTAAAGGAAAAGAAGATCCTTCAGGCTGTAGAAAACCGCAAATTGTATCAGTCTTTGAATGGAATTGAGAAAATTGTCACGGTGATCAGTTTAACCGATGATATTTACGAACATGATATTATAAATAGATTAATTGCAGCCAACTCTGGCGACAGCACTCTTCAAATGCTCGGGAGCTCTGACGCAAGCATAACATCGGTGAAATTTGACAGACTCAAGTCGAGATTCAAATTCATTATCCCTGACAAATCGCATAGTTTCCTCTCAATATTGGATGCTGCCAGAATATCCGATTTCATTGTTTTTGGAATCAGTGGCTCCAAAGATGTCGATCCAAATTACGGAGAACAGATAATCAGAGCCATTGAGTTGCAGGGCTGTTCCAATGTTATTGGCGTAGTGGCGAACATTGACTATTCTGCAAGCGGGACCACCAGTGCCAAAGTTAAGCAGCAAAAGAACATCATGTCCTCGTTGTTCAGTTACTTCAACCATTTTTTCCCTAACGAAGACAGAATTTACAATATTGACGTCGAATCAGATATCGCCAAAGTGTGTCATACATTGAGCAGCACCATTCCTAAGGGAGTCACATGGCTTCAGAAGAGAGGATACTTGCTTGCCGACAAGGTCGACATATCGGACTCTGGTTCGGAATTGCGTGTTTCCGGAGGAGTTAGAGGCACGGGGTTCCATGTTAATCAGCTAGTTAATATCCCAAACTTGGGAGAGTTCAAAATACTGGCCATTGAAAAGATATCTAGAAATAACGACGTTGAAGTGATCTCTGAGGAATTGGAAGTTTTTGACACAAATCTCAACGATGTGATATCCGAGTCCCAATCGCTAGGATACGATGAAGACGAAGAGATGGAAATGAGTGATTATGAAAACGACGGCGATTATTTAAGAGCTGGACAAGAGAACGATTTTGAAGAGTTCCACATTTCAGGAAAAACGGAAGACGATGAGGACTATGACGAGGAAATCGAAAAGGTGCTTGAGGGAGCCTATCAAATCCCAGCAGGAACTGGTGATGCACATGTTGAATTGAACGAAGATGAAGAAAAGAAACAATTGGCAAGATTTCTCGAAGAACAACAGGATCCTGGATCGACAGAGGAAATCCATCTTGATCCAAGAGAATCGGCTGTCGAGAGATTGAAAAGATACAAAACGACGTTGTTAGACTTTCAGTTGGACGAGATCGATGAATACGGTAAGACTCCTCAGGAATGGAACGATATTCTCAGATTCAAAAACTTCAAGATTGCCACCAACAAATCATTTAAACTTTTTAGCAAAAAGAAGCAAGTGTCGGTAGGCGACAAGGTTGCTCTTGTCATTGAAATTCCAGAAGAGAAAAGAGAGGAGGCAATTGGCATTATGAAACGCATGCAAAGTTACCAAACTTCTCCGTTTGCTGTCTTTGGTCTTTTGACTAACGAGGACAAGAAATCTGTCTGTAACTTCACCATCAAGTCGTGGGAGGACTACGAGAAACCAATAGCATCTAAGGACGAGATCATTGTACAATATGGATCAAGAAGGGAAATTATCCGGCCTTTATACTCTAACAATTCCAACAATCCCGACAATATTCACAGATACTTGAAGTTCTCAATGCTGAACCAGACAAACATTCTTTCGGCCATAGCCCCGATAAATTTTGGAAGAGCTCCTGCCTTATTCTTCAAAGTTAATTCCGATGCTCCAGAAAAGATCGAGTTTATTGGTTCAGGGACTTTTGAAAACATTGACCACACACGTATGATTGTCAAGAGAGCTTTGCTCGTTGGACAGCCTTTCAAGATACACAAGAAGGTCATTACCATCAGATACATGTTCTTCAAGCCAGAAGATATCCATCATTTCGAAGCAGTTCCTCTATTCACCAAGTCAGGAGCCTCTGGGTTCATCAAAGAGTCTTTGGGTACTCATGGTTACTTCAAGGCTAGCTTCAATAAAAAGCTCAGTGCACAGGACTATGTATACATGGCGTTGTACAAGCGCATGTGGCCAAAACCTTCTACCCCATTTACATATTTGTGACTGTCATCTGTTTAATTTAGAATACAAGCTGATTTTGTTAGAGCTATGTTAATCGTAGGTACGCATGTCCCGAAAAGAACATGTACAACTTGTCTGACAATGGTTATAAACATATTCACAGTTGGAAGATATAGTTAGATTGTGATATGACGTTCATCTTTATCTCTTTCTCAATAAGTGAACTGAATCGCCTCTTCATTTTCCATAGTAAAAGTCGGGAAATGAATCAGGTACAGGTTGTACACCGCTTCTAATTTAGTAGCTTGAGCATGTTTTCTCTTTTTGACCTTATCGCAATTATTTCATACATGTGCCATAATGGCCTTAGATTTGTCACTTGATAGTGATTATTTCGGTTCAAACAGCTTTTAGAACAATCTTGAAATTTATCTGAGAAAACGATTTAAGCCAGCTTGGATGCGCCTACATTAATATGCAGAAACCTATGGATAGGTTGGCAAGCATGGCTTGTATTTCAACTTTGATAAAAATCCAGCATGTCTAATGATATTAATCTTACAAAATTATCTCATGCACCTGGCCACACCATATGGTGCGACGGTTTTACGAACTGCCTAATCTTGATAAATAAATGTATCCTTTCATCGACATTTAGAGTTTATGATCCTTTTAAAAAGGACAAACCATCCAAACTTCCTATCGAGGATAAAATGCTAACTTTTTTCTAGGAAATGAAAATCACATTTAGAAATTAAATATGGCAATGAATTAACTTGGGGTCTTCGAACATCGTAATGAACGTCAACCAAACGTTAAATCACCGTGGCAAATACTTCCAGAATTTTTGATTCACCGAAAGAAAGGAGAAAAGAAGAAAATAAATGAAGACTAGGAAGAAATCAGTTTAGAAGATTTCGAATTTTCATATTTATAGTAAAAAAATGAGATTCAGAATTTTTTCAGAACTGCTGAAAAAATTTTCGTCCCAGGGCTCAAGATTTTCCAGCCTGCAATAATGCTTCAATTGTAAGCCTGGGAATGCCTAACGCACTACAAACCCCTGTCTATACCATCACAGATAAAGAGATAATAGCATGTTGATTAATGAGTATAGATCAATAAAGAAGAAGAACTGAAAATGTAGAAAAACAACTTTTTGATTTTCTCACCAAAGTTTGAAGGACTGACCTTGTTTAGGAGTGTACGTAACGTCACCTTTGCACGTAGACTTGCTCATGGCGTCGATTTTGACGAAGTTTTGACTCAACAACGATCCTTGAGCGTGATAGAAGTACCAGACTTCATCAAGCACGGTGCCGTTGGTGCAACCAATAAACACGTTATACCCATAAGCCTTCTCCAAAGCTGCTTGTATATCCTCAGCCTTGTAAGTTTGGGAGTATGAAGGAACGATCCCAGCATCTGCTAGCCAGGTGAATGTTGGCAATTGGTGATATTGAGCAATAGTGGTCTTGATGAAGTCAACAACATTGGTGTTTGCGGTGGCATTTGAACCATAGCATGATGGCTTGATTGTTGACATGCATGTACCGTGTTTATTGAACTCGTGCGTCCAGAATTCATCGTTGGTACCATTATCATTTTGCCAAAACTGATTCATATAATCGATCAATTTTTGTTCTCCGTGCTCTTTCAAAACAGCTTCCACCGAATCAACGGAGGAGTTCTCGTAGTTACAGAAAGATCCGTAAGTACCATCACAGTTGTCAGGCCATAAACCATGAATTGTCCATGTATGAGTAGGAGAGTTAACAACATCAGTATTCCACAATTGCGTTTGAAGAACAACACCACCCGGGGTTTCTACACAGCATGAGTCAACGTCAGTGAGATTACCGTAGGAACAGGATAGATGTTCTTGTTTCTGGGTACAGCTTGATTTAGTGGTGAACAAATCAAGGTAGTTTTGCCATCCAGGAGTGACAACCGGTCCAGCCAAAGCTGTTGAGGAAAGGAGGGACAATCCAATGGCCAAATAGTTCATCTTCATATGTTATCCACTGGGGGGTTTCTTTGCGGGGTCTGCTGATATCACCAAATATAGGGCCCAAATGATGATGAGAAAAGTGTGAAAAATGGAGATTACAGGGCACTTTTATATGAAATCCAGTAGCTACATGAAAGAATCTTTAAGCAAATATCCTCTATTTTTAAGATCAATTGGTACAGATGCGTGGTCGATAAGGAAGATTCCTTGTTTGTATCCTCTATTTTTGGAGTCAATTGATACAAGTGCGTGTTGGATAAGAAAGATTCCGTGTTTGCGCCGTTCGCGACGCAATGCCTTACTGCAAGCGGCACAATAAACGTTTTCAAAATTTGTTTTTCTTCCCGTTCATGTTGACTATTGTGCCCGCAGGAAAATTGGCAATTTGATGGAGTATGGAATTGTGTGAGGTAGTGATGACTGATAAAGTACAGTAATGATTGATTTAAATGGTGTAAGTTGGTGGATTGGAAGAATTCTGTATGTATTGTCACTTTAATGCTTCAAATAAGAAAACAACGCAATTTTTTTTTTTTCATGAAGCCAATAGATGATTACAGTCTAAATGAGCTATCAATGAATAATAAGTCATGCAAAAGAACTGTAAAATAAATACTTCACTAACAGCTACTGCAACTTGAGGTTTATACTCCCAACAGCCACCGAGATCAACTGCGTATTTTGTAAGCACACAATGATGGGGAGAAAAGAGAATGTCTACAGACTATTCAAGTCCGACTTGAAAATCAATGCTTCTCCGCAAAGCTGTCACAATGGCGACTAGTCAAAATTATATGCACATAATCCACCGACTCAATATCAATTCCAGTGTTTATTTACTACTCGGATACTAAAAGCTTGTGGTACAACCTATGACGAATTTCTCACTGCGGAACAGAAGGCCATGCACTTTTTCCGCTATTTGCGGAAAGTCAAATACCGAATAATCGCGGATGTTGATGTTTGTCGGATCCCTTATTTCAAAAGACATTATTCACCAGTAAATTTGTCCAAGAGCACTTTCACTTCTCCACGGGATCTCATCTTCATGCTATGACATTGTCAGCTGAGTTCACGTTATAGTTTTGTCAGCAAAGTTTTGTGCAGCCCGAAAGAGCACATTTGTTCTTTGACATCAATGTGTCAAAAAGTTGGGTTTAATAATGTTTACCCTGATCTCGGATGAGATACGCTTCCGTTAATGCTATTGGCTCCCTCGACAATTTTTGGGGATGTAATACGTCAATCGTCAAGGGGTGCTTGTAACACATCCGAAGGGTTATTATTCAACACAGTTCGGATCGGATACTGTTGCTATTACGAAATGCGGATGTGTAACGGTATAAAAGGTGATGACTTTTCCTTTTCCTTTCACAACTTTGTACGACCTCTCATGTCTTATGGTACCACAGATAATATCTTTAATACAAATTACAATACAGCTTACGATATATCAAAATGAAAGTTTTTATTACAGGTGGTTCAGGTTTTGTTGGAAGTCGGGTTGTTAAATTGCTTGTTGCTCATGGCCACGGAGTCTCTGCGTTAGCAAGATCAAAGGACTCCGCAGACAAATTGAAAGGTCTAGGTGTCGCCAAAATTGTTAGTGGTAGTCTCGAAGATATAGACCTCATTGTCGCAAGTGCAAAAAACGCAGATGCAACCGTCCATTGTGCTTACAACCACGACTTTTCCAGATTTGAAGAGATCGTCAAAGAGGACGAAAAGCTAGTGAAAGCTATTGCCGATGCGTTGAAGGGGACTAACAAAAAGCTTGTTCTTACCAACGTCGCTATGGGGTACATTCTTGACTCTGAGACAGGATTTATAGAGGAGAAGCCTTATGATGATGCTCCTCTCCCTAGAGCTCGCAGCTACAACTTTTTATTTGACGATAAAACCTATTCTGGAATCAAAGTTGTTGTAATCAGATTACCTCCTTCCGTGCATGGACTCAACGACCCTGGTTTTGCTACAACTTTGCTCCGGGCCGCTGAAAAAAACGGATTTTCCGCTTATGTTGGCGACGGGTCTTCAAGATGGCCAGCAGTTCATGTAGACGACGCGGCTTCTCTATTTGTTGCTGCAGTTGAGAAAGACGTCCCTGAGAGAGCTGTCTTTGCTCATGCAGTCCAAGACACGGGAATTCCGACCAAGAAGATTGCCGAGGCTGTTGGAAAGAAATTAAACCTTCCAGTCAAGTCGATCACGGCCCAAGAAGCTCAACAAACGTTGGGGTTTGTTGGTGTTGTTTTTTCTCTTGACGGTGCTGTGGATAACTCAAAGACCAAAAAGGTATTTGGCTGGAAACCCACCCATTTGGACTTGTTGAGTGATTTGAAAGAGAATTACGGATGGTATAAGGAGGTTCATAATTTCTAAGGGAGCTAGGAGTGGTATGTTGGGTATATAGCTTGTATAGGGAGTGTATTGCAAATTACTATTTTTATCAGCCTCAAACAATTGCTTGTAAAATATGACATTCTCTACACAGGAGCTCGATCGATCGAGTCGTGCCTGACTGAAACCACCCGTCTAACTCACTCACCCTTAATTACGCACTTCACCTTCTTAAAACTCCCAATTTACGAAGTTTTCCTATCATAGATCTATAAATATATTCATGACATACTTGCTTACCCTTAGACACCCAGGTATAATACGTCCGACGGTAGGACTCCTACCCCATCTCTTTGTGGAAAATATAAAAAATACAGGAAAAAATAGCAAGTGAAAAATTTAGTAATCAACTGGACAAAAAGACAGACCAAAAGACTAGCGAAGAGATACTCGATAGGAGACACTAGGCCACCTGTGTAACCTGCTATAACACCTGCAAAATAAGCAATGAGCGCGGAACAGAGAAAGAAGGAGCTTAAGGAGCTCAATATTCGCGCATGGGACGGCGAAATCGTCTATGACAACTCCAAAAAGTTTGACACTTCCATCAAGAAACATTCATCGTTCATAAAGAAATTGAAAGTGGGACTCAATAAAGACAACGCCCAGGCGATCATCAAGGACGTAAATGGATTGTCCTTGGAAAAGTATCTCACAGAAATCATCAATGCGGTTGTAGACAGTTCCAGCAAATGCACAAAAAGCGAAGACCTTGCGGCTTTCATCGATGTTGTCTCTGCTCTTCATCAACGTTTCACAGGACAGTTCAGTGATATTGTTGTGGCCCATATTCTATCGCATCTAGAGTTCACGGCTGTCAGAGAAGTGCCGCAGTTTTTCAAGAACCTTGTGCCATCTAAAGAAGAGGCGGCCAGAATCAGCGACCAAAAACATTATTTGCGATTGTACACAGAGCTCTATATCGTGGGTGTGGCGCGAGACGAAATCAATAGCGCATGCAGCGATGTGTATCCTGACTATTTGACAAAGGGCGAGAGCAAAAACGGGAAATTCAGTTCTTTTCTCAGCATTATTGTCGACGAATTAGTGTCATGTAATATGAAGTACGGGCTCAATATTCCTATTATCAACTATTTTTTGAACGTTTATGGGGCACTGATAACAGCAGATGATGCAGATGTTTTCCCTCAAAATGTCAAGATCGAATTGGTGGCGCTCTTCAAAAATTATGGGGCCTCCTTGCACAAGTACGTTCTTCGCCTCAATCACTTTTTGCAGGATACAAAGGCAAAGTTCAACAAAACTGTGATCAAACTTGGGAAGATTCCTGAAGAAATGCAAGAAGAGCAGGATCTATTGAAGAAATTGGTTGAAGATTATTGCGATCTATACGAATCATTAAGTACCAAGTTTTCTTTGCCAAGTCTTGTTCTCGAAGTGACCGAAAAGGACGGAAATCAACCGACAGCGACCACATCAATTGTCACAGAGGTTGTAGGCAATAATAAGGGATCTGACAAGACCAATTCCATATCTATTTTCAACGGTGACGAGGAAAAGAAATTCTATACGGATTACACGCCTCTTCCGCCTGTTGAGAGCGAAGAGGGCCAGGAAACAGCCACCGAAGCAACGAGTGACGAAGAGAATGAGGAAGAGGAAAAAGGGACCGCGAATGAGGCTCCTGACTCGCTTGGAAGCAGAATGTCTGTATTTTTGGAGGGCTTTTCTGAATGCAGTTCGTCTAAAGATGTTGATAGACTCAGTCTTGACTATTGGCAACTAGACAATAAAGCTTCCAGAAGCAGGCTTTTTCGCTATATGACACAAACTGCCGATTCAGGAAGGTTCAAGTATTTTGCCCGTTTCCTTGCTATCACCAAGAACAGACTCAAGCCTGTGCTTGATAGAGTCATATTCAGATTGGATAAAAGCCTAAGATGGCTTGTGTACAATAGGTCGAGCTCCAATATCGACTTCAAGTCGATTTTCTTCTTCATAGAGTTGATCAAGTTCAACTTGGTCCCACTCTATTTGGTTTTCCATAAAATGCGCACTCTCATAGTAAACATCGCGGAGGGCAACAACATTGACGTGCTCAGTGTGTATTTTGACCAATGCGGACGCTTTTTGTACTACGGAAACGGCGAGGAGTCCAACAAATTGATGAAGGAAATGTTGGACCTTTTGTCCACCAGTTTGAAAAGCAACCCCAAATTGAACTATTACAACAAAATTGCAATCAACAACTTGTTTTTGGTTATTGAACCGCCTTCTGTGGCTTCCCTTGAGGAGAAGGTCGATACAAGACCCGCTGAAGTGATCTTTATCGAGGGAATTATGTACTCTGTATTGGATGCTAACACCTGGGAGAAAACATTTGTTTTGATCAAGCAAATGAACTGGGATGACGACGAAGTGTACAAAGGGATCCAGGAGATTTTTTCCCATGCAGAGAGAGTCTCGTATGAAAATATCCCTTTGCTTGCTAAACTTCTAAGACTTACTGGCGGATACTCGAAAGCATTATCAATAAGCGTAGTTGACAACTTGATTGAGAAAATCCAGAGAGGATTGGAGGTGCACAGCTACAAGTACAATAGGGTTCGTATGACAGATATCAGCTATTTTGCCGAGTTGTACAACTATGATATTATCCCTAGTCTGGTGATTTTGAGAACGCTATTCAAGCTAGTGACGTTTGGCCATCCAATGAACGGGATTCCCATGCCCGAATTGTATATTGAAGTCGATCCGCTAGACAATTATTTCAGAATCAGTTTGATTCTCCAGCTTTTGATGCGGGTGGAAAAGAGACTTTTCCAGGCGATCAAAACAAAGCCAGATGACGTAAACCAGTTCTCGTTGTTCCTCTTGTTGTTCAACTACTACGCTTTGACCAAGGCACAACCTTTGCCCAAGGAAACGCAATTTCAGCTCGACTCTTTTTTCAATAATAAGCCGCTTGATTACGAATACATTCCCGAATTGCAAATTGCCATGCTTGAACTTAACAATCGATTGATGAGGGAAACTGCTAAGGAGAAGACGTCTAAGGATGTTGCAGGGAAAAAAGCTGAAGAAGAGGAAGATGAGCTTGAAGAAGACGATGAGGAGCTCGACGAGGAGCAGATTTTCGAGGCTATGAACAAAATCGACGGTGCAGAGCGGTTTGAAAGTCACTACAATGGTGTGAGTTATCAGGATATTACTGAGGATATTGAAGAGGAAGAGGATTCTGAGAATGATTCAGAAGACGAGGATATGGACGACAATGACATTGATGATGAGGAGGACGAGGACGAGGATGAAACATATGGAGAAACTTTGAACAGAAAACTCGAGCAGAACCTCGAGAAGGAGCTCAATAAGTTGATTTTGAGTGGAATGGATGCTCGGAAATATGAGAAGGTCAAAAATGATTTGCCCAAACGTAATATCTCACTTCTGACGAGTGCTTCTGCTAATAATCCAACCACGAGCCAAACTACAGACACTAATGGTGCTACTAATGGCGGTGGATCGAAAGTCACCTTCAAACTTCTTACAAAGTCCACGAAAGGAAAGCAGCAGGTGAAAACTATTGATATTGCCAAAGATGACAAGGGGGTTTCTGAGAAATTGAAGGAGGAGGAGAAAAAGAAGGGAGAACTGGAGAGACTCCGCAAGATTATTTTGCAGAGCGTTCTGGGTGATTGAGTAAGACTGTATGCGTGAAGTCTATGTAGAAAGGCTCCAATGAATGAGCATTCATCGTCATTCTATTGATATGAAAAGACTTCAAGCAGTTCCGAGCACAGTGAAAAGTGTATGGCCCGCAGGGCCATAAAGGGGGTGCCCTCTAGGTTAGGAAGAGTAAGCGCAAGCAGGAGGCCCTGGGGGCACATCAAGCACGACTATAAGCCCCAATGGGCCTATGAGGACCTCCAGGAGGCTTTTTGTGTACCCTTGACTGGTACAATACATGTATTCATTCCGCTATACTACACCCAATGAATCAACGAACTGAATCATAGTAAATCATAATAGCATCTACGCTACGTGGATTCCGGCAAGTCAAAAAATCAGTATTACCTTTTACATTATATTATTAAGTTATTTCAAACAGTATGTAGGCCTCACTCGACCTTGAGCACAACTAATGTGATGTCGTCTTCTTTTCCTCCCAAGTAGTTTTGCCCCGTCAATTTAGACAACTCCTGGCTAAAAGGACTAGGGAATTGAGGGTCTCTACTTAGATTTCTGACGGAAATGGCGAGTTTATCAGCTAATTTGGTCAAGTCAACCTTTCCTTTCCCAGAAAACTCGTCTTTCAAAAACAACTCAATATCCTCAGGATATACGTTATCAGTCAAGCCGTCTGTGGCAAAAATAACTATATCGTTCTTTTTCAAACGGAAGTTGTACAAATCGCCGTCGTTTGGCAAATCTGTGATAAACTTCTGACCCTCTAGCTGGGCTTGACGCTGGATTTCATCGGGTATAATGGATAACTGATAGGGAGTATTGAATCCATGTGTTTGAAATCTGGTTTGACTTATACACTTATAGTCTCTAAACAATCCACACCAGGAGTCTCCAAGATTTAGCACAGATAACTGATCGTCAGAATGGATGATACCAAAACAGATGGTTGTTCCCCCCACTTTGACCTTCTTGTTGACAATCAAGTCTTTGTAAGCAAGATTGAGCAACGTTTTGGGGGCCTTTTGCTGTTCTTTTTCGCTAAGTTTATCAAAAGATAGGTTTTTGAAATTGCTTTCGACAGATTTGCAAAGTTCTCGACTCATATCAGCAGAAGAGCAGTTCTCGAATTCAGACCAGCCACCTACACCATCTGCAACACCTAAGACAATCTGCTCATCATTTTTGCTCTTGTACACAACATAACTGTCTTCTCCCGTAGGATTGGCCTTTGCATCGAAGTCATCGCCACGCTCTTTGGCATGGTAAGCCACTGCGATGTTGTACTTGTAGTTCGAAGCAACCGAAGCATCTCCGTTTCCAGCAGCACTACTGGACGAGAAATGACGAACTTTGGTGCCATGTCTTACGGTAGTAGCTGGTATTTGGGCCCTTGTGGAATTTCTTATCAAATTTTTGGAGATTAATGACGATTGAGTATTGATGAAAGTTCCCACTGCATGTTGTTAGATTGCGTTTTCTTTTTTTCATAGGAAATGAGTAGCCTACTTACATGACCGACGATAACTAGCCAGAAGCATCATGATGAGATATATGGTGTTGAAGGCAATGATATAGTAATAAGTTATGTAGAATCTCATATCTGAGACTCACACTATAGCAGCTTCCAGCAATCTTTTAATTTGCAACAATTCTTCGAAGGGTGCGATAATTGATAGTAATTTATAGGCCTAGGTTTCGAGTTTCTTTTTTTCTGTCTTTCGGCAATTTTCGCTTGATACACCCGGTGGCATGGCGTATGAAACACATCTTGACTCAATTTGAGTCATGGAGCCTAATTTGGAGAGATGTGCTGGTACATTGACGGCATGTCAACCATGTGCTCGAAGGGGGTAATCCTATATGCCGGGTATTATAAAGGAAGCGATTAGTGAACTATTTAGTGAGACAAGTGGTATTGAACAAGATAGCAGACACTGATACTATATGGGCTCCTACCCCTTATAAAAACGGTATTTGTAGACAATATGCTGTGGCAATGTAAGCTAGTTGACTACGTGCTCTTATCGTGAAAAATGCTCAGGCCAGCTGAAGTTTTCTGGGAACAAATGCCTGTTCTCCAATTTTGTATCTAATATGATGGTTTAGGTGTGAATTAAAAGACAAACCAGTCACACATTTTGCGGCTAGATATTTGTAGCTGTACTCAGGCTTAATTAATTCACGCAAGGTTCCTCTCACTTGTTTGTGTGTAACTTCTGGCGCATGATTCGTCTCAAAGAGTGCCTCTCCACCCGTAGTATCCTCAAAATGGTGTTCTCACTTAGTGAAAAGTCTAAGAACTAGGTGCCAAATTCAGCTCATGCCGATTTGGTAGACATCGTTACAAAAAAAGGCTTTGTTGGCAGTCTCGTCTTGAAAGTTAAGTAAAATAGCACTATTCTGTAATGCATAGATTTTTGTACTTAGTCAGCAACCAGATGTGACAGTTAGCTTATCGTCTACCTATACGTTCGCTCTAAGACTTGTACTTACATGGTCAACCTGATTAAAGTTACATCAAACTTTGACACAATTCGGCTATGAGAAAAATTTCAGCACTGTTTTTCAATCAAAAGTTTCTCTGCATTTTCTTTTTGAACATCCGATCTCTAGAGAACTGTGATATTTCGCCTGTGAATATTTTACCAACATTCTGTGATTAAAGATTGCCGGCCACTCAGACTGTCACTCGCCACAGAAATTTTACGGCAGCGGCCAAAGACGCTCATGTATACATGAGATATAGCTGATATGCAATTTTACGTTGATGAAACTGCGATGACAGCATAGCTCAGACAGGTGCTGGCTGATATGGATGGTCATGGGTCCGAAACTTGGATGAAAAACTACAATACTCAACAATTTCACGTATTACAATGATTTCTACTCCTCTTTTGAATATATATCGATCTTGCTGATACGTTTCATTGTGATGTTGGGCATATTTACATGTTTTTCCTGATAGAATATTCACTGTTGGGATACTTCCTTCTCCAATCCCTGAACTGTTTTCCAAAATATTTTGAGATCTCTCTCGTCTGGCTCACCGGCACTCAACCAACGGATTTTCCCCTCGTCATCAATGACATAGATGTAACCCGTAATGTTATTGAGATAGTTGATTTTTTCCTTTTGTTTTGTTGTGAGTTGGCTGCTGTTCAATATGAGGAAGTTCTCTAAGTATTCAGGGTGATTACGGATCGTGACAGTCTTTTTCCCAAAAAGTTTGAAAATCCATTTCTTCATGAAGTTATCATAAAAGTGCATGTTTACCACCTGGAAATGAGGGTATGTTTCCAAGAATTTGCTGTACGTTTCGTCATCAGTCAAGTAATTTATCAGTTTCTTGGCATCTGCTTCGCCCTCCTCAGCCTCCACCGGTGCCGTGAAGTACTTCTTGGTCAATTTGTCCGCAATGTCGGTGGAAAAGACACGAACTATACTGATTTTCTTGGAGGACTCTGGACTCGATGTGAATACCTTGTGGGTGGATATCTTCTTGTTTGTCTTTTTATCTGCCCCAAACGACTCGTCGGCAATGAAGTTAGGGAAATATAAGGCCTTCTCTCTTCTGAAATACGATTTTGGCGAGATAAAGACCTTCCCACCAGTCTTTCTATAGATGTACATATCGTACATCCCACTAGTAGCAAATTCCTTCTCAAGATTGGCTTTACGGACCTTTCTGTTGTCCTCATTAAACCAGTCATTTTTGCGCTGCATCAAGGTTCTTTTGTCTATCCCATCAGTCACTTTTGGTTCGTTCACCTGCCCTATCGGCTTTTGTATTTCTACTTTCTTGAATTGTTTAGGGCTTGTGTTTTTCAAGGTGCTTCCAAGAGCTTTGAATAGGAATGTGGAGGGCGAGGACGAGAATTGTCTTCTTATGATCTGGTTAAGAACTAGCATTTTGTCTGGTTATCGTTCTCATTTCTATTGGTGACTATTCGCATAAAAGATGGTGATGAGGACTTACTATTGAAAAACTTTTCATGTTTGATACTCGTCTTTTTTTTGGTTATTTTTTTCGTTTTTTTCGCGAAAAGCAATAGCCTTCGACATGTCAACCATCGAGGATGCCTACATGTTCAACGATATATCATTGAACCATTACAATAGGGCCTAAATTTGATTTCATGTTGATAAAAAATACATTTGACATCTTTATTGATGTCCCCTACCTTCGCAAAAAAAAAAAAAAGTATACATAAAATGAAAGAAATCAATATGGGTAAAGTCAGTGAAAGCATTGTAACTTGTAGAACCAATCAAAGTGTCAATCAGGTTAATTTTCTTTGTTATCCTGGTTCAAAGACATGTTGCGACTTCTCACAAGCCCTGAATCAGCACCACTGAATAGTTTTCTCCCCTCAGGGCTACCACTGAACGTTCTGCCTCCGTTTCTGATCGGCGATAAAATCTCTCTGGATGGAGATTTCAAAGGGCTTGACGTCTTCATTTTCTTAACAGCAGAGCCTTGAACGGGTATTGGAGAGTTAGGAGTAGATGCGTCGTTCTTGTTCAATAGCACCATTGCTGAAGCGCCAAACAACTTCTTATACTTCTCAACCACCAAGTTGTTGAAATTGCTCATCAAAGAGGTGTACTTATCATTGAGCTGATTTAGCTCATTGTACCTAGATTGATAGGACTCATTTAAGTAATGAAGCTCTGTTTTGAGCATAACCCTCTTTTCTCTTAGTTCTGCCACCGATTTACTCAATCTCTCGTAGTCATTGGTAAGTTTTTTGCTGTTCTCAAAAGCGTCTAACTTATTCTGCAACTCCTGGATCTTTTTGTCTTTTAAACGACTGTCCAATTCCTTGCTCTCAAGCTTGGATTCTAGTAGCTTTATTTGCTGAACATTTGCTTGCTTTGAGTAAGCCATTGAAGCACCTGCTTGGGCAGTTGACATTGAGCCATTTGAGGCTGATCCATTGGTATTAGACAGTTTGGTTAGTACGGCATTGAGGCTTTTGGTGAAAGTATTCTTCAAGTCTGTCTCAAATCTTCTAAACTCTTTCTTGAATAGTTGTTCGTTATTTGCCTTGTCGTTGTTAAACTCTTTGTGCAAAATACCAACATTCTGCTTCAATGACTGTTTCACTGCATCCGTCAAAGTTGTCTGGAATTTAGAGTTGAGTGAGTTGACTAATAATTGGGAGATATTCTTATCTACTTTGGTGTTCCATTGATCCAATCTTTTACTCAACAAGCTCATATCCTCGTCAGAAACAAGCTTTTCAATCATTTTCTTGTTGATCTCCAACTTTAAGTCCTTTGAGAGCTCATCAATCACTTTGCTTTGCTGTTTCTGAAACTCTGTCACCTGCTCGTTGATATTTCCGCATAGTTCGTCATACGAGCGTTTCTGCCTAATTGTAGATTCGTCTAGGTGTGTGAAAATATCCTGATGGTGCTTTTTCAATAACTCATCCGATTTGGATGTGATGTCATCTGTTCTGGGTATCTGTTCGAGAATCCTCTGAGCTAAAGTATTCAATTCTTTGGAGTATTCCTTTGATGCTTGTTCTGATTGATGATGAATCTGGTCTCTAGTGAGCTCTGTTTGTTGTAAGAACGTCTCCTTTGATACGAGTTCCTGTAGGTTCTCTTTCAAAGAGCTTAGCTTTTCAGATAAGGTATCGTCAATTGCTGTGGAAAGCTTCTCTTTGATTGTTGCGATATTTTGAGTAATATCGGCAAACTTCTCGTCTGAATGGGAACCTGAGGCGGCAATTTTACTGGATAGATCGTTTATAGCTTCCTCAAGGCTGGAGAGGCCTTTGCTTGAGTTATCTGTGATTTTGGCACCCCAAGAGTTCAAATTAGCGGTTTGAGTATTTGAGATTTCTTGTATGGTTTTTTCAATGAGCTCTTGCTTTTTGTTCATGTAATTCTGAGATACAACATCTGTAAGACTTTCTTTCAAGACGTCTAGTTTTTCCAAAAGACGACCATCTTTGCTAGCAATTGCATTGTCGATTTGCTGGACAATATTTCTGGTTTGAGATTCGGAGGAGGAGTTGATCTGATGAACGATATTCTTGCTTTGCGACTCGATAGAGGAATCGATTTGAGAAGTAACTTTTTTGCTTTGAGATTCAGAAGAAGAGTTTATCTGAGAGACAATATCTTTGCCCTGAGACTGAAAAGACGAACTGATTTGATAAACAATATCTTTTCTCTGAGACTCAGCAGAAGAGTTGATTTGAGAAACAAGTTTTTCATCAGATTTCAAGATAGCTTCAACAATCGATTTCCGTATAATAGCTAAATCATTGTCCGATAAACCAGTATCCGAAGGAAGCTCAGAAAGCCCCTTTTTGATAGCCGCAAATTTCTCCTCAATAGTGGCCAAAATGTCCACCTTGCTTTGCTGCAAGCTTGAAGATTGAACCTTGACATTCTTGACCAATTCTTTGACCAAGGCGTCCCTGCTTGCTTGCGCAGACCCCCCATTATTGGAAACGGTATCCTTGACAGCCTTCAACTCATAAAGGATAGTCTCGTTGAGTACTCTTCTTTTATCGTGCAAACTATCAGAGTTAGCTATTGCTGATTTCACTGAATTTAACTCGTCAGAAATAGTCTCCAAGTACTTTTTAGTGATTTGTGTTTGAGAATAGCCTGATGTTTTCACCGTCTCCTTTAATTCACGATTTAATAGCTGGACTTCTTTAATGCTTTCTCCGACTTTTGTTTCTACAGAGTTTTGAAGCTTTCCAAATTCGTTGGTCAAAGAGGAACTAGATGCTTTAGCCTGTGTGACATTTTGCGATATTTCTCCTAGTTTCTCCGACATGGATGACTGTAGCAGTGCAATATTTCCGTCTGTTCTAGCAAGCCTTGAGTGTAACTGCTCGGAGATGATCTGACTGAGATTATTGAGAAGAATCAAGTTTTCCTTACTATTGTCGCTATTGGCTATCAAATTGGCGATTTTTGTTTGGAGCTTCTGGAAATTATCGATCTGCTCGCGTTTGATGTTAGTTATCTCACGCAAAACATTCATGGACTCGTTTCTTGTGGTATTTGTGACTATTTCCTTCACCAAATTCTCGGTGGCTTTAGAGCCCGCTTTATCAGCTGCTAGCTTTTCGAACTTCTCTGAGATCATTGAGTTTATCCCAGTAAACTTTTCTGATAAATCTCCAAACCCCTGTGTTAGTTTGTCGCCTATCTGGGAGTTGAGGTTCAAGCTATTGACAATTTCTGTTATTTTGCTTGTTGATTCGCTTAAAGATTCGTTAGACAGGCCGACAGTGTCAAGAAGCTGTTTCAAATGATTGTTATTAACATCAAAGCTTTTGCTAATGTCCTGCATCTCTGTTTTGGACTGCTTCATATTTGAGACCACCGTAAGCAACAAGTTTTTCAAAATGATCTCATTGTTCTTGATTGACTGTATTTCCTGGTTGATTTCGATATCTGTGAGAAAGTTGAACTTGCCCACTTTTTTGCCTGGGGAGGTTGTAGATTTAGGAGGAGCAGGGGCCATTATTGGCTTATTTTGGTAAGAGTTGGACATTGTTGAGGCTGAGGTAGCAATAGATGCATTTGATATGAGCGATTCGTTGTCAAAAATGTCTGTGGAGGTATTACTGCTTTTGACGCTTGAGTCCGATGGGATTCTCAGACTTCCACGGTAACTGTTCAGATTTTGGTAACTATGTTGAGCAGTTCCTGGTGCTCCATCTGACAGAGCACTGATTTGTTCAGAAGCAGCACCCTTTAAATAGCTTTCTTTGAGTGTTCCAAACGATATATCTCGAAGCCTTTGTCTTTTTGATACAGGTGAAAGCTGTGACTTATCAGGTATAGTTCCAGTCTCTGGGTATAGGTACTTATTGCCGTTTTTGTTGCTGTCGTTATTTTCAAATACCATTTTGATTTAATGAATATTGATATTTATACCAGAGCGTGTATGATGGTGATACGGGAGGTCAAAGAGTACAGAAGATCAGCATGAATGTCAAATTCTAAGAATGCTATCGCCATGATAATATATGAGATATGCGATTCAAAAGCAATCACATAAACAAATAAATAAACATGTAAATAATAAACTAAAATATATTAAAGAAAATCAAAAGTCAAAAATTCAAGCAGTTATTGTAGATCATGAAAAATGTAAACATGAGTTTCTGTAAAGGGAAACTTGTAAATAAACATAGTGTGAAACGTAAACAGAAAGTGATATAATAGCTAACATCGCAATTATTGATAGTTTAGATGACATATTGCAGCTATACAGAATCCTGGGCAAGTGTCGTTTGAGGGAGAGATCTGAACCTATGTTACTTAGCTTGATCGCGGTTGCTTTTTTTTTTTTTTTTTATTTAGTTGTGTATTTTTTATCATGAACCTGTTGATGATACAGCATGCAGCCTCAATTGGAATTTGTAGTATTTACCTGAAAATTATTCGAGCAGCCGTAAATCTTAGTGACATGTATGGATGTTTGATACACAGAGTGCTCGTAAAATAAAAGCATAAGCTTCAGGTCATGATATATTAGCTAAAAGGCGTTTCGCAATCAATTAATCAAAAGATACTAAGATACAAATAGAGCATTAGAAGAGATAACGGAAGAAACGAATTATTATATGCTGCGATTTAAGATTCTCATCATCGTCAGACCAGACCGTTTGATCGGTATCAACACGGCCAGTGTCGATATCAACATCATCAAGAGGTATGAGCCAATGGCCATTACCTGCAACTAACTGATGAGCGATCCACAAGAAGATAAAAATTCCCAATGAGATGTAAGAACAGAGGAAGTCGGTGATACTGAAACGTATCTCAAAGGCATTGTAGCCCTGCAAGAATATGATTATGAATAAGAAAAAACCTGCGTAGTATGCTCCGTAGGGCATGAGTTTTGCTCTGAAAGGAAGGATCATCCGGCTGATGTTTCTCGACTTGAGCACCTCCATAAAACGTAGATGGCTGACACAGATCAAAAACCAGGCGGTAATACCCGCTGTGGAGGTTATATTGACCAACCAAAGATAGACATTATCGTTCTCAACCCATACTGTAAGGTAAGCAAGTGCCCCAAATAAAGAGCTGGCTAATACTGCAACGTAAGGAACACCTTTTGAGTTAGTAATTCCAAAAAATTTTGGAGCAGATCTCATGCTGTCGCTAGATAACGAGAGGAGAACTCTCGATGCGGTATAGATATTTGAGTTTCCTGCGGAGATTATCGATGTCAAAATCACCCCATTCAAGATGTGTGGTAGAATTGGTGTTCCTGCATTGCGCACGGCAATAATAAATGGTGATGAAGCAGATGTATTTTTGGTGCTGCTGAGCTGAGGATCATCCCAAGGAACAAGTAGACCAATGAAGAACACCGAGAGAATGTAAAAGAGGGCAATTCGAAGAAAGACGTTCTTCATAGCCTTTGGTAACGATTTTCGAGGATTGTAAGTCTCAACAGCAGTAATACTGGTCAATTCACATCCTTGATATGTAAAAACGGCATTTATGAGGGCCAATAAAAAACCACTGAAGTGTGTCGTTAGATCTCCCAGTTTAGACTCTCCGAGATCTCCATGGTGTAAGTGGCTGCTACCGGTGTGCGTGCTATTCACGGAAGGTCCCCAAGGACTCGGATTTGATGTTTTCCAGTAGTGAAATCCTAAAGCTTTAGCTCCGGTCCCATACTCGCTGCCATTGGCAAATATCGACAGAGACATATACGGGGTTCCCCCAGACGGGGCCCCGCAGACGATACAAAAGGCGTAGATCAACCATCCAACAATGGCAATGATCTTGATTAATGCAATGTAGAACTCAACTTCTCCATAGTACTTCACTGGAAGGAGATTGATGCACGTTAGTGCAATCCAAAAGAACGTGATGAAAAATTCTGCTGGAATATCTGTATTCCAGTACTGGATGACCTGGCTCATTATGGCTAACTCTATAGGAAAAGTGGTGGCCCAATTCCACCAGTATATCCACCCACCAGCAAAACCTATTGCGGGTGAGATGAATCTTGTATTATAAACCGGAAAACACACAGAGGGAATGAACGTTGAAATTTCACCCAAACACTGTAATACAAAAAAAATTATCGTCGCTATGAAGGAATATGCCAACAAAGAAAGTATTGGTCCAGCTACCTGTAAAGAAGACCCAATACCAAAAAAGACGCCAGTCCCGATAGTTGCACCCAATGCTAACATGGAGACGACTCTAGGTTTCAAATCCCGTTTGACATTGTTGAGAAGTTTGTTTCTGGTACATTTCTCGTTGTTGTCTATGTCACTTCTTCTGGTTTTGCTCGATCCCCAGAAAGAAAATCCTCCCTTATTGGAACTGCTGCTGTTATTGCATTGAGACTCACTGTCTATTGGAAAGTCAAATTCTGGAGAATTGTCATGATTTCGATACACTATAGTGCCGTCTTTCTGTTTCGAAAACTTGGGCCGCAGAGCCGATTTCGGTATATTGTTAATCATGAATGATATCTGTGTGTCATCGATTAAAGTAACGTCGGACTCGATCGACGAGACTGAAAGATGCTTGGTCTGAGAGTCTCTCATATTTGCATTTTCTGATTGAGTTGATTGAAAAAGGAAGGCAAGTTTTGTTCAATGTGCTGATAGTATAGACGGTTCTTCAATGAGAGGCGTGTGTTTGAGGCATGTGCTACTGTTTAATGATGGTATTTGGTGCTTTTGTAGTTGAATATTGATATTTATGTAGTTTTGCGCACCTACAGCTGGCATGTATGAAATCAAATACATGGAAAATTGTGGAAACCATATCTCATTTATAGACCTTCCGCTTTATGCAACAGATACGGGATAGCAATTAATGGAACTGACGCTAGAAGATAAGCATTTCTTCAATAAATGCGTCTGGCATAACGAAAGAATGAATAAGGCATCGAATTTCGCAGGGCTTTATTTTTCTCAGCCAATGAAAACTCTAATATAATTGGCGGAATTAGCATAGAAAAACAAACTGAACATGCAGGGACATCTAGCCGTGGGGTTTCTCATACACGGCGAAGGTTTTATGACACCAAGTTTATATGAAGACAGGCGTGCGTTTTGAATAAAAGCAGACCTGATGTTTTATGTCGTGGTCAGTAATAGTGGCATACAGGGTGGAATGATTTAGCTAGAGGATGGTACATAGATGGTTTCCGTTCTCAATAAAGTGATACACGGTATTGATAGAGCTGAGAACATTGACATCCTGAAGCTGCTGCTACTAATCGCGTATTGAGACCAAGTTTCGACGGTCTGTATACCTGAAAACCAACACGCTGCCCAGGTGATAGATCACCGAATACGTTATGATATCGGTCTAAATGTCCTTCATCGAAGATGGACATATTCTCTAAAAATCCGTGGACATGATTCCAATACAAGCAATAAGTTGCAAGGAAAACCAGCATATGGCTGTTCAACGATAGTGATGTCTTCAAAAAAGATTATACCATGTCTGACCCATTTGTACCTCGTTCACAACGTCCATATCTATGGAGTTGTAATTCCGCATTTTTTCTGCATCATCTACCGGAGAAGCGTTTTTGCCAAAAATTATTTCCGCTGAGGCCCGGAGATGACTAAAAGAAAAGCAAGATTGAAAATAAAGTTGGAGAACATTATCTTGGGGATTGCAAGAATAAATTTATTTCGCATATCTTTATGACAAACACTATCGAATGGTACGTTGACCAATATACAGTACTGCCACTTTAAGCATGAAAGAGTATTGTATATAACAGCAAAGGGCCTGTTGCAAGGAAAACTACCAAGATGAACATGAAACAAAAGAACGAAATGAGTTTTTCCGAAGAACGGCAAGAAGATGTGGAGCAACAGATAGAG
Source organism: Saccharomycopsis sp. NRRL Y-5750 (assembly GCA_030564765.1). Lineage (NCBI taxonomy): Eukaryota > Fungi > Ascomycota > Saccharomycetes > Ascoideales > Saccharomycopsidaceae > Saccharomycopsis > Saccharomycopsis sp. NRRL Y-5750. The sequence goes on along the minus strand of JAKTZD010000023.1, from coordinate 101,917 downwards.
GACAGTCTGGCAGTGCTGCACTCGGAGACTAAAGACGATTTTGAAATCCCTGATGGGGGCTACGGATGGGTTATGGTTGGAGTGTATTTCTTTGTGAATTTCTGTTGTTGGGGAGGAAATGCCGGATTTGCGATCTATCTAGCCTATTATATACGGACCAATAAATTCGATGCCTCGGAAGTCGATTACAATGCAGTTGGAGGCCTCTCCCTTGGAGGAGGAGTGGCTTTTGCTCCGATACTCTTATACATTACCGGAATAATAGGACCCCGGATCATGGTGGGATTAGGAGGGGTGCTTCAATTGGCTGCGCTCTTATTGACTAGCTTTTCTACAAAATTATGGCAGCTATTTCTCACGCAGGGCGTAATGATGGGGATGGGGTTAGCGTGTTCAGCAATTCCAATGTCCACGATATTGCCTCAATGGTTCAAAGCCAAACGGTCATTGGCTATGGGGATCAGTGCAGGTGGATCAGGCTTGGGAGGAATAATGTACAATTTAGCGATGCAGCGAATCATCGAGATCAGAAGCGTAGAGTGGGCCATCAGAAGCGAGGCAATAATCAATTTCGGATTACTTATGATTTGTGCTTGCCTTATCAGGACACGAACTGAGAAAATCAAGCCCGAATTCCATCTTTGGGACAAGCTTGTGATGACAAATTTTGGATTCTGGTTGTTTCTAGGCTATTTAATGTTTACCATGTTTGGCTACGCAGTGGTGCAGTACGATATCACCGACGCAACCGTAAGTTTGGGGTACAGTGCCTCTCAGGGATCGATTGCTAGCGCAATGGTTGCATTAGGAGCGTTGGTTGGACGGCCGATTGTAGGGCATTTGGCAGACAAGATAGGCCCCATCACCACAGCTCTGATTGTATATTTAATATGTGGCATCATGAGCTTGACAATGTGGATTGCGGGAAGAAACTTGGCGACGATGTATTTGTTTGGAATCATCGAGGGCTGCTTCATGGGGTTCTTGTGGGGAGGGCTCGCAATCATTCCTCGGATTGTCGGATTGCGAAAGGCCGGTATCTCGTTTGGAATGGCCTGGACCGTTATTGGAGTTTCAGGAACCGTGTCGCCCATTATTGGAGGAGCCCTCACAACCGGACGTAACGACACACCCCACAGTCTGGGCGGTGTTACTGAACATAAGTACTTCTACGCGGCTGTTTTTGCAGGAATTTCGTTTCTATGTGCATCATTCTTACTCCTCATGTTGCGAGGCTACATTGTAGTACGTGATTCTATGGTGGGAGGAAAGTCCGACTCCGACTATGGAGATGAGTTGGATATTCGGGTAAAGAAACTAAAAATGTTTAGAGATTGCTTTAAAGTGACGAAGAAACTTGTGTGATTGATAGGCCGGGCTTGGCTTGGCTTGCATGGCCTCCGCTTGTTGGGTTTGTTTTTGATATTGCTAGGATCGAAATGCGGCAAGCATGCGAAATGAGGAGAGGCATTATCACGAAATTTTTTTTTTCGGGGCTGCTTGTTATGAGACGGTTTAAGAAGTTCTTCCCTTGTGAGAAAACACTAGCAGAAGAATACTTTAGTGATGTGTATTTTCTTGCGGTCATTAGTCTTTGACACATTTGGGGTATGTGAATGATTTGTTTGTAAAAGAGGAGTTTGCTTTCAGCCTTATTGTGGCTTGTTAACAGCAGTTTGTTTTGCATTTGTGATGCCTTGAATATGCACTGATGATGGAATTAATTAATTACAGTGGGGCCACATTACTACTGTGGTGTTTAATGTGAAGTGGAGAATCGAAATAATGTTTAGGATTTTCTCGGCTAAATGATGTTTTTTTATAGTTTTGTAAACAAAGGAAACACCTATGATGACAGTCTGTTAATTCGCATAATAATCAACTATTGTTGAAGCATTGTTATATGACATGATAATTCTTGAAGTACTAGTGTCATTTTACTTGACAACTTACAGTTCAGCAGGTGATAAGTCGAATACGATAGAATGTAACTATACTCAATATCTATTTCAAGAGCCACAAAGGTACCAGACATTGTACAACTGTCTGTAACAACAGCATGGCGTAGCGGAGTCGAAATAGCCAGCTTCGTGGCACCAGTGAAAATACCCATCAGGGTACAGCACACCATAATTAGTGAGCAATTCTAAGTGACATAAGCAGGTAACAACAGTAAGTGATTATACCCAATTATCCTCCGCAAAGTAGTTTGCCAAAAAACCGAATAAGACCACTTCTGAGACTGATTGTCCAACAATACCAGTCAATGATGTGGCAGCAAACTCCCGGTATTCTAATCCAATATCATCCTCCAATCTCCAGTCTCCCATCTCCCGTCTCCCATCTCCCATCTTCCATATCAGCCAGCACTAATTAATTACACACATCAGTCCGTGCATAATGTAGTAGTAGCGTCAGTCCGCAAGAGGGTAAGAACAACCCTGTCGCATAATCCGACAAAATCACACTAACCACATTCTATGCTGATAAAGCCACATGAAGCACACCGGAAAATCGATATCGGTAAAGGGTAAACTTCAAACAAGTAAATAGCAACTCTAACCCGCTAACCCGTTTTTCGTTATTATGAGCGATGCAGGCATTCTGCACGCCGGATTACATAAGAAACCGAGGTGGGGTATGCGAGGGGTCGAATGCAAGGAAAAACTCGCCTACGTTAAATTCATAGGGTCCGCCCCACCCCCGCTTGAAGGTTCTCGGCCGCTTGTAGACTTGGATATATGCTGTATTGTTTGTGTTCCCGCTTGAAAAGGATGGTGTTTTTCGCTTGTGGGCGTTTTTCGGATTTCTATTTTTCTTCGCTCTCCTTCAAGTGGCAGCGACGTTTTCTCCGAACTTCCTTATTTATTTTGACAGCTTCAATTTGTCTGCGATTGTGGCGGACAAATTGAAGGGAAAACCGGTTTAGGAAGTGCAATATTGTGTGTGGCAGAGAGCAAGAAGTATAGCAATTTTTGAGTAAATGTGGAGAGCAATGTTGAAATGAATGTGGAAGCCAGTGTGTAAGGCTGTGTAAAACAACGTGTGTGATGGTTTTGTTTTTATTCATGCGAACGCAAATACGGCTTTGTTATGTGTGTGGTGGACACCGGTAAATCTGTAGACAAGTTCGAAGCCCCATCACATTGACATTGCGCAACCGTATGGATTACCTATGCAGGGCTATCTCTTTCACAGAGATTTTGTAGAGTTTTTTCCCTCTAATCAGGTCATTTTACCCCACGGTTGATTAATCATTCTTTTTTTTCAATGTGTGCTTCGTAGAATGGAACACTCAATGTTCCCTCAGTTGGCTTTCTAAGAATATAGCTTGACTATCTGGGGGTACGGACATAATCCGCTTGTTTGCGATACCCACTTTTGCACTTTTGAGCATTATAAATATCCCTATATTTCCATTGTTTTTGTTTGTGTTGTCCTTTTGTCATAGAAGCTTAGTTCAATACTCACTAACCATACACAAACAATTATCACACTTGCAGCTTTACCACACCTAGCTAGGCAGCTTTTTATACACAAGATTTCCTCACAAATATAAACCCCAACATGTCTGCTAACATCGATTTGGAGAAAAATATCCCAGTAAGATCACACTCTCCAGACCAGGAGCTCGACACATTGAAAGAGAGCCACCGCCATGTCTCGAAGATAGAAACCTCTGCTCACGAGGGCCGCGAAGTTGTTCACATTGGAAACACTACGGTTTTCAGAGATGAATTGGTTAGAGCTTTCGGTGGTAACATGATGCCTGGCATTTCTGCCCCTCCAGTCCACAAATTTGCCAACCCTGCACCTCTTGGGCTTTCTGCCTTTGCCTTGACCACATTTGTGCTTTCAATGACCAACGCAAGAGCCATGGGTGTTGAGGTTCCTAATGTTGTTGCCGGATTGGCGTTCTTCTATGGAGGAGCAGTACAGATTTTGGCCGGGATGTGGGAGTTTGCTTCTGAAAACACTTTTGGTGCATGTGCATTCAGTTCCTATGGAGGATTTTGGATTTCATACGCTGCTATTATCACGGACGCCTTTGGCATCACTGCAGCTTTTGTGGGTGATGACAAGTCTCAGTTGGGTGCTGCTATAGGTTTCTTTTTGTTAGGTTGGACAATTTTCTCTGCAATGCTCTGGATTTGTACTATTAGATCCACTTGGGCTTTCTCGTCTTTGTTCTTTTTCTTGACCATCACCTTTTTGATGTTGAGTTTGGGAGAATTCTGTGGCAGTCTTAGATGTACAAGAGCGGGTGGGGTTATTGGAGTTATTGTCTCCTTCATTGCTTGGTACAACGCCTACGCTGGTTTGGCCACCAAGGAGAATACTTACTTGACCGTTAGACCATTCTACTTGCCAGGATCTACTTCCAAGATCTGATTCACAGGAGATGTGTTTCATCTATCCTTACCTTTATTTTACAGTTTTTTTGTTACCTTTTGTTTTAGTTTCTTTTCTTTCAATTATTCGACGATGATATCACTGTCTAAAGAAGGATGTAAGTAAGTGAGAGATTGCATTTCTTCTTTGTAATTGAAAGGGACAGCTCTTTTGGAACATTGAGACAGGATATAGGCTTTATTTGAGGATCTTCATTGAAAGGGACGAAACTTTGCTACGGTGCTCAGAATGCTACAGAACGATGTAGAGTACTCGCTGAAATAGACAAGAAATGATAAATGAACGTGAAAAAAAAATCTTGTACTGTTACTAAGTCCAACTGGGCTTATATATAGGCATATATGCCTACAACCCTCAAGAGATCACCACTGTACTTTATTTGCTCAATAATATTACGATAAATCGCAGGATAAAATTACCATTCGTGTCACTTTTAGCAAGTAGCCAACGGCTAAGTATACGAATCTTCAGACCTTATGAGGTACGACCAATATAATCACATATTTTACCGTAATAACCCTCTACATTCATTGCTCTGTAATACAATGAGCACCTACCTATAGGCGTAGCTTTTAATACCCAAACATCCTCTCATATGACCACAGATTATGGCCCACAACCAAGATAATCATACCCTTACCACACCTACCCTTCAAACTCCATTAAAGTTGGTGTGGAAAAACTATCGTGCAATCGCCCGAGAATGTCAGTCATCCTTCACACACTAACTTTTTTTCGGTTTTTGAAAAATCAGAAATTTCAACCTAGACTAGACTCATCATGCAACAGAACTCTTTCACAGGTAGTAAAATAGAACTAAATCTAGATATAGATCAAGCGAGAAGGTTACAGATACACTTCATCAACTGAAAACCTCAAAAAATAAAAAACCTGCGAACAAAGTGTTTCTTCTATTCATCAACTGAATATGTCCGGCTACAAATACAAATCAGTCCAAGAGTTGCTCAGCAACTCGAAGAAAGTTCTCACTTTAGACGGTGGATTAGGCACAGAGCTTGAGAGAAGAGGCATCAACGTCAACAGCAAGTTGTGGTCCTCTTTGGTTTTGATTAGCGACCCAAACAGCGTCGAAAGCTTGCATTATGACTACTTTGCCAATGGGGCAGATATCGGCATCTCGTGCTCGTACCAAATGTCCGAGAAGTCGTTGGTAGAGTTTTCAGACGTTGAGGAGTCTCCAGAGTTGAAAAAGGTCAAGGATTTCCATGTCAAGGAAAACCGTGACCGGATTTTTGACAAATCTATTGCCGTAGCTAACGATGCTAGAGATAGCATTAAAAAAGACAGTTCAAAGTCGGCCCAAAGACTTGTTCCGCCTTCAGTTGCCGGTTCTATTGGGCCTTACGGAGCAGCTCTTTGTAACGGGGCCGAGTTCACCGGTGATTACAAAGAAACCATCGAGTTTTACAAGAAGTTCCATCTTGAGAGAATCGAAAGATTTGTATCAAATCCACGCTGTGATTTGCTCTGTGTGGAGACCATTCCAGAGTTTGAGGAGGTCAAGGCTCTTGTAGACCTCCTTGAAAATGATTTTGACTCCTGTATCAGCTATACACTCAGTTTTAGTGTGCGTGACCCACAGCATTTAGCTGACGGAACTCCTGTATCAACCGTTGTGCAATGGCTCAAGGACAACACGAAGGTGTTTGAAAACGGCCGTCTTTTGGCCATTGGGGGAAACTGCTTGAAACTCAGACACAGCATTGAGTTTTTGGACAACTTGAAGAAGCTTGTTCCAAAAGACTTCCCTTTGGTTATATACCCTAACTCTGGGGAGATCTACGATGGGATCACCAAGGAATGGTTAGACGACCCTGTGGTTGTTGAGGACAAGGAAACGTACCAGTGGAAGAACGTGGTGCACCGGTGGATCGACTCGGGTGCCCGGATCATTGGGGGGTGCTGCCGTGTGGGTGTTGAGGACATCAGGGAGATTGCAGGCGTGGTTGATGAGTACAACAAAAAACACTAAATAGACGGTGCAAGGGACACGTGCTGTATGCATGAACACGCAGCAGGAAACGCACAAGCAAAAGTGGGAAAAACGGCAAACAAATCAAAAAAGGCAAATTAGAAAAAAGAGCCCATGTCAGGTTTATTTAGATACCGGTATAGTGTGACAAATGAACGTTACAAACAGCAGTTTCCTTTAGTAAAGTGTTTAGTAGACCAAGAAGCTAGCGCAGTGAAGATACGTGCTAAAGACGTTTATTTCGGCACCATTCGTACTCAGTAACAGCAAACAAGATGTCTTGGGCCGGATTCAAAAAGGGGGTCCAAAGAGCGACCAACCAGGTAAGTAGTGGAGAGAGCGAAGGTTTAGCTGCTATGGAGTTTGTAGACCGATTACTAACCATTTTGAACAAAGATACTCGTGAAAGACGCCGATAAGGTCTCCGATAGAGCATATGAGGTGGAGGAGCGTCGTTACAAGGTGTTGGAAAAGGCAGGAAAGGTGATGCAAACAGAGGCCAAGGGATATTTGGACTCGCTTAGAGCAGTGAGCGCCTCGCAATCCGCAATGGGGGACATTGTTGCCAACTTTTACGAAGATGCAAAGTCCGTGTCAACCATAACCCTGACGGGAGACTATTATAACCAATGTGTCAAAGAACTTGAAACTCAAATGACCAACACAATTGACGAGCCGTTCAGACAAACAGTCTTAGATCCAATCAACAAGTTTGCCAACTATTTCGTCGATGTCAACGAAGCTATCAAGAAACGTGACCATAAAAAGACCGATTACGAGCAAGCTAAAGCCAAAGTCCGTCGTTTGATCGATAAGCCGGCTAAGGATGCTGCGAAGTTGCCCCGGGCCGAAAAAGAGTTGGCAATGGCTAAAGATATCTACGATGCCTTGAACAACCAGTTGAAGCAGGAATTGCCGGAATTGATCTCCTTGCGTGTTCCCTACTACGATGCGTCCTTTGAGTCGTTGGTGAAGATCCAGATGATGTTCTGTAACGAGTCTTATACCCGGCTTGCACAGGTGCAGACGTATTTGGATCCACAGTCGCGGGAGGACTATGCAAACGGGGTTTTGGACACGAAGATCGACCAGCTTTTGCTGGAGATGTGGCAGTTGAACATTTGTGCCTTGGGGGTTAAATGAGGCTAGTTAGATATATTTTAGAGGTAAGCCTTATGAAAGCAAGCTATTGCGATGATTTATTCTTGAGAGATTGTTCTGTAGATATAGGAGGGGGCGAAGCATTGTTGGTGTGCATGTAATGGTAGGTGCAGTTATGTCATAATGGACGTATGCCTACTATTGTAGTCGTTTTTTCGATATAGGCATTTGTCCTGTTTGAAGCCAATTTGTGTTTCATTGCAATTGCTCGACTCAACAATTGTTTCATTGTGTGCTTTATTATCTGCTTCGTGCTTCAGTGTGATTGCTTTGTTGAAGAAGTCACTGCTTGCTAATATCGCCCCTAATGTGCTCAGAGTATGGCTATAATTACGTTCCATTGCAATTACCTTAATGCAGTTACCTGAACAAAATCACTTAATTTCGGTTGCATCTAATAAATTCCTCCTTACAATTTGTATTCTCGCAAATGAACCACTTTACGCATACAATCTTCAGAAATTGAACGCGCATCACTCCCAAATCAAAGCCACAATCATACCCTCCAGCCTCCTCAAGACTCTTTCTCAATCTTCAAATATCTTTATATATATATACCCCAATTACCCACAAAGCCACACCTCATCTTGCCACCATGATTTCTAAGACACCAAAGACGCACACCAAAGACACAAAATAAATACGACACCTCCTGCCAGACAACTCCTCGGCCGTACAAAATACGACACCTCCCGCATATCCAAAGATCATACCCCCCTTTATACTAGACACACTTCTCTCCCTTCCCTACTTTCCACTTTTCACTCTCCCACACATTTTTCCTAAGAGCCATAGAAATCCAATTCCGAAAGTCACAAAAACAAAAACGAAAATTTTTATACTACTGGTGCATACCTTTACACCACCTGCGATATCTGCCAATCAGCTCTGAAGCTCGTAAACTACACCACTTAGCACCCAATACGACCTCCCCAGCCCCTCATTTTCCGGCTGGATATCCCTTACCATCCATTGTTCCCCCCTTATCGCTTTGGGCGTCCATTAAACCCCGCTCAACACACAGAATGCCACAATGCTTCTAGTGGATGTCTGGATATCTTTGGCCAACCTCGCTAGATGGCTCCGGCTTTTCCTCTTTGTGAAGGCCTTCGACCATGCTGAGCGCTACTATCTTCGGTTGGGTAAACAAATCACCAGAAACCCCATTGCCTTTATTCTATGGCCCGCGTCTTTGGCTTTCGTGCTCTCCTACCCGGCGATAAACCTCTTCCATGCTGCGCCAGGGCTCCTACTCTCGACCTCGCCGTTTTCCGGGTTCAAGTCGGTGTCTGTAGTGAACGAAAACGCCTCTGCTGCAGACTTCAATGTGGTGTGTAGCCAGTTCTGGCTCCAGCCAGCCGGGCCTGGCCCACAGTCGGCATTGGCCAGACCGTTTCTCGAGCAGGCACTCCGCGCGCAGCTGCAGCTCTTGCAGGACGTCCCGGTAAGCACAGAGCACGTGACTGTTGCGTCGTTTGCCCTGCAGGGGTATGTCGCGACCCCCTTTTCGTTGTGGAACAACTCGGAAGCCGACCTAGCCAAGGACCCTGCGCCCTTGAAAACAGTGCAGCTTGGGATGTCTGCAGACTACGCCACGCTTTTTGCAGGGGTCAGCAAAATCAACGGCATTGTCAGCAACGTCGAGGCGTTGAAGATCCTGCTTTTCTACCTCAATAGCACCAGCCACGCGGTACAGGCAGCGCTTGCCCGCAACGTTGCAGCGATCAACAGCGACACGCTGCAGCAGCTTGCAGTGGTGCGCCGCGACGCACCTCCCGGTGCGTCGTTCCGCTTGAAGCTCACCCCCAAAACAACCGCCGAGGCGTTTGTGCTCTGGTGTTGCTATGCAATAATTGCCATGTATTTTGTGTTGTCGCTCCTCAACGTGCACGGGGTCAAGTCAAAAGCCGGCCTTTTGGTGGCGTTTTGTGTGCAGATGGCGCTTTCGGTGCTAGCTGCCGCCACCGTGACCTCGTACCTTTTCAGGGACTCGAACCTTTTGCAGACGCCTATACAGATGTTACCCTTTTTTGTAGTTGTGGTCTCGATCGAGAACATGTTCCGTCTTCTTGCGAGTTTTGCCAAGGTGCGTGACTCTATATTGTCGCCTGCGCTTTTTGCCAAGAACATATGCAAAAGCAACATGGTCTCCTCGGCGATAATTGCCGTTAACATTGCGCTCACGCTTCTTGTGAGTAAGGCTGCGTCTTCTGCGTCTGTCAAGGAGTTCTGTTGCTTCACAGCTGTCGCATTGATTGTAGAGCACGCTCTCCATTTGACGTACTTCACAGCGGTGTTGAGTATCGACATCAAGCGCTTTGAACTCGAAGATTTGATTGAGAACTCACAACACGCCAAGGCTGACGCCTCTGGACAGAGGAAAAAGCCTAAAAAGCCCCTGGGGGACGTTTTTGACCTGCGAGGGCGTCCCAAGGGCAAACTTAACCGGTTTCTCACCAGACTGTCCCACAACGCCGGTACCTTTCTCTCCTCGATTCTCCTTGGATTGCAGGGAAATGACCTAAATAACAAGCCTACCAGATCCACGGTTCGCCATCTTCTCGGGCATTTTATATTGAAGGTCAGATCTCCCTTTTCTACCACAGTTTCCCGCTATCTTTTGATGGTGGGCGTTGTTCTCTTGTTTAATATCCGATGGATCGACACTGGGCTCAATTTCGAGCTTTTCAAGCGTCCGTCGGTTGCTTATTCGCATCCGGGCGCAGGTGCGCTTAATAATAGCTCCCACCCCTCTTTTTCCCTTTCCGCCACATCTAATACTTCACATACATCCACCTCCATCAATAATTCTTCCTACGCCTTCACGTACCCGCAAAACCTACGTTTCTTTGACCAGCGTGCCCTCGGAATCGAACTCACCCACCTGGTGTTCCACACCGTACCTAAAAGCCTTGGCGGACGGCCGGTATCCGTCCAGGTGACCGTCAACGAGCCCGCATTTGTCTTTCCTAAAGAGGCACTACGGACCGTAGTGCCGGATCCTGCCCAGGTCCCTATAAACATCGCGTCGCTTGCGCCCCTCACCTTGAACAACACCTACAATTTTGACGCCTACTACCTCCTTGAGTTCCTCACATCCCTTATCTTCATGGTGACCTCCTCGATGATAGTCTTGAAGTACTTTGTCAAGCGCTTTGCGGAAAAGGACATTTTCTACCCCGCAGAGTCGGGCCGCGGCGCCGCCGCGGCGTCTGTCCTGCCCCTCGGGGTTCCCCAGGGCATGACACGTGACGCAACCGACCTGCATCATGCAGCAGGACGCACGCTGCACCTGCTGCATGACGAGACAGACGATGACGATGACGTCGACAGCATCACGCAGATTCCCTTCCAGGCCAAGGAGTTAGCCGCCGGGGGCCACCAGCTTGACGTGTTCAAGATATCCACTGCGAAAACCTCGGCGTTTGTCGTATCCCTCGGAATGGACCACCGCGTGCTTGTGTGGTCCCCTGCGGTGTCTCCACTTCCGCCGCAGCCGTTCAGCCTTCCGATCACCCCTGCATTGTGGCCCGTGACCCACGCCGTCATGGGGATGCAGGGCAACTTTATTGCGGTTATTTCCCGAAAGGGCGTGGTCAAGTGCTGGTCGCGGATCACCATGTCGTGGATATGGACGGTGCAGCTCAACGAGGCGAAGACGGAGGTGCCGTTGGAGGCGTTCTTCCGGAAAAAAACGGTTATGAACTTCCATTCCTCGCAGAGCCGGCGGCGGCGGATTCGGGGTGAGAAGGATCCGGAGACGGCGCCGGAAACGGGCCACGTGAAAAGTCACGCGACCTCGCCGACGAAGGGTCACGTGAGCAGCGGACCGCCGGCGTCTCCGGCCTCCGGACCGGCCTCCAACATGGTGGTTTCCGGAGGAACGGGAATCGCCGGCCTTTCGTCGCGCCGCAGCAGTATTTCCAGCATAAAATCCGGCGGCGGAAAACCATATTTCCCGCTTGTAGCCCCGCCCCTGCCTGTATGTAGTGCCTTTGAAGAGCCGCCATTGAACTTGCTAGCCGCCAACAACGTGACAAAAGATTTTGAGTTTGTGATGGTTGTGAAAAGCGGGGTGATGTACACTGTTAGCTGCGAGGACGGATCAGTTGTGAAGACGGAACTCTCCAAAGAGCCGCTCGTGACCTCCAAGCTTTTGATTTCTCCACGCGTTAACGACCGGCTTATAAGTGGGGACAAGTCCGGAAAAATCATCGTTTCGACGGTTGTCAACAACAAGTGGAAGAGCCGGTTTCTCTTTATCCAGGAGGAGCGGTACAACCGCGGAAAACGGCTCATGACCCCGCTCACAATGCAGCGGGCCGCGCTGCGGATATCCGGCGCGGGAGGCCGTGTCGGTTTGATGCGCCAGAGCTCCATAACCTCGATGACCAACGTGATTGTGCCGTCCAAGGCGGAGACGGAGGATTTCCTCGACAGCACCATTGTGACGGTGCTGTTTGTGGGGATGATTGTCCGCACCCACGGGGTAACCGCCGAGCTTATTGACGCGCAGACCGGAACTCTTGTGAAACGGTTCGGAATTGGCCAATTCCGGCCAGGTTCGTTCCACGTGTTCCACGACCAGCCCACACATTGCCGCTTCTGTGGCTGTGCGTCTGTGGCGTCGTTCTCGATCGTGTACACGGAAAAAGACTCCGAAACGGTCATCATGCATACTTTTTCCATGGAAAACCGTGCCAAAAGCAGTATCTGTCTCCGTGTGGAACGTGACCCTCGTGAAACCCGTTGTCTTGGTTTCGACTCGGTTATCGAGCACCAGCACTGGCTCGAAAACGTCGAGGCCTGGCAGTTGACCGACATGAACATGATCATGGGCGTCAAGCGCAAGGACTCGGAGAACATGCGTGCGGAGGCCGAAGCGGAGGCTGAAGCGCTCGCCGAGGAGGAGCGCTCGGAAAACTACCTCGAATTGGTTAACGGGGCCGCCCTGTTGAAAAAGCGGCACGTGACCCCGGGAGGCAAATTGGCGCGCGGCGCGCTCCGCAAAAAACCCAGCCAGGGTGCGTTTAGCAATTTGTGGTTTGGATCCTCCATCATGGACGACAATCACCCGGCCTCGAAGTACAATACCAGCGCCGCGGTGCTTTCAGGGGGAAAAAGCTCGGGGATTTCAGGCGCCAGCAGCGCGGGTCCCTTCACGTCCAGCGAGCTCAGATGCAGAAGCCCGAAAATCAGCGACACGTGGGAGGGGTGGACCATGGCTGCTAACGGAAAAGTGACGTATCACGAGATCCCCGACGGACCCGAGGAAGGCTTGCTTGTGAAGCGCGTGAGATGTGTGGCGCGGTTTGGCCACAAAAGCATTGTTGTTGGATTTGGAAACATCATGAAGGTTCTCTATCTTGGAAACGAAAACCTCATTCTGAACGAGATTGACGAAAACGGGAACTCGAACGAGAAAATCAGCGGGTTGAGTTTCATCAACAAGCGGCGGATCCGCAAGAAGAACGAGTTGGTGCATCTGAATAACTACACGGAGTTGCCGGTGCTTAAGTACTGATTGGATAGCACTTTTTTTTATTTTACGAATCTTTCATGACCGAAGTTGCCAACTTGATTGCAGTTTTGGGAGTTCGGCCGAACTTCCGGGGCTCTGACATTGTCGAGATGGATGTTGTCCGGAGGACAATTGTTCAGGTCAAGTTTTTGTTATACCTGTTTTTAATTTACCTGTCTTTAACTGAATTGTCTTTAATTTACTTATGTTCATTTACATGTTTTAGAATTTGCTCAGAAAATTAAAGGGGCTGTAGAGTGCGAGGAGGCGCTGCATTGCCACTGTTATGGTTCGTGTGTTGCCAGGGCTTTCGTAAGTACAAGCAGTACCAACATCGTACAGATTTTCATCTTGGAAACAAGAAAATATCCTTTTATGATATATAACCATCCTGTGGATTGCTCACAGAACGAAATCAAAAGATGTACATAAGTGGCCCAACTGGCCTTTTCTCAGTCAAAACCCTCATTTCTTCAATGCTCTTCTGGCTTTGATGGCCTCAGCCAACTCCGTCAACACCTTCTCGGTGTCTTCCCAGCTGATGCAGGCATCGGTGATAGAACACCCGTAAACAAGCGCATCTTTGCCTCCCTGTTCAGCTGGAGGCACCTTCTGGTTGCCTGCAACAATATTGCTTTCAATCATAAGCCCGCAGATCTTGTAGGAGCCCTTTCTGATCTGCTCAGCAACAGCAGCCGCCACTTTAGGCTGGTTTCTGTGGTCTTTCTGCGAATTGCCATGGGAGCAGTCCACCATGATTCTAGGCCCTGTGGTATCAATGCCCTGCTTCTCAAGCTGGGCCTGGGCCTCGTTGACAGATTCCTCGTCGTAGTTAGTACCCTTCTTTCCCCCACGTAAAATCACAAAGGTGTCTTTGTTCCCCTCAGTTCCTACAATAGCCACAACACCCGGCTTCGTAACAGACAAGAAATGGTGTGGATGGGCAGCGGCACGAAGCGCATCAATAGCCACGCCAAGAGACCCGTCGGTTCCGTTCTTGAAGCCCACTGGGAAGGACAATCCAGAGGCCAATTCACGGTGAAGTTGCGACTCCGTAGTTCTGGCTCCGATGGCTCCCACAGAGAACAAGTCAGACAAAAATTGCGGGGAAATCGTGTCCAACATCTCCCCGGCAATAGGGATCTTCTCGGTCAACCGGCAGAAAAGCTCTCTGGAGATTCTGAGCCCTTTGTTGATGTTGAAGGTTCCGTCGATGTCTGGGTCGTTGATCAAGCCTTTCCAGCCAACGGTTGTTCTAGGCTTTTCCAAGTAGGCTCTCATAACGATGTGCAACTCGCCCTTGACCTTTTCGTTGAATTTGGCCAATCTTTCGCAGTAGTCAAGCGCAGCCTTAGGGTCGTGGATCGAACATGGCCCGATCACAATGATGAGACGGTCGTCTTTTCCATTAAGAATGTCGCAGGCATCCTCACGGCCGCGGAGAATGTTCTTTTCGGACAAAGGAGTCAACGGGAACTCGTGCTGGAGCAAGTCTGGAGGCGTCAAAGGGTCGTAACCTGTGATTCTCCAGTCCTCAAGCCGGCTACGGTCGCCGACATGCTGGTTTTCCACAAACATCTTATGTACCATTTTGTGTCTTTTGTGTTTTATATTCTTTTGTAATGAATTTAGAGTGAATCTTTTGTGTATGGAGTAGAGATCAAAACAGTTCCAGGATTTCAGTCGGTTTCGTACTCTCTGGCTGATTATGTCTCTTTATATAGGTATGTCTCTTTCTCTAGTGAAGCCAGGATCCAGAAACTGGAAAATTTTTCTCAGCCAACGTTACTCCAAGGAAAAAATTCAAACTCAAAAACAACGTGGACGATGAGTCAACTGAACCTTAAAACAGGCCGAGTGAAGAGCCACAGATGCAAGAGAGACACAGAACCAGTGCCACAGAAGCGTGGGGATTGTGTCTGCTAATGGGAAGAGGAGCTTTGTGCGTCATATCCAGGCGGGGGGCGTCCTAGTTGTCTGAGTGTTCGTGAGCCTTTGTGGGGGTTAGCAGCCGTTGGTTTGAGGACCCATCACACAAAAAGAGTTTTTCCGGAATGTGGAAAAACATGTGACATGCTTGTGGTCAATGTCACTGTACACAAAACGGGAAACGGGGAAACCCAATGGGGAGGAGCAAGGCGGGAAAACATAATGATCATTGCGGGAAAACGGGTACCCTGTGTATTGGCCAGTATATTGCCATTGGCCAGTGTGTTGCCATTGGCCAGTGTATGGCTATTATTCTGGCAGCATCATTACAAGCCTGTTTTAGACACCCCTGCATATATTTCAAACAGTATCTGAGTATGTACTCTAAATAGAAACCACCATAGACACCACCACCAAAACCACACATTTCACTAAAGCCTCAAGCCCCACTTGATTAGTTAGTCTCTTTTCCTAATATAATCAAGCAATTTCATAGGAGGCCTCACAACTTCGATACGTACCTTTTGTCTCCCCCTCTGTTGCTTGCTGTTCTGTTGCTTGCTGCAACATACCCCACCTGGTTCTCAAGACCCCTTTTCGTCTTGTACTGGGGTAACTCAGTCCGCAAAACATCGACAATATCCGGAACTGCTGCTGGCAACAAGCCCAAAACAGTCTTTTTCTGAGGAAGCGTGAACCTGTTCAATTGGTAGTCCACAGAGTCTTCAAACAACCCATAATTGAAGGGAAACTTATAGATATGCCCGTAGCTCTCCATTGTGGCAAAGAAGTTGTCTTCTACGTAGGAATCACTGATATCTCTGATGTTTTTGAAAAGCCATTGCGGATCGTTTGTCTTGAGGATGAGTTTCTTGTAGATCCCCTCTCCTAGGTCTGTAAGCGGAGTTTTGAACATCATGTTCTTGGCAAGATTGATCTCGCGCTCTAGCGCGTCATAGTTGTTGCTTGTTGCATTTCGGGAAAGAATTGTGTATCCAATCTTCACGGAAAGCAACGATCTGGCATGGAATTTATCTAAAGTGTCCTGTGCAAACTTCCGCTTGGCAGGAGAAGAATGCGTCAGAGCGGTGGCTTCTAGAAAGTCAAATACCTCCTCAATATGCAGCTTTCCGTCAAACATGTCTTTGATCACCTCCAATTCCTCGGTGCTGTACTTAAACTTGTAGCTACTCGAAGGGCCCGATTCGTACTTGTTCAATGTCTCGTTGATCTTCAAATACCACGCCTCGTCGTCATACGGCAACTGACTGGCGTTGGCAACCTCCACAAGCTCTTCAATAAGCGCAGGAAACTTTTCGTTGGAAATAAAGTGGGTTCCGGTGCCCGCAACCATATTGTCGTAGCCTGTTAGGATATCTCCTGTGAGACAAACATAGAAACCTATATAGTTATCCAAACGGGAAAAGAAGAAAGAAGCCCCTACATCGGGAAAAAAGCCAATAGCCATCTCAGGCATGGCCAATTTGGTGTTCTCAGTGACCACTCTGAAGGGAGAATGAATGCTCAAGCCTACACCTCCTCCCATAGTGATTCCGTCCATCAACGACACCACCGGCTTTTTGAAACGGGTCAAAAAGTAGTTTAGAGAGTATTCTGTGTCGAAAAGTCTTGTGGAAACCCCCGCAAGGCCCAGATTGTTCAACTTTGCAAGCACAACGACATCTCCCCCCGCACAGAAAGCCTTGGGAATATCTGCCTTCTGGATAAAGAGATTGGTCAGTGGGGACATGGATTCCTGGAGATAGTGCTGGAAAAGCTTGTCTATCATCGAAAGATTCAAGGAATTGAGCTTTTTGGGCCTGTTGAGGGTTATCAAGGACACTCGTGACGACCTGCGGTCCTTTCCTCCAAGATAGGCGAATTTGACGTCTTCAGGGTCGGAATAGACCTCGGTGTCGCCAGGAGCGACCGGGAACTTGCTGTGGGCCATGCTGATGGACTGCGGGGCCAATTGGGTGGATGTAACGTGAGTAAGGCAATGAGGGGCCAATTGGGTGGATGTAACGTGAGTAAGGCAAACAGGGGCCGTTTGTATATGTTTTTGACGGATGGGATGTGTTGCTTCTATTGGGAGTTATGTGTCAACTTTTGCTTTACCTGAGCAAATAGATCTATAATTGATTCTGCGGCGTTGTATCTAGTGATTTCTTGTTTGTGTTCTCAGCTCGGCTGATTTATAGAGTGTTTAGACATAGGAGGGCTCGCTGGTTTGTCTGGGAATCGAGGTTTTTATATGGGATTCCGTTTCGTCTGCAAATTACCACTAGGTTTTTCCCCACATCCGATCTTGATATCGGCACGTCGAAGCGGTTCCTTGGGGCCGTTTTTTCAGAGGGGCAAATTGCACCTTTATGAGCATCGAGGATACCGAGTATTGAGAGGTGTCCCGTATAGTTGTCTATACTTGACTACTATTATTCCTAGAGGGGACGATACTAGGCAGCGCAGAAATGTCCTGTGGCCCTGCGATAAAAAAGCAGCCTACTCCCTTCAATCCAACAAGTGGTTGCTTGAAGTCATTTGATAAGAAACAATGAATAAATAACACTTTTACGATGACTCCTGGCCGGGAATCACTCAGGTCATATACATCATACCTTGCTATCGCCTGAAACTACACCTGCTCGCCATTACCAAAACCGTACATTAAAAAAGTCATTAAATATATATAGAATAATATGTAAAATCATTCCAGTCGAGCCCGCCGACTTGAAATTCCCCGTTGTCATTATTTGTGCTTTCTCACCTTGGCGGTGTTAGCGTCCTTGCCGTCTGGATCCTCAAAAACAAGAATCCGCTTAGACTTTTTCAAATTGGAAAGCTCGTTCAAAGTAAACCCGAAGTTCGCGTAGTTGTCGTCACATCTGGCCTCCTTCAACAAAAAGGCTCCATTTTTCTTGCGAAGCTCCTTTGAACTGCCTGCTGAAGGGCTTTTATGTTTGGAAAGCAACTTGCTGAGATATTCCTCTTCTTCCTGCGAAGATTCGCTCTTGGGACGCTCTGCAACAGCCGGGGCCTTTGCCTTTTCTTCAGAGGCCCGCAAGGCCACTCTTTTGGCTCTCTTATTGCGGAAATACGAAGAGTCAAGCGGATCCTCGTCGTCTTCAGAGGTGTAGTAGCCTTCAGCTCTATATATGTCCAACTGGGGGTAGTTCAACTGGTCTTTGAGTTCAACTTCCTCCACAAGTCTGCGTTCAAGTTCGTCCGAACCTCCGACGGCTTTTTCGTCTTCTTTGAAGTTCTGGAAGAGCTTGCGGGGCTTGAAGTCGTGGCTCTTGCTGTGTATGCCTCTCACTATCTGTTCTCCGTGTTTTCCAAGCAAAAGGATCTCTTTGTTGCTGTCAAAATCAATCGAGCTTTTCCCGGCCTCGTGGCGGGTTCTCTTGCGGGTTCCGGCCTCCAACCAGTCCTTTCTGAACGTGTCGCTGATTATTTTGTTCTGGGGCGTCAAAAAGACTCCCGAGGGGCTATTGACGGGGTCTTCGTGGATTGTGGGCACGTGTGGGGTCTCTAGCACCGCATGGGCCTTTCTGCAGTATTCCGGCGACCCAAACTGGTCAAAAGACCGCTTTTTGCCGTCCTTTCTGTGCTCAAAGTCGTCTTCCATGTCCCTAGCAATGATGGTGCTTGCATCGCTGTCGTAGTCTGTCTGGTCGTCGCATATTTGGGCATCTTCTTGTACTTTGAGTCGGTCTTCAAACGGCTTTGTCTGCTTCTTTGGCGTTGAGGGTATATCCTCGCTGTCAAGAAGAAACGTTCTTTTGGATGTGAATTTGGGAGTTATTCTGGCTTCCTGGCCTTCTGTTCCCTGTGCTGCTGACTTGTGGCCGATTCCTGGAGTGATGCTTGGAGTAGGATACACCATGCTGGTTTCAGCGTCGTCCTGGACACCTTTGCGGTTGGCTGTTGCTTTTTCCTCAGCAACGTCTCTTTGGGAGCCCTTCTTAGGCGTTGCAGGCATTTGTCCCGGCTGACTCATCGTTATTCAGTGTAAAGTATAAGTGTCGTGAATCGAACCCGAGAGCTCTGTAGTTGTGTTTCTATTCGATGCAAAGACCTTCGTTCTTTGCAGTTGCTATGGCAGTTGGTTGGTGATATCTTGACAGAAAAGTTCACAAAAGCTTGATAATGGAGAAAAGAAGAGGGATATACAGATCAAAGAGCTGCTTCAAAGTTGTCGATGTTGAACTGGAAGTGGAGATAAATGGTCGATGTTATAATTTTTTCCCTTATTTTGCGGCCATCTTTTTCCTTCGCTAAAAGCTTTTTTTTGTTCATTTTTCTTAGTAAGGAAAAAAAAATGGCTGGATAAAGGTGGTTATGAGACATTTCTGTTGACATTTGCAACAGACGGGGGGGTTTCTGGATGAAAGTGGTATAAGCTTGACAGATAACTGTTGACGTTTGTGCAGACGAAGGGCATGTAGGCGTGACGTAAAAACGGTGGTAAACAGATGGGCGATGCTGATGCTTGAGTTTGGGCTGATGGTTAAGGTTGAAGCTGAGGTTGCGGCTGGACTTTGAATCAAGGCATATTTATGTGCCTGTAATATATCACGTACAAAATTCATCATGAATCAGATTTGTGAATTTGCTACGTAAACTTATCGATTGAGTTAAATCAACATGTGAGTGCGAGCTCATCCTAGCGTTGCGTACTTTCGCTTCTTTCAGGTTCTTACACTATAGTATCTATATATAACAGTTTCTCGTAGGACAACGGATACGACAAACAGATATATTATATTTGAGCACCTCCGGTACATGAGTACATCGAACGATTTTGCATATTTGAACCAATCAGTAATTGAAACAAAAAAAGTACTCTGCTTGTCTATTCTCAATCGGTGAATATCAGCAGATGATTCGATGTTACAATTCAAATATATTTATTTAATTATAACGTTGTGTGTATTTGTATTGTTCTTGTCTGCTCTCTCTTTTTCTCTCTTCTCTTCTATCCAGCGGACATAGATGCGTAGAGCTCCAGCGAGCGATCCCACCACAGACACTTGAATTTCGGTCATGAATACATAAAATCCAACATACTGCAAATACATTACATCACCAAATAAAATACCAAAACAAATACATTAACTCAGCATTCTACATCACAAAAGCAAACTACCTGGCGCATCGTCTTTCTGGCATGCCACATTTATTCATAACATTCAACTCGATAAACTGTTTTTCACTCCGAAAGCCTTGGTGAGCTCGCCGAGACTCTCCAACTCTATGTCATTACATGCCCCCTCAATGTTGCTTCCAATCAACAAGCTGTTAAGTCTGGTTGGCTCGTTAGGAAGCTTGAAAAGACCCTTCCATGCCGTCTCCAAATCGACCTCAGGCTCGCCGTTTTTGGCCCGGTTGAGGTTCTCCGCCGCAGTCTTGGTTTTCCATTGCTGGACCCTGGCCATTTCTCTGGTGTACTGTCTTTGGAAGTAGTTGAAGTTGTTCAAGTCGTAGTTGTACTCGTCAATGGAGTTCAACAAGCTGTTCACCAAATACACAGAGTCTCTGCTGCTGGACAACTCCAAGTTGTCGCTGTTGTTTGCCAATTTCTTGCGGTCTGCCTCGCCCACGGTGTCCTCGGAGGCAATCAAGTTGTTGACCTGCAAGTCGTCGAGCTTGTAGTCGGATATTTCCACCTTCAAGTTGTGCAAGAAAAGAGAGATCAAGTGCGAGTTGTGGATCTTCACAGGCACCTCGACCAACAAGTTCTTGTAGGTCAAGTCCGTCTCGGCCAACAACTTTCTTGTGAATCTGTTGGACTTGCCGTTGGCGATGTACGTCTCGACAAACGTGTTGCTCAAGCGGAACGCTCTGATCGACAACACGCCCTTTCTGAGCTTGAGCGAGTCGAGCACCAACACCACTGCGTTGGGATTGGACTCGAGCTGCGCATGCAACAAGTTGTCGATCACCTGGTAGTTGCAGAAGTTGCTGGACACCGTGGTCTGGTACCATCCGCAGAATTCAGATGCATATCCGATGTTGTTCAACTGCTCGATGAGATCGCTGACGTATCTGTGGTTGGAACGGGCCTTGTACGAGGATCCCTCCACCGATTCGTTGACGGTGGGAAATGGGAAACTGTGCGATATGTTCAACTTCTGGTGCGCCTTCTTGCTTGGGGTGCCGGAGACGTCCACGTCCAACCCAAGAAGCACTCCGCTCACTGGCTTGTTGAGGCCCTCGGTGCCGTGTCTGACGATCTTCAACAACGCGCTGCCCTCGATCTCGAGCTCTTTCGTAGTTGGTCCTGTGTACTCGTTTTCCATTGTGTGTGTGTGTACGATGGCCCTATGTGTGTCTCCTGATCTGTCTAGGTGTCTCTTCAGCTGCCTATCATCACATAAAATTTTTCTGAAAATCAATGAAAACTTCCTGCTAAAATTTTTTCTCTGGAAAAAACCTGTGCATCAGGCAGGGTGACTGCTGCAGAAATTTTTTTTTCACCAGCTGAAAAAAAAAAGCTGAAATTTTTCAGTGACTAATTAACTATGGTTATCTGTTATCAGTGCAGCACTGTATCCATAGATATTTGTAATTGTAACCCCAAAACCACACAGGCAGCACGAAAATGTCCGAATCTGTTGAAAAAGCCGTTGAAAACGTCACCGAAGAGGTGCAAAAGCTCCACTTGGACGAGGAGACCGGAGAGATGGTCTCCAAGTCTGAGTTGAAGAAGAGAAAGAAGGCCCGTGCCAAGGAGGCCGAGAAGGCGGCCAAGGCAGCCAAAAAGGCGGCTGCAGCCCCTGCGGGCGCCACCAAGAAGAAGGACGCCGCCAAGGACTTGACTCCAAACCAGTACAACGAGATGCGTGCCAGACAAATCGACGAGCTCAGAACCACCAAGAGCCCTAACCCATACCCACACAAGTTCCACAACTCCACCAGAATCAAGGAGTTTGTTGCCAAGTACAGCCACTTGACCAAGGGCCAGTTGGTCAAGGACGTCACCGTGTCGCTTTCCGGAAGAATCATGGCCAAGAGAGAGGCCGGCAAGAGCTTGCGTTTCTACGTGTTGCAGGCCGACGGGGTGACCGTCCAGGTCATGGCCCAGGCCCAGGATGCTGCGGAGGGCGAGGACTTTGGCGCAGTGCACGATCTCTTGAGAAGAGGGGACATTGTCGGCGTCACCGGGTACCCAGGAAAGACCGAGCCGAAGAAGGGGGGCGAGGGCGAGTTGTCTGTGTTTGTCACCAAGATCCAGTTGCTTGCGCCATGTTTGCACATGTTGCCCACCGACCACTTCGGGTTCAAGGACCAGGAGGCCAGATACAGAAAGAGATACCTCGATCTCATCATGAACAGAAGCGTGCGTGACAAGTTCTTGACCAGATCGAAAATCATCACCTACATGAGAAACTTCTTCGACTCGCGCGAGTTCATCGAGGTGGAGACGCCAATCATGAACGTCATTGCCGGAGGAGCCACCGCCAAGCCCTTCATCACCCACCACAACGACTTGAACATGGACATGTTCCTCAGAGTTGCTCCTGAATTGTACTTGAAGGAGTTGGTCGTAGGCGGTCTTGACAGAGTGTACGAAATCGGAAGACAGTTCAGAAACGAAGGGATCGACATGACCCACAACCCTGAGTTCACCACCTGCGAATTCTACCAGGCCTATGCAGACGTGTACGACTTGATGGACATGACGGAGCTTTTGTTCTCGGAAATGGTCAAGGCCCTTACCGGAGACTACGTGGTCAAATACCACCCCGACGGACCGGAGGGAAAGGAGCTCAAGCTCGATTTCTCCAGACCTTGGAAGAGAATCAACATGATCGAAGGCTTGGAAAAGGCCTACGACACCAAGTTCCCTCCAGGAGACCAGTTGCACACCAAGGAGACCGGCGAGTTCTTGAAGAAGTTGTTGATCAAGCACAAATTGGACTGCGCCCCTCCATTGACCAACGCAAGAATGTTGGACAAGTTGGTTGGCGAGTTGGAAGACTCGTGTATAAATCCAACCTTCATCTTCGGACATCCGCAAATGATGTCTCCTTTGGCCAAATACGACAGAGCCATCCCAGGGTTGTGTGAGAGATTCGAGGTGTTTGTTGCCACCAAGGAAATCTGTAATGCGTACACCGAGTTGAACGATCCGTTTGACCAAAGACAGAGATTCGAAGAGCAAGCCAGACAAAAGGCACAGGGTGACGACGAGGCCCAGTTGGTTGACGAGGTGTTCATCAACGCGTTGGAGTACGGTTTGCCTCCTACCGGTGGATGGGGATGCGGTATTGATAGAATTGCGATGTTTTTGACCGACTCGAACACCATCAGAGACGTTTTGTTGTTCCCAACCTTGAAGCCTGATGATATCAAGAAGGATTAGAGTGCTTGTGCTATTGGACGCTATAGGAGTTATGATATAGTATAATATAAGACAGTTACAGGGATGTTTGCCAGGACAATTATGGCGATTTGTAGTTGGTGTCAATTGCGATTTTTGCGATATCAAGAAGATAAGTGTTGTCATTGGGCATTCACATCATAGCCTTTCCATCATTGGCCCAACCTTTTTACGTCTACAAACTGTCCAGCGATAATTGGCTTCCACTTCACAAAAAAAATGACCAACTTATATTACATTTCCAATATAGTTCGTACCCAAAAGTCTATCAAAACACACGTCTATCACAAAACATTTCTCAACGCATCACTTGTATGCCTTCTGCTTGAGCTCCCCCTTTCGCTTCATTTCAAGCGCCTTCTTGTATGGAGGCGCAGTTGGCGACTGCACAGGATCTAAGCTCATCTTTTTGACCTTATCAGCAACAGACTCCTCTTCACGGCGTTCTTCCGCTGGAGGCAATATATACGTTGCATCGGAATCATAGCTAGACAAGTCTCCACATGCTACAAAAGGCGCCACAATTCTCTCCTCAAAAGGCAAGTAGTTGTGCATATCCTTGTGTAATTCGTTATCTCTTCCGATGCCCGCACCCTGGAAAAATTCTTCGGTTGATTGGTTCAACTCCAACTTAGGCTCCCAGCCTGGTCTTGGCTTATACCCTTTCCCAATAATAAAAGCCTCCAAGGAGGTTCCCCGCGAGGCTCTAGGCTTTGCGCAGATCACTTCCTCGAACAAGTATCCTAGCTGTGCGTACATCAAGTCGATATCTCTGCCTCGGAAAATTTTGGCCACAAAAGTTCCGCCTGGCTTGAGAATGCATGTTGTCAATTGCAATGCAGAAAGAATGAGCTGTGCCTGTATATATTCGTCCAAATCGTGGAGACCTGTCACATCAGGCGCCCCGTCACTGCATACAAAGTCTGCCGGTTGTCCGCCGAAGATATCCAAGATCTTGGACAATGTCTTAGGATGAGTGATGTCTGCCTGTAAAGTGACCACTCCTTTGATAGGAGACATAGGCTGCAAGTCCACAGCAACTATTTTTGGCTCGTCTTCCGGCAGATAGGTGTGTTTTTCGTAGATTTCGCGTGAAAGCACCTGCGACCACGATCCTGGGGCCGCACAAAGGTCCACCACTCGCTTTATGTCCTTGAAAAGCTGGAACTGTTCGTTCAACTGGAGGAGTTTGTAGGCAGACCGCGCCCTCCAGCCCTCTTCTTTGGCCTTTCTGTAGTATAAATCTCTTTTATCCTTGCTGCTTTTCCCCATTTTTGCTCGCTTGTGCCCCTCTGTGACCCTTATGCCATGTTCAAGATGAGAAGAGTGCTTGCCAGAAAATTTTTTTGTCAAATTTTTTTGTGGGCCAATGAGAAATCCGAGAGCTTGGATTTTTCACCTGGATGAAAATTCAAGCGGACAAAAAGAAAATTTTGCACACAGCTCAGCAGATAGCAGATGAAGATAGCGTAGATTGGGGCTGAAAGAAGAGACCTGACAGCAAGATTCATCAGTGGGAAATGTTGCAGAGATTCGTGAATATCAACGCCCGTTCCGGAATAGTACGGGCCGGCCATATTGTGGGTCGTCAGTTCAGCACAAGCCATGCTTTAGGAGCTCCAGACGTCTCAACATACCAACCAAAGGTGTTGTCCAAGAAATATGAACAAGGGATTTTGCCAGTCAATGTTGAGGCTTTGTACCATGCTCCACTCAGACACGAAATCAAACATCATGATTTGGTTGCAGAGATCCATTTGCGTTCTTACGGAACAGACAATTTGGACTTTTTCAGCAATTTTGCCTTGAGAGCAGCATACTACTTGGGCATCCCTATAAGTGGGCCAAAGCCATTGCCTTCTAGATTTGAGAAATGGACAGTGCTCAGAGCTCCGTTCGTCCATGCCAAATCCAAAGAGAATTTTGAAAGAAGAACCCACAAAAGATTGATCAAAGTGTGGGATACCCATCCAGAAACACTTGATTTATGGTTGTCGGTTTTGACCAAATACAGCATGCCAGGGGTGGGCATCAAAACCAACGTTTTTCACAAAGAATCTTTGCAAGAGGCCTTGAAGGAGTTGAACGACGTGCATTACGACTCAGATGGCCCGATCACGCAGTTAAAGGGCGATTCTGTCAACTCTGATTTGGTTGCCCAGAAGGTCAACGAGCTTTTGAACGACCCTGTGTTCAAGAAATTTTTTGACGATGCGCCTAAGGAGGTGGAAGCCGCCAGAAAGGCTGAAGCTGAAGCTGAGGGTGCTGATAAATAAGGGATTGTTGAATGATCTGTATATATTAATGTTATTTGTTGATTATTGTGTATGTTTGCGTGGTGTAATGCATAGTAAGCAGGAGATTTTTGGCATGAGAAAACGTGGAAGACAATGTAATGGATGGCTAGATTGAGAGAGGCGTTGTAAAAGAGACTGCATAATGAATCTCATTAGACAAATCATAATGGGGCGCAATCGACATGGAATGATTTGAAGTCCGCATCACGAAATGAATTCTACACGAAACAGATCATAACAAGCTCCAAATTTCTCATAGCCATAGATACCGCCATAATCTATAGCATCTAAATATCTTTTCATTTTTACGCATATCAATACCAAAGTAAACATCAATTTAAACACAGGAAATAGCTATGGATCAAGCATACATATCATCATACTCTTCCTCATCATCACTGGGAACCTCAATCTTCTTCTTCTCCAAAACATTCGCTCTACACATAGGACATGTTGGGTTTATTTTCAACCACGCTCCTATGCATTCAAGATCGTAACGATGTGTGCATCTATTGAGCTGAACCACAAGTGGAAATTCTTCCGACAAATACCGATTGGTACAAATGGCGCACGAATCGTCGCTTTTGAGCTCCTTCTTGTCTATTCTCTCTAGTGAGTCCAAAAATTGGTCATCCACCCCCTTATTTTTTGCTAGGGGGTCCCCATACCAGTCGAAGGCAGCTTGAAGTGCTGCCTCATCTCGTTCCTCGGTACTTACATTGTCACCGAGTCGTAAAAGTGCTTCATGAATGTGGCGTAAAAGATCTGGAGGAAATTCAATACTTTCATGTATCTCTGGCTCCTCGTTGGTAGGTGAGGCGGTGGTTGACGTGGCAATAGAAGCCTGCAAGAACTGGCTCACTGCTTCATTGCCTCTTGGTCGAGGCACCTCTTCAGAATTGTTTGAAGTTTCAGCCTCTCGCTGATCTGTGATATTGTGATCGACTATTTTTTAAAGGAAGAATGTTAATATCACTTGTTTCTTCAAGTTGTGGTTTTTGAGCAGCACTTACTTTCGTAGTTCGACATGTTTTATAGCAAAAAGGGTGTCGTCTTTATTGGATTGAGAGACCTTCGTCTGTTTGCGAGGGAGGCGGAGATTTCGTTCTCGCATTTTTTTGTATGGAGATCTATATTGGAGAAAAAACGAGTGTGGGAAAAAACGAATATCTGTCAAAGGCATTGGATCGATTGACTGTAGTAGACACAATTGTGTATCAATAGCTATTCGTACTTAAAAACATGAGTGCTATGTTAGCTTTTTTGATCTGTAAGGGCAGTTATCTGCAAAGCAGTCTGAGGAGCCTAATAAAATCACATAAGTGATATTAGTATCAATGCAGCTTGTTGACTGTATTGATATCATGACAAAAAAAGCAGACCAAATATGTGTTTCGGGGTACCCTACTAGACCTAGACAGCCAATCAGTAAGCTAATTTAGGCTTGACAGTAGCGTCATTTACGTTCAGAGCCCGTGGGGATATTTTGGGTTGTCTTTGGTGCGATAGATGTCAAACAAAGGTACGAAAATCAGATTCCCTCAAATAGATAAAAGTCTCTCTTGGAATACACCGGACAATTTCCATGAAAGGAAACTCTTACCACCCTTTCCGTGCAAAGTGCATTCTGTAGCTCACAGTGGCCTGGCTGCACATGTTCATCACCATACTGAAAGCAACTCGCCATGTATGGCATATGATGTTGGTTACTTTCCAAAAACGTATTTCACAGGTTATAGTACTCAACAAACATAGATTATATCCTATTGGCCCAGTATGTCTAGGAGCTATCATATCTTCTTTCAAAACTAAGATCCCCTTGAGCCATCTCCTGAGCAAACAGCCGTCAATAGGCACAATATGCCAAGCACATGTTATAACCGGTTGCGTGCCCCGCAACGATCCAAGTTCATGTCATTTTTCTGTTCCGCTTATTCATCCCATTTTGTATGCTTCAAATATGGATTTCCCAGAGCTGGGTCGCAGAAAAAAGGGGAAAATCCCAAATCATTTGCGTATTTAATGTGTGCCGATTCCGTCTTTCGGGGATTCCGTTTACCAAACAGGCTATCCTCACTGACTATCATCATCTCCCACAAAGAAGAACATATAATCCTCATTACAACAACAAACGCAACATGACATATCTTTATAATTGTCGTCTTGAAATGGTTCAAGGACATGCCGTCCGTGTATGTGACAAAGCGGTTCTTTCACCCCGTGCTATAGGAGCAATCATCAGTGCAGGCTGTATACTTATTATCATGTTGATATTGATGATTTCGTGCTGCTGCAAGAAGAGAAAGGCACGCAAACAAAAGAAAAACGTCTTGAACTCAACCAACTATGCTATGGCCTACGATCCTATCTCTTTGACAGGAAAAAGAGATTTGAATGACGAGTCTGGCTATACATATGCGACAAGCCAGCCTGTGTTTAGTCCTACAATTCCTGATGGACCAACCAACAACCATATCAGTCCTAATAATGGTGTGAATATCAAAACCAAAGAGAGTGATACCTTGCTTTCCAAACCTAAGCCGGTTGTTTATGACGAAGACGAGAAAGACTTTCCCAAAAGAGGAGTCTTATGAGAGGGGTGCTGCCGATCTTCTTTGTACTTTAACCTTATACATCCAATATATATATAGACGTCCATCTTTGTTTTGTGGTTTCATGTTTGCTATTTGATACTTGAGGAATCTATAGGACTATCCAAGTAGAGACATCAAATAAATATTCTTTCTTGTCAATCTCGGACCTGTACATTTCCATACATGATAAAAACGTCAAACTGATACATCTTTTCTTGTCGATCAACGACCTTTCACTACTCAATATATTGAGACGGCTCTCATACACAACATCCGGCAAATACGCCGCTCTCTTGTCAATTATCTTTTGTCGCTCAATATTTCTGTCAAATACATACATCGAGTAAATACCACCCAAACAACAAATAAGACCCTTCTCTTTTTAATCAACAGCTATTTTCAAGCTTCTACTTAGGCTTCATCATTAATACACATTGTTGAGTACAATTCTCTATATACTGTAGCAACCTAGCACACGGGCAATGCCATGTTCTTCTTGAGCATTCTTTCTTTTGTGAATAGCCCCCAATCATTGTCCCAGGTATTGGTGTCGTTAATGGTAGGATCCCAGATCGATGTTCTAGGCTCGTCAAACGCTTTATGCCAATACCAGGGCTGGTCTGTGTTTCTCATTGTACACATCCACTGCTTCATGAAGTACTTTTGATGCTTTATTCCCGCTTTTGACTCCCCGTTACTTCCTTGTCCCCTCGGCCAGCCCACCTCAGACAGCACTATCTTGTTTCTGTTCAATGGCATTTTGTTAGCACTTTGTCTGACCGTAGATATAAGCCAGTTGGTGGTCTTTTCAACCGATAGCCCGCTAAGGAAAGGATTTATATTGATTCCCAGCACGTCAGACGATCTCACAAGCTCATCGCTACTCGCAAAGTTTTCTAGAACATCTGAAGTTCCTACTTTAATCCGGTCATATGAATTGTTGACCACGTTTGCCAAATAGTACTTCACGTCGTAAATGAACGATATTAGCTCGCTCAAACTTCGATCACCACGAAGTATAGTGTTGTGTCCCACATAGACTGTATCAACAACCCCAAAACCTTGGTATTTTCTCAATAGTTTTTTTAGCTCTGCAATTTGCTGAATATTCACCTGGTAATCACTGCCTATCCAAACTCCTAGACTGACGGTCATGTTTAGGTTCATTTTTGAGATAGCTGAAATCACATAATCACCCTGATCGCATTGCAACCCAAACAATCTTATCCTACTGGTGACTTGTGATAACGCAGCAAGGTCCAGTTCAACCTCCTTTTCGTTGATTCCGCATGTTGGATGTACAACATTCTGTGGGGAATAATTCACTCCGTAAAACGGCACCGTGCCATCGTATTTGAAAGCGTTGATATTGGTCATTATTTGCTTCATGTATGGATCTCTGCGGTAGTATTCAGACAGCCCCAAAAACGTGTTAGTCAACGAGGTTTCTCCTTCTTCTTCAAGCTCTTCTTCTTCTTCGTCGTGCTGTTCCTCAACATGGAATGCTTCTGCTCCTTGGCTATTCACCTTATTTGGGTCTGCGTTGCCCAAGCTATTGATGAATACTTCTGTTCCCTGAATATCAAGTCTCTTTGGGCCTGCTTTTTTCATACCATTGATGAAAACTTCCTGGGATAAGTCTGTGTCGTCTTTATCACCGCCTCCACCGCTAGCCACTCTTCGATCGTAGGCTTCGCGATTTGTTTTAATTGTGGATGACAGGGGACTGTTAGGCGCAAGTAAAAGAAGAGAGCTGATTATAGGGACCAACGCACATAATGTTAGTAGAACACCTAGTAAAGAGACTCTGATACATCTCGTTCCTTTCTTGGTAGGCTCTACTACCTTTTTCAGCGATTCCTCGTCTATATTTTTGGGTTCGGGAGTGCTTCCACTGCTTCCGTTTGCTATGGCAGCTGTTCTAGCAGAAACCCCGCCGCTGACAAAGCCTGTGAAAATGTCGAGTTCTGGATCATCCAGTGTTTCAACCTCTGGGTACAATTCTGCTGATACTTTTTCCAGTTCATATCGCGCAGAGGTCGGTTGTAGTGCCATTAGTGGTGAAGATGGTGGTGCCATTAGTGGTGAAGATGGTGGCGCCATTGGTGGTGAAGCTGATGGTGCCATTGGTGGTGAAGCTGATGGTCCCATTGGTGGCGAAGATGGAAAAGGTGATGGCTTTCTGACTTGAGATAACGAGGGATTTTTAGATTCAGCCTGTGACGACTGAAGTTGATCAAGTTGTGTTGACTTTTGGGTTTCAAATTGTGAAGAGTGTAGGGGTTCCCACTGGGATGGTTGTTGCGCTGTTGCGAATTCTTGTACTGGATCTGTGTGCTGATCTGGCTCCGTGGGCTCAAAGGATAGCTCGGGTTCCGTGGGCTCAAAAGACAGCTCTGCCTCTATTGGCCCTGATGTTTCAAGTGATGATTCCATTACTGTGATTTAACGAAGAACGTCGGCCTTACAATCGTACTATGTGTACTTGTATGTTAGACGTCTTTCACGTCACCGATGCTTTGTTACCAGCTACTATGAATCCATTTGAATTAGTTCTGATATTTGCTGGATGGACTCTATGCAGAAAACGGACACAAAGAGAGGTGATTATGCACATGTTGAGGAAAAAGCCCTCAATGCACAAAAGAGGTGGCATGAAGACACAAACACTCAGGAAAAAGAGAAATATTAGTTGAAGAGACTATGTAAGTCAAGCAGGAAGAGTACATTGGAGTAGTTAGTAGAGAAAGTGTTGCAAAGAAGTCCCATGCTTTTACGGTGAAGTACGTTCTGTTAAGAATAAACGGTCTCTATACCAGCCAGCTCTACCAACTTTGAGCCAACAAGTACAAAATCGATAATGACAAATTAGTATAATTTTGGACATCTAAACTGCAAAGCTCTTCATACGTGCCTCGCAGCTATAGAAATAAAGACGAACTATATGACTATGACTTTTGATAAACTCTATGTACTTTCAACAACTACCACATATCGTCGCCAGCATCCTTCTATTATATTTTTTACATCTACTGCTTCGTATCATCACCAGACATCCTCTTGGTATCTGTTTTGCGTCTTGTAACCCTTTAAAATCTCATTCGCCTTCTCCTCAGTGACACCTTTCGATTTGGCCAAAATCTGGGCCAAGGCAGCATGGACGGATCTAGCCATACCAGAGGCATCCCCACATACGTAGATAAAGGCCTTCTGGTCCAAAAGATCGGCTATCTTATCGGCATTTTCTAACATTTTGTGTTGCACATAGACTTTCTCGGTAGACTCTCTGGAAAAGGCAGTGATCATCTCGAATTTCTCAGGCGTCAATTGAGCCTCGTATTCAGGCCATTCTTCCTTGTATATAAAGTCCTCGGTAGACTTTCTGCATCCAAAAAAGAATAATATTTTCCCAACATTTTGCCCCAAAGACGACATCTGTTTAGCCCTTTCTCTGATGAATCCTCTCAAAGGAGCAGCACCGGTTCCTGGACCAATCAAGATCACAGGAGTTTGAGGGTTTGAGGGAAGTTTGAAGGAGGAACGGCGGATAAAAACTGGTAATTTAAAGCCCTCCAAGGCGTCTCTGGCACCCTTTAATTGATAATGAACAGCAAGTTTCTCTTTATTAGCAGCATCGTTATTCTGATCGACTGCGAGGTGGAGCAAGTAGTTGGTGCACACCCCAGTAACGTACTTTTTCACCTCCTGGTTAGGAGCCGGGGCGGCCTCAACCACCGCGGTCACGTGCACGGTCTGTTTTTCGGCCAAGGACGAGGAGGAGATGGAGTAGTAACGAGGCTGCAATCTGGCAAAGGTGTCGATGATAAAGGTCAAAGGAACCTGTTCCCAAGGCTTGTTTTTGGACAAAAACATGAGCGCATCGCACACGTTGAGTTTCTGTTGAGTGATGGTCTTTGCGAAAAGGTCTTTGCTGTTAGAGAGTTCGAGCACCTTCTCCTTGATTTCGGCAGAAGGCGCAAAAACTGCGATGGAGGCGAGGAATTGACGCGAGACAGGTCCCGTGATCTCAAGATAGTAGCGGGCCAATGCGTCAATTGTGGAGGGCGAGTGGAAATGCGAGTTACTGGCAGTGGCGTCAATAGCCCTGACCTCGTAAACGTCGTTTCTTTTTTGTGTAAGCGCGAACGTTGCCAAAAATTTTTCAACCTCCTCGTCTGCATTGGAGGGTAAAATGCCCACGTGATCTCCGGTGGAGTATTTCAAGTTTGATTGGGAAAGGTCTAGCTCCAAATGAACGCAATTACGGTCCGCAGAAGGAGCAAATAACTGTTTGGAAAGGGTCACAGGGGCCAAGTATGGGTGCGATTGCGAAAAAGGGCCCCTTTGGAGGCTTTCCTTGCTTGTTTGAGGCAGAGGCAAGTATGTGGAGTCGGACTCTCCAAGGAAGACTGTAGGAGACTCTTCAGACAACTCTGGGCGGAAAGTGACCTCCACAGCCGGTTCGTAGGTGGCCTCATGCTCCTCTAAGGCGAGTGAGTTCTTCAAGTTCTCAAAAGTGGCCTCTTTCCACGCAAGGAAGTCCTCGTCCATTGTATCACGTCCATCGTCGCCCTGTCCATAAGGAGAGAATCTAATAGCCCCAGCACCAGACAAATGCTTGTCCACGTATTTGGCAGCCCCGTTGAAGAACTCGTATGTCGAGTTTCCAAGCCCAAACACGGTATATTTCAAGTTGGACAACTCTGAATCATCGTCTTCAGGAAGACCTTCCAAATAGTCTCCAAATTCAACCGCAGAGTCTGGCAACTCTCCCTCGCCGTAACTGGAAACGAAAAAGAAAACAAGAACGTCTTCTGGAACCTCGTTGAGATTATCAAGGTCGTAATCGTCGCAGTCTGCCACTAATGTCGGAAGCTGGAATCTTGATTGTAATTCTTTTCCGAATTTGTGAGCATAATCTTCACCGGTTCCGGTTTGCGACGCATAAATCACTACGGCCTTTTTGTCGCACTGGTCGATGACGTCAACAATATTTCTGGTCTTGAGGCCTGAAGGCTTGCCCACCGAGGGCTTTGCTGCGCTGTTTCCAAAGAGCTTCTTTCTGGTGAGGATAAAGGTGATTAACACCGCGAGAACGGAGATTAGTATCGCGGCATCAGTTTGGTCGAGTTCGATGCTCATTTTGGTGAGGATGGTATTCTGGGTGTTTCAAGAAAGATCCTTGTGTGTGGAGGACTTCTTAGGGTATCTAAATCTATATATACAGAGATGTTTGCAACAAACGACACCCCGAAACGAGAGGACCAAATGGACAGGTTGATTAAATTAGCGATAAATTTTTTTTTTTGTATTTTTCAAGCGACACCGATCGTTTCTCGTTTATGGGGAAATTGATCAGTCGATTGTTTTACGAGGAGCGAGGAAGGTGGAGGGGGTGGATGTATATTGATAGATGGATGTGAGTATGGTTGTGGATATGGATGTTGATATGTATATATGGACATTAAAATGTGGTTACAAGGAAGTAAAAAGATGGAACGTGAAAGAAAATATTTGGAAATGTAGAGATGAGTATCCGAAGCGTGTTTGTGGGCGTAGGATCCGTATATTTGGACCCTTAATTTGCAAACCCCAAGGGTGTTCTTAAGGATCTGCCGCAAAGCCGTACAAGTTGTGTAGACATATAGGTACTTGAATAGAGAAAGAAAGGAGAAACAGTTGAAATGTCACTTAATTGATTATATAGCATAATAGTAAGTCATTAAAGACTTACAAATGTGAATAGGCATTCAAATCAATGTCAATACATAAGGAGGGTCCCACCTCGAGAGTGTCGTAAATGCGATGCTAAAATATTATTTAAAGATAATCCTGAATAGATACCTAGAGCTTTTTCGTTGATTAATACATAAACTTCAATAGAATGCATAGAACACCCTCTCGCTAAATAAGTCGATATTTCGTAAGTGTCAATAGAATGTTTTCAATAGAAAACCCCCTCGCTAAAAACTCAAAGTTTCGCTCGCGACGAACAAAATTTCCAATCACAACCTTCAAGTGTTATCTATCAACAGCTTGAACCAAACACCTCTAGAATGTCATCAATAAGTTGCTGCATAAGCCAGCCGTTCCCCATAAAGAAAAATAGCGAGCTGTAGAAGAGACCTGGGAAGAACGTGCTGATGCCGAGAAACTCGAGATTATAAGCATTGAGCAACCACAATGCTTGGCCAAGCACCCACAATGCCAAGCAAACAATCGCCTTGCCAACGTATAACTCCGAAGATTGTACGTAGAAAGGAAGAAACATCAAATACCATACAAAGTACTGCGATGTGATCACTTTGTTGTAGTTGACAAATGCAAACGTCTGCAAAAACAACGTAATCATGAAGACCTTCTGTCTGTCGCTGTTTGGACCCAGACTGGTGGAGAGACGCGTGTTCAAATTGAGGAGCAACGGGAGGAGAACGCCCGAAATAACAAGCTGAGGAACAAAGGCAAGTTTTGTGAAGTCAACTGTGGCAATATGCAGCAATCCTGGGGTGTTTTTGATCGCAGAAGTGAAATAGAGCGACAAATTGTAGACTGAGAAGTTATGGCGATGGTCTGTTCTGATGAAATGGTACAAATAACTGTTAAATATAAACTCATGGCCATAGATCTGGTACATCAACAAACCAAGGCCAAAAAAGGTGGCAGTCCATGCAAGAGTAAATACAATAATCTTGCGGATATTCAGAGGAAGCAACCGATTCTCGAGAACTTTTTGACTGAAAACACCGGATGAGTAGTCAATATTTTTGACCAAAAGATAAAGATAGATTGTAGGCAAGTAGATGATCGGATACAATTTGTAATGGACAGATAATCCATAAAATATTCCTGAAAGCACAAGGTTCTCCCTCACAAACAAATAGTAGACCGATAGCATGATAAACACCGTCAACAAGCTCTCAGAACTCCCCCTAGTGCTGATTGTGATCACCATAGGGTTCAAAAGCCACAATGAGGCAAGAATGACGTTTTTCTTGCTCTTGTCCTGGCCCCCCGCAGCAGGAGAAACATGATTGAGGGTTTTAAGGATCAAGAGGCCCGTCACAAGGTCACTTATAATGAACACAAACTTTCCAAACGAGAAGTAGATCACATCGAGAATCGCATTATCGTGGCTGCTTGACTTTACGGCCGTAGGAGTCAAAATCCACGCTAGCAACGGGGTGTATCGATACGTTTCCCTCAAGTAGGGAGACATGTGATTGTAGACAAGTCTTGCTGCATCTGTGAACACAATATAGTCGATATCTGTATATTTCACCTCCATAGTCGCATCTTGATAAAGTCCAAAGAGAAAAAATCCGATCCTTAATAGGATGGACACGGCGATCAATGCGGTGGTGTATTTGCTCATAGTTTGCAGACTGATACAGAGACGGAGATAAAGCAATTCCCGTACAGAGACTGTTCTATTTCTGTATGCTGGATTGTCTATCCATACACTTGTAACAGGCAATGGTCCTAAAGTTTCAGTCCAAAGAGCCAGTTTCTTTTTTGCAGTTTTAATTTTTCACCAAAGAGCCACGAAAATAGGACCTTTGACGTATCGCAAACAGCACTGGACTGGGAATGTGCTGAGACGGGGCTGCTTACAGGAGGCATGTATACACTAGGTAAATACAAAACACGTTTATACTTGGGTGATGTCTGAATATGACCAGCGTTTCACTGGCATGCATGTATGTAGATTTTCAGGGCTTGATATTCCCCAATACAGATCTCAAAGGGATACCAAAAGCACGCTAAACGGACACCAGAGGGATGCCACCGCATAATACAGCGACGTCAACAGGACACCCAGGCATGATAGAGAGATTAAAGGAGATCCTAAGGACATATATGTGACGTAGAAAAGACGATACCTCTACTCTGTCGATTCAGCCAGAAATGAATAGCCCACGATGTGAAACTGTGCGAAGATATAAAGACCGGTGCGGATCAGCAAGATCTAGCAGAGGCGAAATATTATTGATCAAATGGCGATTAAGCAGAGAAGAAATCAATAACAAAAGTACAATGAACTTTCTACTTACTCTGATCGTCGCATCGGTTATAATGACCTGTGTTCAAGCAAGAGCCGGTTCAACATCCGTCCAATTCAGCACACTGCAGTACAACATGTATATCCCCGTGACTGTTGGTACCCCGGGAAAGGTGTTTCACTTGCTTTACGACACGGGATCGGCAGACACTTGGCTTCCCGATGTAAGTTTATCCAGCTCGTTCAACTGCAAGGATTTCGGATGCTATGACTCCAGTGCTTCTTCCTCGTACAAGTTGATCAACAACAACTTTTCGTTGCAGTACATAGAGGGCGCAATCACAGGCAGATATGTGAAAGAGACAGTAAAGATTGGAGACTTTACGTTGAAGGACGCCCAGATTGCCATTGTCACTGGGACGGATGAGCCGGCGTCAGGAGGCCTTTTTGGCGCGGGATTGATCCAAGTAGAGGCGGTGGTCACAAGTATATCAACGCTCTTTGACGCATATGACAACTTGCCTACGTTGCTTCACAAACAAGGCTACATTCCGAGCAACATGTACTCGATTTATCACGACAGTGTCCTACAAACGGGTGCGGGAGGAGGAACAGGCAGTGTGTTGTTTGGGGCAACTGACAGCTCCAAATACCAGCAGCTCCACACTTTTGACATCGTCCCTGCCCCTGCGTATCAGGCCTACGTCAAGTACTTCTGGTCAATCATCTCAAAGATACCATCGCTCAAAAAGTACTTCCTCACAATGACCGCAGTGGAGTTGTACAAGTCTCAAGTTGTTCCGGGAAGTGGAGGCAGCAGCAGAAGCAGTAACGGAAGCCGGGGGTACAATAGCAGCGGCAGCAGAAGCAGTAACGGAAGCCGGGGCTACAATAGCAGCAGCAACCGAAACAGCAGACAAATACACAAAAGTACGAGCACCAGCAATGCCACAACGACGCTCTTTGACGATGCATCGTCGCCGATTGTGTTGTGGTTTGACACAGGCGTTGATTTCAATGCGGTTGATAATGAAACGTTGGCGACATTGGGGAATGACGTGCTTGTAGGAGCAACATATTTGGAGGAGTATGATATGTATGTTTTAGATTGCAACCACACGTTGATCCAAGAGGATTATCATCTCAGTTTCACATTGGCTAACTCGGTGGAGTTTTCGATTCCCTTGTCCGCAGTCATCAGCAAGGACTTGCATGGGGAAAAGTATATTGGAGGCGTACAGCAATGCTACTTTGAATTCAGAACATCCCCCGATGACGGGGTCTGGATATTCGGAGACTCGATCATGAAGTACTTCTACATGGTGTTTGACTTAACAAACTTTGAAATTCTGCTCTCGTACAGGAAGTAGCAGCGATGATGTAATTAATTTGATCTACTATTTTAGCGTGTTATTGTACGGTCTATCTTATACACACACTACTTTGATTAGTTTTTCCGCTTCCCAGTCTATACATTCAGTTTCGAATCTACATAGATAAATACGTCTCTCTCCATCAATGACGACTTGCAATTGCCTTGTTTGTGTGTACATTTGTATGGATGCTTGCCACTTGTCTGCTTATCACGCTGCTCGTTTCACTTTTAGAATTGCACCTTGCAGTACGCAGGACATTCTCTTTCCTCCAGTGTTCCTGCTTCTTACAGCATTCTCTTCTCATCTCCATCGCTCTATCTTGGCTACCTGCTCAATACAGTAACCAGGACATTCCTTTTCTCATCTTGCAAATCCGGACAGTTTCTCATTCATTCTTTTCTCATCTCCCAAATCTAGGTTTCTGCCCATTCCCGTTCCCAGCTTTCGGGCTAAGTTATCTTTCAACGAGCATTCCTCATCATCCCAACGCTATTTGCTGTTTGAATTGACGAGAACATTCCCCTTGTCATCAGATCCTTTCACATCTACTAGCCAATACAGTAACCAGGACACCCATCTCCATCGCCTGGGCCAGATGTGACATTCCTGTTGTGATTTCAGACATGCGTATTTTGTCTGTTCCTTTCTGTATAAAACATTTTCTCTTTTAGTCGGCATCTTTCAGCAACAATGGCTCCATTGTTTCGAGGTGCGACATGCCCATTGTTTCGTGCGACATATACACTTAGGTGTCCGTTGGGGCCATGCTTGTCTTTCACTATACTCTCTTGCTGAGCCTCCATGTTACTTCAACTTGCCACTTCCAGAACCGCCCCGAGATGTATTGTTTTTTTACTCCCGGCCGCAGATCCCTACGTAGACCCGCAGTGACCCACATGTGCATACCCAAATTTGGGCCCGCCCCAGCACCTACACAGTTTTGGCCCGCCCACAGACATGGTTTCGATTACGGTGGTGATTTGCGGGTCCTGCAAAGTGTTTCACTTGCGCAAATCAACGGCAATTTCCTTCCCAGCTGTTGCGAGTGTTACTGATGGCAGCTCTGTACATTAGTGAACTATATACCAGGAAGTGCGGGAGCCTGATGGCTAGGCACTGCACCGGACAGTAAAAGTACACTTTGCCCAAAGGCTGCAAACCATGTCATCTTTGGCGGTGCTAATTAGCTATTGTTTCGCGCGCAAGTGTTTCCTGTTGTCATCTAGATCTGGATTTGAAATTTTCACCGCCTACTTTTCGCATTTTTTGACTTTCGTGTTACAAACCGGAAACCAGAGAAAATTCTACAGTTTTAGGATTTTAAAATTTTTTCATACAAACCACTAGAGAAAGGACACCAACACTATCCAAGGACACAAACATCATAAAAACCACACGCAATCCAGACAACCGTGCGACACAGGCACTTATCCACCTCCGTCTGAAGCTTCAGCCTGCGCACAGACTGCCATAGACCTCCGCTTTGCAATAGACACCATAGATCTTGTGCGCTGCTTTGCCTGCGACATCGACTCTTCCTTTAGATGTTCCATTGGCACACCGCTGATTATCCCTGATCACTGTCCAGCCCTTTTCACGCGTGGCACATGACAACCGCCACCCACAACCCCCGCAGTCACATGTATGAGAACCACTTCGATTCAGCGTCGGATGTACAGGGCGAAGCGGCAATGCCCGCAGACGACTTCCAGCAGCTCTGCAAGCACTGCGGAAAGTTGATCATCGAGTCGCACGCGTACGAGCTAGGCGACGACCGCTGGCACGTCAACTGTTTCCGCTGCCTGAAGTGCTCCAACCTCCTCGGCATCGACTCAGACTTCCTTGTGGTGGGCACGGGCGAGCTTGTCTGCCAGAACTGCTTCTACGACTGCCAGGTGTGTGGCAAAAAAATAGGCGACTTGGCGATTTTGGCGGGTAACCAGCCGTACTGTGCAGACTGCTTTGTGTGCAAGAACTGCAAGAACCGCATCGACAACTTGCGGTACGCAAAGACCTCCACGGGTCTCTACTGCATGAAGTGCCACGAAAAAGTGCTTTCCAAAAAGAAAAAAATCGACCAGAAAAAGCGCCGCCAAAAACGCACCAGCTCCGGCGGCTCCGCGGTTGTGGAGCCCGGGTCGGTCGCCTCGAGCAGAAACACAACCCCGATCTACGAAAAGTCGCTTCCGTCCATCCCGCCGCCGAAAAGCAGCGACGAGGAGGACGAAAAGGAGCGGCCGCCCCGCTTGCCGGCGTTCAGCCTGCCGTTTGAGTCGGAGGACATCGATCTCGACGCGCGTCCGTCGCCGACAATATCGCTTCCGTTCATCGAGGACGACCTTGAGGACAGGGCCCCGGGGGCCTCCGTCGAGCCGTACTCGCTCGACTCGCTCCTCTCGGACACCGACGACACCGACAAGGAGCTCGGGAATCTTGTGAGCCAGGTCGTCTCCTACGACCAGCGCGCCCACCGCCAGGTGGAGTTGAAGGACCCGCCCAAGCCGGAGGCCCCCGCCCACCGCCCCCGCCTGGAGAAGGAGCCGGGGGCCCGCCAGCCGATCTCGTCACGTGCCGCAAGCAACCGAAAAATGGTTTTTGTGGACGACTCGGACACCCGGGTGGGCAGCGAGGAGCTAAGCGCCGAGGGCGGGTTCCGCAAAAGCCGGCCCATGTCGCTCAGCGGCCCGGACATCCACAGCTTGGAGTACCAGATCAAGAAAAGCAGCGACGGGCTCAAGCAGTTGAGC
Source organism: Saccharomycopsis sp. NRRL Y-5750 (assembly GCA_030564765.1). Classification (NCBI taxonomy): domain Eukaryota; kingdom Fungi; phylum Ascomycota; class Saccharomycetes; order Ascoideales; family Saccharomycopsidaceae; genus Saccharomycopsis; species Saccharomycopsis sp. NRRL Y-5750. The sequence continues at coordinate 61,501 of JAKTZD010000023.1, read as the reverse complement.
TCCGGAAACACCCCCAAGTCGGCCAAGTTCAGAAACAGCATGCTCTCCTTCTCCAGCAGCCCCAACGACGGCAACAGCCCCGACTCCGAGGCCGGGGCCGGCCTCATGGGCCGGTCCTTGTCCATCAAGTCGCCCAAGGGCCTTTTCAACAAGCACAAGCGCAACTCCGGCCCGCAGGCCGCCCCCCAGCCGCACACCGCGTACCTGAAGAGCGCCCACGCCAAGCAGGTCTACGCCGACGACAACTTCGACGTGATAAACGCCTATGCGCAGGACCCGGTGGCCGACCACAGCAAAACCGAGTCGGAATTGAAGCAGATGAAGCTTGAGCTTTCGACAATGAGCTCGCGCGCCTCCTCCTTGCGCGACGAAATCCACACCTTGAAGAGCACAAAGTCCACGTTGAACAGCGAGGTCAACGACTTGGCGTCAACGCTCCAGAGACTCAAGCTCCAGATCGAAAAGGAGCGGTTCCGGCTCGAGCACATGGACCAGGGCGGCGGGTCGTTTGAGAAAAACCCCGGCGACGCGTACGCCAAAACCGTGGGTGTGAAAACCTCCTCGGGGACCCTCGGGGAGGACCCCGCGGCGGGCAAAAAACTCGCCACCAGCGCCACGGTTGCTAACCCCACCGCAGGCAAAAAACTCGCCACCAGCGCCACGGTTGCTAACCCCACCGCAAGCACAGTGCCCGGAGCCATTCCCATGGGCCTTTCCGCCAACAGCACCCCCAGTTTTTCGGTGCAGCCGTACCTGTCGGCGGCCATCACCCCCACCATGGAGGAGGCGACCATCGGCAAAATCGAGTCCATCCCCGTGGCCAAGCCGAAGGTCCGCGCGCGGTTCTGGCGCGCTAAAGGCTTTTCCAAGTTCAAGGACAGCAGCCCGGACGACGACGATCCGGAGGCGGAAAACCCCGGCTTGAAAATCAGCGCGCCGGTGGCGTTGGCCAACATGAACGAGCAGGCCTTCACCAGCTTGAACAACAAAAACAAGGGCATTTCCGGGCCCGCCGCAGCCGGATTTGTTGCTGGCCAACAGATCAAAAAGGACGACGACGGGCTCAAGTCGCCACCTGCAAAAGGCGTGCTTGGCTTTGGCAGCAACAGCGACAGCCTCGACAAGTTGGCCTTGCCGTTGGTGGTCAAGGCAACGCGCGAACAGCGCGACGTGCCGTTGATTGTCTCCACCTGCATCCGCTATGTCGAGACAAACGGGTTGTTCAGCGAGGGCATCTACCGCAAAAGCGGCGGAACCTCGCAGATACAGCAGTTGGAGACGGTTTTCAACAGCATCGGCGACCACGACGCGTTGACAATCGAATTGGACGACATCATCAACTCGGACATCAATGTGGTGACAAGCGTGCTCAAGCGGTATCTCCGGCGGTTGCCGGAGCCCATCATCACCTACCAGCTCTACGAGGCGTTTGTGGGGTGTGCCGGGGTCAAAAAGCACGACAAGAAGTTGGAAAAGGTGCGTGTGTTGGTCAACAAGCTCCCGAAACAGCACAAGCAGACCTTGTTGGCGATCATGAAGCATTTGAGCTTGATTTCGCAGCACGCGGAGATCAACTTGATGAATTTGCACAACTTGGCGATTGTTTTTGCCCCTTCGATCATCCGGGACTTGACGGGGGAGCGCGAGATAGCCGACATGGTTCTGAAGAACGACATTACGGAGTTTATGATCAGCAACTACAAGCAGATTTTTTTGTGAGTGTTGTGAGTGCGGTGGGGGGACGCCCTGCTTTTATACTAATACCAGTTTTATTTACTATGATGTTTAATATATTGCTATGCTTGATTGTTTTGGTACTGGATAGGTGTGTAAACCCATTTAAGGAAGATGATTCTAAGGGGGGTTTTTCGGGTGATAACTCCACAAAAGGTTTTTTAACGGAGATGAATAGTTGCTTTTCGGATGTGAATGTTTGCAGGAAGCTTTTTGATATCGGCCACATGATTTTGTGTATGCTTTTTCGGATGTGAATGTTTGCAGGAAGCTTTTCAATGTTGGCCAAATGATTTTGTGTATTTTCAATATTTGCCACATGATTTTGTGTATGCTTTTTCGGATGTTATTGTTTGCAGGAAGCTTTTTCTATAACGTAAATGAATATTTAGTGTATGCTTTTTCGAATGTCGATATTGTTTACAGATTGTTTTTTCAATAACGTAGATGATTATTTAGTGTATGCTTTTCGAATGTCAATATTGTTTACAGAATGTTTTTCGAGATGATGCCACAAGAACGCGGTGGCAACAAGATGGATAGAATTGTTGCCGATATTTGCTAATCTTTCTGAGAATTGGCCATTATTGGCAAGGGTCTTACAGAATTGAGTCAAATTGGAAGTGGTGATTGCAATTGTTTTTCAGCATGGTCATTATTGGTAGTGGTGATAGGAATTGTCTTAAGGAATTGTGTCAAATTGGAAATGGCGATTATTATACGAAATTGTGTCAAATTGCAAATGGCAATTGATATGTCTTTCAAAATTGTGGCCAATAGTGGCATCAGTGATTGAAAATATCTTACAGAATTGAGTCAAATTGAAAATGGCGATTGCTATGTCTTTCAAAATTGTGGCCAGTAAGTGCATTAGTGATTGAAAATATCTCACAACATTGTGTTCAATTGGCAATAGCGATTGATATGTCTTTCAGAATAGCACTTATGAACAAATATTGAAATACATTGCATTCTTCATTTCTGCTCGGCTTGTCTTTAAGATGACGGCAAAGCGAAGACATCACCATCTGGGCAGTTGTGACCCTCCTATGCTAATTCAAGAGGCATCAAACGTAGCATTTGACCTGCCATCAATATACTACCCAATCTATCTCCGCCTTCTCATTTCTGTCAAATATGTAAGCAATCATTTGGTGCATTTACACATATACATGCTTGATTAGCAATAGCATGGCACGGCCAGGCCCTGATTGCCAGGCCCTGCTATTGCCTGGTCCTGCTTATTATCCAAAAGTCGATTCCATCATGATTCACCAACCACCTTTGCCCGAAATGGCCAAGCAAAACGTCAATTCCATTATGATATTCTGACCACTTTGCTGTAAAATGCCACATGCATATAGCCTTCTCTTTCTAGGCCCCTTGCTGTAAATGCCAGTATACATACTTTTGCCCCTTGCTGTAATGCCAATATACATACTTTTGCCCCTTGCTGTAAATGCCAATATACACGCTTTTGCCCCTTGCTGTAAAATGCCAATATACATACTTTTGCCAGACCCTTACTATCTAAATGTCACGTCCTTATCTATTCCATATTTATCTATCAGCCAATTCCATCGTTATCTAAAAACCTCTATTTTACCTAAAACGGCCAACTTGCTTGCTCTTTTAGTTCAAACGTCAACTCTACCAACAAACAACATACCAACTCCTAAATCAAACAATATCATTATTTACCATTCACAAACTGCCAAGTACTTCCTACAATTCCACCTCCCATTTTCACAAACAATGTACTGGCACACCACTTTTCTGCCAACATGCCGACTCCTGAATCATCATTTCCCATTCTTGGCCAACTGCTTACGAATTCCATCATTTCCCATTCACCAAGGCCAACTGCTCACTACAATTACACCTCCATTTTCACAAACAAAAAGGTACAAGCACAATACTTTCCTGCCAACATGCCGACTAAGGCCAATTTAAACAATTCTATTTCCCATTCACAAATGGCCATCTGCTCATTACAATTACACCTCCCATTTTCACAAACAATAATCTATTAACAAACCACCTGCCAACATGCCTTCTCCCAAATCCTCATTTCCAAAAAAAATACCCAATACCCGCCAACTACTTCCTCGCCCTTTTTAACAACAGTAATGTATATTAGCACAATAAACTTTTTCAAGTAACACAAATACCAAACAGACAAGTCAACAAAAACAGACAAAACGACAAATCTTGGAATAGAAACAAAATAACATACAAAAACAACAGCGAGAGCCTAAGCTCCGCCGGACCTGAAATATAGGGACATAACTAAAACGGATATCATTACGGAACACATACACGCCCTCAGTCATTATCCGGATTCACAACAGACAACTTGAGCCGGTTGTTGGTGGCCGGCTCGTAGATGCTCTGTCCGGACACACTCAACCGGTCGTTGGACCCGCTCGGGCTGAGATGGCTGCTGCTGTTGAGCGCATGCGCCGTCGGCGCCCCGGTGCTTCCGAAATACTCGATGTTTCTGTCCGGAGGCGGATCGACAAAGTCGTCTGCAAACGGATTGGACAACTGCCGCGAGTGCGAGCTGTTTTCGTTGCGTTTCATCGTGGCAATGATGTTTGCGTCCGCGTCCAAAAGATCGCGGTCTTTCTGTCTCTGCCGTCTGATAAAGAACACCACAAGAGCCAAAATACTGAGCGCCGCAAGGCCGCCGATGACCCCGCCCACAATGGGGCCAATGAGCTTTGCCTTGGAGTTGCTGTTGGACGACGCAGCCGTGGAGGACACCACCGTGGTGGCCACAGACGTTTTGGAGGCGGTGATGGTGTAGTAGTGCGTCCCCCCGCCCGATTCTGTGGCTATGGACGTTGTAAGCTGCACGTATGTGGAGTCTGACTGCGAGGTGGTGGTCCCTGCGGACAGGGCGGACGTTTCCTTGGAGGAGGACGTCGAGGAGGAGGACGAGGAGGACGAGGACGTGGTGGTGGAGCTGCTGGAGACGCTCAGGGACACGTCGTCCGCAAGCTGGAAGATTTGGTACGCAGAGGCGCCGCCACAGTCGTCCTGGCCGTAGCCGGTGCAGCTTACGTTACATTCGGAGGAGTCAACAAGCTCGCTGGACAGCGGGGACAGGTTGCCGCAGAAGCAGTAGGAGCCGTTGTAGAGGGCCATGTAGTTGTAGTCGCTACATTGCTCTTCGCAGTAGCCGCTGGACTGGTAGATGTACAGCTTTCCGGAGGACCATCCGTCGGGGAGCGACAGATAGCACTCGGAGGTGAGCGAGACGACAATCCCGCTGAATATGCTGAATATTATGAGGTACTTAAGGTTATTGAGCGCCATGGTGTGTCTGGCGGAGAGCCGGGAGTCTAGGGGCGGGAGCCAGGTCTGCGATGGCTGTCTATGTAGATCTAGCTATATAACAAAGGCAGGGGATGCAAACGAGCGAAGGAGCAGAAAAGAGCGGACTGGTGCGGATGCGGAGGGAAGGGACCGAAAGCTGTGTGCAAAGACCAGCGGGAGTTGGTGATAAGACCGGCTGCAAAAGATTTTGTTTTCTGTTTTGTATTCCAAAAGAATCGTCCTTTTTAAAGAGTGCAAAACATTCAGAAAAATGACAACTAAAAGCTGTTCCTAAAATAAAAATTTTTTCGACATTCTGAGGGCGCAATTCCGGGAGCCCCCGGTTTGCATCGCGGGGGGCTGCCCAGGCGCAGCCCCTGTAAGGCACGTGACTTGTCACGGGCACAAATCCTCACTTCTGGTAACCCCGGCCAATGCCTTGGCCAAGGCAAAATTGTGTCTTCAAACGCTGGATCCACGTCTTAGCGGCAATGCCTTGCCCGACGTTCAGACAAGCAGATCGGCGGGCCTCCAGTTGCGCCTTTCTGGACAGCCAGTCATAGTCATGCCCATACACTCCCAAGCTAACCTGGCAAACAGCCAACATGGCACAGTGTCATCATCGGGAGCATTTGGATGTGTTTTTGGATCTCCAAACACGCAGAAAACACGCTTTTGTATGGTGCGCCTGTTAGTGTCTCAAACTGTAATTTAGGGGGACTGGGCATAAGCCCTAGCAGAGACAGCTGACAGTTTGTGTGGTCCCCGAGTCAGCTCCTTTGGGGTGCCTGTGGCACAGCTAGCTCTAGGCCCTCAGCAAGTGTTGGGCCTGCTAAAGGGACAGCAATAATCTGTGGATTCCCAACTGTTTCGTAGCACCATGTGCTACACCGTGCACCAGACTAGTGTAGAGATTCTTTGGTATCCTGTTTCTGCCCTTACCGTAATGAAATACCTCTAGAATTGTGCTATCCTGGTTTCTTTTTGCCATTGTTCATACTGCACGCCTAGTAGAGTATCTTCCGTTCCGGTCCTTAGACATTTACGCTTTAGTTAACTGCTCCAACATTGGCATTTTACATTTGCATTACTAATACTCCACGCACTCTTATATCCTCCTATTAGTCTCGCCCCATTGTTCGCAAATTTCAATACGCCCAAATACATCTCCAGATCTGCATCAGGTCCAGGGCCACCCCTAGCTCGTTTCATCTGCAATCAAATCTCGCTCCCAGGCTTTACCTGAATTCTAAACCTTACCGTGCTACTCGCGGAATTTCATCCCACACAAATCTGCGTCTTTCAGGACGCAATTAACTTCGCTGGCCAAATCTGGGACCCGCGAGCGTGGTACACTCTGCTGGCCGGATCAAACACCCACAAATGTGGTACCGTAAACAAACCGTAGTGCGCTTAGTAGTATCCGGCCATCCGTCACAGACACGAAATACTCGACTTTAGTTTCGCGACCCATACAAAGAAAACGCGAGCCTAACGCGAACAATATGACCAAGCTTATCCCACAGCTTTGTAACCTTTTTATTCTAGGCCTCCACACCCCTCAAAAAATCTCTGCAGCATGCCGAAATCAGCTGGAACTCTGCCTCGAAAGCCGCATGTCAAAGAGACGCAGTTCATAACATTGGCGGATCTTGATGATGCAGATTTACTAGACGATCAGATACTTTCGAGCAGTGATGACGAAGGCAGTTCTGCTCCAACGAAGAAAGATCTAGCGTTTGACGTCAACAAGATCGACCATGGGTTTTTGAACGACCAATTTGAAAAGCTCAGAAGCGAATACTACAGTTCTGGGCCTAGATCAAGGTCACATAGCGTTTCAAGCAGTAGCACATTGCACAGTAATTCCAATCATAATACAGATAACGATAACAGAAATAAAAACAGCAAAGAAAGTCATAAATCAAGACCACGACGCACTTCCGGCACAGAAAGAGATCACAAACTGCACCAAATAGTGACAGAAACAGTCCAAGAAGGGTCACGTCGTCAAAGCGGTCGGAGCAGCAAACAGAAAACTGCTAAGAACTCCAACAAAAAACCGGTATCAGTACTAGGTTTTGTGCTGTTTCTATTCTTCTTAGCAAGTTTTATTTCAATATTGTTTTTTTACTTCTATGTGCATCATCCAAATCTATTCAAATCTCCCCCAAAGATTCACCTCCTTGAAGCGCACGACGATGCAACGATAAATAAAAACTTCGAGATAGTTTCGAGCAGTATACAGCAAATCAATGCCAAACTTCTTGATTTAGAAGAATCTTCAAAGCAGACTATCAATGTCATTGATAAAAAGATAGTGGATTTGGAAGATTTAAACAAAAAGTCTTTTGTTGAAGTTGGCAAAAAGATTGAAGGTTTGGAAGAACTGCATTCCAAAAACTCTCAAGAACTCGCTCAACTATCAGCAAATATCACAGCTCTCAGCAACTCGTTTCTTCAATTGAACAAAACGGTAACGAAAGTGATAGCCAAACTTACAGAAAACAGTCAAAATAACGATACGTTCATACAAGGTGCTTTACCCAAATATTTGCCTTTATCAACCAACAGTAACGACACAGTCCAGATAGTGCCCGGATACGAGAACTATATCAAACAGCTTGTCAGCCAGTATCTCTCGGACTTGTTTAGCGACACTAATAACAACTCATCTGTTGGAGTATCTTCTTTCAAACCGGTTTTCAACGACTACATATTGAACAACTTTTTCTCATCAAGAAACCAAACTCTCATTGAGCTTACTGACAGTTCGAGACTTTCACGATACATCAAATCGGAAATCTTAAAGTCTTTGAAGTTACTCGTAAGCGATGGATCATCCCCAGGAAACAAAGAAGACATAATAACATCGACTACAGAGCGGGTTCTTTCTAGACTCATCAAAAAAATAATCAATGCATCAAAAGCAAAGCAGGAAGGTAAATTCAATTATGCCAGCTTTGAAAATGGTGCTAGATTAAATCCAGAGTTTATACGCTCGTATAATTCTTTCAACATCTCAAAGTTACTCGCCCAGAACCAACAACAAAGCAAAAAGAGATCATGGAATATATTCTCAAAGCGATTTACTAAAAGTGGGGTAGATGACGTCAAAAGAAAGAAAGATTTGATTGTAAACACCTATCAAGTCATCTTTCCTATGGAAATCCCTGAAGATAATGATCCACGTGTATTTTCGCCCTCAGATCACACTGCTGTTGCCTCGGAAACAACTGGAATCAAGACCTTCTCCATCAAGCTCAAGTATCCAATATACTTGACTGAAATACAACTTTCTTATCCTCGTTATGAGAAACTTGCATCCTTTCTCTATTCTGCCCCTCGGAAAGTTAGCATCTGGATCAAACTTGCAAATCCGGCAAAAGATCAGGACCGTTTAAGAGATTATCTTTACAAAACCACCAAGGATAAATACCGCGATAAGTATGTTGTAAACTACGAGAAGCTTCTAGAAAACGATATTGTGGCTTCCTCGCCTTCTGGAGAAAGCGAAACTGACGATGAAGATGTGATTCCGATGAAACGTGTCAAAACCCAGCAAGAAATAGACTACGAAAAGTTTTATGAATCCCAGTTCAGTCTCTTCAAGCATAATTATATTAAAATCGGGTCTATGGAGTACAACATCACGTCTCCATTAGTCAATCAAAGGTTTCCTTTGTTAACTGCGGAGTTTCGTAACTTACAGATAGCAGTTGACGGTCTTTTTTTTTCCATTGAAAGCAACTATGGTGACTCTTATAGTACCAGATTGTTCAAAGTGAAAGCCTTTGGAATCACCGAGTTTGATCTATATTGCATGAGAGAATTATTGACTGGTGATAGCGATGAAGAGTTTGGCTCTTTGAAAAATAAGTCGAATAACACTGCAATACTTGAGCGGCGGTTTAACGAGAAATACGTCAAGAATTTGGATTACGATGAAGACGATCAGTTAGATCTGTCTTTGGAAGAGAGTGATGTAAGAAATGAAACAGAGGAAGCCAATATCGAAGAGGATTACTTCTGATGAGACTATAGTATATGATGTGTATAATACATGTGAATGAAAATCATTTTCGTGAGAAGCTCGTATTGTTGTATTTAAATTGAAGACACCATTCTCGCACTAAAAAAACCTATACATACAATCATAGAATTGATAGTAGGGCTAATGAGGCTAAAGATGCTAATAACAAAATCATCCAATGACTTGAGTAAATAGTATGTAATGGAGCACTTCTTACACCAAAATGAATACCTTTACAATACAATCGTAGAATTGAAGGATATTAATTGGAGTCTAATTATGTTATACCTAATATATATGAATATATATCACATATGTGTCTGAAAGAGAATCTGTTGGTATTGTAGTTGAGTAGTGATTTAGCACAAGAACCAGCCGGTAATGGGTTTTGGCATGCATCCTTGATCCTTGTGGGGGAAAATAACAGCCGTTTCGGGTCTATTTTTGATTCTTTCTTATTCCCACAATCCTTAGGTTTGTCCCTACTAGAAAGCTTAATCCTTGTTGGACAAAGGCAATGGGGTTTGCTTGGCTTCTTCCTCTTTTTGCTTCTTCTTGCTAACAGCATACACCAATCCGGCAGCAAAACCAAGGAAGATAGAGGAAACAGACAAAAAGTTCACTGAGGCGTCGAAGAAAATTAATCCTGACAAGGCAATTGGCAACTTGTTCAAGGCACCAACCATAGAGTAGGTGGTGGAACTTGTCACTCTGATACACCAACCGGAACAGTAGGAAATACCCACCGAGGAGGCTCCAGAGAAAACCATCAAAAAGATGACCAAGTTCTTGGTCTCTGGAGGGAAGTTTCTGGAGAGATTGGCAGGCGACCAGTCCTCCAAAAGGAAGGTGGAAACCAACAAAATTGGAATAGATAACAAGTTGTTGTAGAACATGGTGTCGAAATCCTTGAAGTTGGTCTTCTTTATTCTAACACGCATGTAAAGCACAAAGGAGGCCGAGGCAAAACAGTTCAAGAACATCCAGATGTAGCCCATGTTCAACCCAAACAAAGAGAAGGCGTCTTCAGACACAGGGGTCTTTTTGTCGTCTCCAATAGCAGCAACAACCGAAGACAAAACCATCAACATGAAAGAAGACAACGCCATGGAAGTAACGCGTCCTCCAAACCACAAAACCTCACCGTAGGCAATCAAAATGATGGTCAAGTTCTTGAAGATTGTGTAGACTGGAATGGCCAAGTACTGGAGGGCCTTGGAGGAGGTGTAGATCATCAAAACCAAGAGGAATGCAATAGGAGACCAGTACTTGGCTTCCTCCTTGTTCAACTGTCTGAAATTGGCGATTTTCAATGCTTTCAACACGTACAACGTGAGAATACACACCGAGGATTGCACTGCAAGCAACAAGAAGTTCAAGTTGAAGTCACTGTTGCCCGAAACCACGTACTTGTTGGTACATGTCATCAAAATCGACGACAAACAGTACGCGAAAATCGACACAGGCCCATTATTCACGATTGACGAAGCTAATATGGCCATTTTTGGTTCTCTGGGTATTGACGGTGATGCGGCGAGTGCGGTCTGTGGTGATACCTTTGCTTGATATCCTTTGCTTGTCAGATACACGACTGAGCTGTGAATCAAAATAAACAATCTGATGAAAACTATAGAAAAAAAATTCAGCAAATTCAAAAAATTTTCTTTTTGTTGCCTTTTTTAGTTAATGCGTGGAAAATCTGGCCCTACGCCTGATAAGGTGTAGCAGCTTTTCGCGGATCAGCTATCGCGTATACGATTTGAATAGGATGGGGAGGAGATGTTGATGTGCACGTGGAACTTCTGCTAGCACATGCTTTTGTGTGCGTCTGTGTCCCTGATGCCTCTGCAGCCTATCATTGTCACGTAGCCATGGTAAAAAAGCAACCTCATCAATCAATTAGACGTTTGATGTAGCCCTGATTACCCAAGCCGTATCATGAATACTTACGTGTTCTTCTTGAGGGCATCTGGGTTTGTGCACCCGTGCACACCTCCGTGCATCATCTTGATCTGGCATGTGATCTCTGTGCGGTGTTTTAAGTAGTGTCCGCACACTTGTCATCTCGAGAAAATTTTCCGCTGCAAAGTTCAATTTTTCATCATGACTCACTCAGGCTATGAGCCATAGATGACTGGTCGCTATAAAAGAGCCTTCATTCCATTGCATCAAGAGAAATCTCCACTCAGTATTACTCTTGCAGGTCCACAGCCACTAAACACAAAACAGCCATGAAAGTAACCGTTATCGACGTCGACAGTGGAAATCTCCAGTCGCTTCAAAACGTGATCGAGTATCTCGGCCATGAGGTCGACTATATCAAGGATTGTGCTAGTGAGGCCAATATCAAGAAGCTTCTTGATGCCGACAAGGTCATTCTTCCAGGTGTGGGTAACTACGGGCACTTTGTGAAGATGCTCCATGAAAAGAATTTTGCTGGACCTGTGCAGAAGTACATTGCATCTGGTAAGCCTTTGATGGGCATCTGTGTAGGTTTACAAGCATTGATGAATTTCTCTGAAGAAGACCAGTATAAAAGCTGTGGTTTAGGTGTATTCAAAATCAACTTGACCAAATTCAAGGACACGTCCAAGAGTGTGCCCCACATTGGATGGAACACAGTCAAAAACGTTTCGGAGACTCACGACGAAGCCCCATTTGAAATATTCGGTATTGATCCCTTCAACCGGTACTATTTTGTCCACTCCTACGCTGCAATTCTCGATTCTGCCAAGTTACAGGATCTCGTGGCCTCTTATCCAGGCGTCAGACTCTCTTTGGCGGAATACGGCGATGAAAAGTTCATTGGAGCCATCAGCTGGAAAAACGTCTTTGCAACACAATTCCATCCTGAAAAGTCAGGAAAAGCAGGAGTAAAGATATTGAAGCATTTCCTTGAATCAGTCCCATCGTCTCCTATTGCCAAAGACATCAGCGAACAGAATAGTACTTCAAAGCCTGTCAAAAACGCAAACGGTGGACTTACCCATAGAATAATCGCATGTCTCGATGTCCGTACCAACGATGCGGGCGATCTTGTGGTTACTAAAGGGGACCAGTACGATGTGCGTGAGAAGGATACCCTGAAAGACGTCAGAAACTTGGGAAAGCCTGTTCAATTGGCTGAGAAATACTACCAGCAAGGAGCTGATGAGATCACCTTTTTGAACATCACATCTTTCAGAGACTGTCCATTGCAGGATTTGCCTATGTTGGAAATATTGAAGAAATGCAGCAAGACTATTTTTGTTCCTTTAACTGTTGGTGGTGGTATCAAGGACTTCACTCAGCCAAACGGTGAAGTTGTTCCTGCTTTAACCGTGGCATCTATCTACTTCAAGTCTGGTGCTGATAAAGTGAGTATCGGTTCAGATGCAGTGACCACTGCTGAGGAGTACTACTTCAAAAACAATCGCACACCAACCGGAAAGTCTCCTATTGAGACCATTTCCAGGGCATATGGAAACCAAGCTGTGGTGATATCCGTGGATCCAAAGAAACAGTATATTTCGTCCCCGGAAGAAATCCAGCCTATGAAGGCTTTTAAGGTCAGCGAGACTAATGGTGCCCACGAATTGGGGCCTAACGGTGAAGAGTATTTCTGGTACCAGGTCACCAAAAAGGGAGGAAGAGAATTTTCCAAAATTGGTGCTATTGAGCTTGTGCAATGTTGCGAGAAGTTGGGTGCTGGAGAGATTCTTTTGAATTCTATCGACAAGGATGGATCCAATAGTGGTTATGATTTACAGTTGATTTCTGCGATAAAGGAAGCAGTTAACATTCCGGTTATTGCTTCTTCTGGTGCTGGGAAACCGGCACACTTTTACGAGGTGTTTGAGAAAACTACGGTTGATGCTGCGTTGGGTGCGGGGATGTTCCACCGTGGAGAGTACACAGTGAATGACGTGAAACAGTATCTTTTAGACCACGGACTTTCAGTGAGATTTGACAAGACAGAGCTTTAATTAAAGATAGGACTTGTGGATAGAGTATTGAGTTTCTTTTTGAATGTTATTTGATAGACGCACACCTTGTAAGATGTTTGTTGATTTCAACTGTATGGGTTTTTCGAGTATAGTCAAATATAGCATATCGGCTGGGTATGGTGTATTTATAGGGCAAACGAGTATAAGCGAAAGGGGACAAAATTATGGATTTATTTTCTCCAGGAAGGTTCATTCAAGAGAAGAAGCACGATGTTTGTTATAGTAGGGTACAAGTGGCTACCATCTGAATAATTGTTCTGCATGTTGAAAGAAATAGCTGACTAGCAATCCCTCAAGATCATTTTTGATACCTTTACAGCAGTGCAAGGTAAGACAAAGGCTATGTGACTCGAACATGTGTTTTAAATGGTCGTACTCTTGTCAAAAATAGAAGCAGCTTCCTGATTAGGATTTTCTTACTCGTTCTGACGGTATGTGTTGATTAGCCAAATGTTATCCTTAATTTCATTACACTTGAATTGAAACTGCTATTTGATACAATGAGTATCGGAGTTACATCCCTCAACGACTAGGATTTCATCGTATGCAGTTTCCTGAATTCATGTAATTTCGAATAGGTAAAAAGGTAAGATTATATCTGTCAATCCATATAATATTCACACTGTAGCCCCAAAGCTCTTTCGATAGACTTGGAATCGCTATGACACTACAGTAGTTTTGATTAGGTCGATTAAGTCAGGGGCGACACCTAATTTATCATGACGTTATTCTTTACCGGCTTCGCTGGCCTGTTTGAGAATTTATTTTGGCACCTTTATCTTACACATCAAATTACAAATAAACCTACCGTCTCTCGCTAATGCGAATCACATTACTTTTCCAATTGTGATTATCATATATTGGTCTAGTGATTTATAAAGATAAGATTCATTTAAGCATCAATGAATTGGCAAAAACTGCTGAGAACAATTGCTCACCGCCCCATAGCATTCGTTGCCCTTCTTTTGGCTGTTATTACTGCTATGGCTATTGTGATCGTCTGATTCGTGAGGACGTTCGCTGTCGTGCAACGTGCTGCCGTTGGCACCCACACTATGCACAGAAGACACAAATTCGGGCTGCACGGTCACAGAATGAATGCCGTAAGCATGCAAGCATTTACGAATGGAATTCACAATATCAACAAACTCGTCTGGGCCTACATCTATATCAGCATGGAGGGTGGCAATCAGAATCGACTCCGTCAAGTTCCAGATGTGGAAGTCGTGAACCGATATCACCCCCTGGAGAGAAAGAATGTCCTCCTGGACGTCCTCAGCGGATATAGCGGCGGGTGTCGCCTGTAAAAGGATTTTCGAAGCGCTCTTACAAAGGGGCAAGGCTGTGGAGAAGATAATAGCTGTGATAAAAAGCGAAATGGCGGGGTCAAAGTAGAAACGCCACGAGTAGTCGGTTTTCCAGATCAAAAGGGCAGAAACAATGACACCTATATTGCCGAGGGCATCGCCCATAACGTGCAAGAAGACACCCTTCATGTTAAGAGACTTTCCGTCGCCAGTGTGGCCCTTTTTGGTGGCTTTAGCCACCTCGTGGTTGTGATTAGAGTGGGAAATGGAGTTGTAGTCTAAAGGTCTGGATTTATTGAGGAGTGAAGTGTGTTCTGCAACAACCTGTTCGGGCAAAACAGGCTCAATTGCCGCAGGAGCCGCGCGGCGTTGTTTAGAGGACGCAGGAGCACATGCAATGGCGTTTGAGGAGCCGTGAGAGTGGCCGTGGCTGCTTATTTCGTTTTCTTCGTCAAAAAGAGCCTTTGCAGCGTCATCCCCGCCATGCGAGTGTGCGTGGCCGTGCTCATGGAAAAGGAGAAGCCCCGCAAAGTTCGAAGCAAGCCCTGCAAGCCCTACAAAAAAGATCAATTTAGGATTGGTGATGATCTCGGGAGAAACAAATCTCTGGATGGCCTCAATAAAAATCGTCAAACATAACGCTAGCAAAAACACCGCGTTGATAAGAGCACCCAAAATCTCGGCCCGCTGCCACCCGTAGGTATAGTCTGCATCCGCCTCGCGGTTTTTGGCCACCCGCACCGCCCAGAGAGCAATCACCAAGGAGAAGATGTCGTTCAACATGTGGAACGAGTCTGCTACAAGTGCCAACGAGTGCACGGTATACCCGGTGATGGCCTCAATCAAGCAGAACACCGTGTCGATGACCAACAAGGCCACAATGCGGATCTCTTTGTTGTTTCCTTTGCCCATTGTTGCTGTGTTGCAGAGGTTGCGGTGTCTTTTTGGTGTGTAAGAACGGCAGGTGTAAAGAAAAGGGACAAAACGGGGCCTTGGCAGCTCTATATATGTGTGGAGAGTGGTGTTGGGTAAGTTACAAAATAGAGGAGTTTGCTCAGGTCTTGAGACGGCAGTTTGGATGTCTTTATAAGTCGCTAAGTGGATCCCGCAGTGTCACTTAGAGTTATCTTTCACCTATTCTCTTATAAGATTAATTAGATAGGCATAAAATTTTTCCTTTTACTTTTTCGTGTGCAGAGCTGATTGCGGTGGGCCTGGTTGGGAGCCCTGGTGCGGGCGAGGAAATACGGGGAAACTTGAACGGTAGAGGCGATGCGTGGGGGTTCTGCAGGGGCCAGTAATTCGCACCCGATATAAGCGAATACCGATGGCAATGGATGTGCGATTGTATTTAAAATTGCCACAGGCCTTGCAAAATGCCGATATACGACCGATATACGAACAATCGAACGAGAAACGACTTTTGGTCGTGATGACCTAGTTATGGGCCCTGGCGGAGAACGAGAATTAGTGTTGACAGTTTCTTCAAACGAATTTTAGCTGTACGTCAATTTTGGCGGAAACATTATGGACAGTCACCGAGGAGTTCCTTTATCTCGGGTACTCTGTTTTTATTGGTACAAAATAGGTCCCGGAAAGCTTTTGAGACCTTTCAGGCGTCATATAGTTGATGAAATCTAGATAGATAACATGTATTTCGTTCTAGCATTTTGAATTACTGTGCAGAGTTTGTCACGCGTCTGTGACGATAGATATAAGTATCAAAGAGGAAAAAGCTGCACGGTTTGAAAGCTTCGCCTTGAAGAATATCGCAGGTTTATTTGCTCCCCGTGAGTAGTGCTGATGTATGTCATTATCGGAACTAGGGTTCCACGATCAATTTTCATCGAGGGTACTGAGTACCAGAGGTTTATTATCCCATATATAACTATAGATGACTGTACTTCAACATTAGGAGGAGCGGTAAGTGAGGGGTTGGTAACTAGAAGAAGAAGTTAAAAGAAGGGTCATCGAAACTTCGTCCGCAATTGTGGCAGCTTAAAATCTGTGGGTTTTGTATAACTATTTGACAACTTTTCGTAATTCAACGTAGTTGCCTATGAAAGCTGTTACTATAGCTGAGGATACGCTTGCATTATTCTTTCACAGGCGGTCGTGAAGGACAAGACTGTACAGTCGGGAAACGCTCTCCGTTATAAAATGCTCAAACACCTCAAACTTTCTTTTGGAGCGGGGGAAGATAGTTTCTATTCGTATCCCCAATAAGTAATTTAGGGAAGAGTGTTACTCAGAAACACACTAATACATAAATTCTCTTCTTCTAGGTTAGCTTCATTTCGGCTTTGAAAAGTGATAGAAAGATTAAACCGAGACCTAAAGCCTGAAGCCACCAAAAATTGACGAGCATATTGTAAGACTACATGAGAAAGCGTTTACTCTAAGAAGCGTCACGTATTGAAAGAGTCAAAAAATCTTGAACGTTCTTTGTTACTCAACGACCCACTCCGAGAAGTAGAAATATGGTTTCCCAAGTTATTCTCTTCTATATAAGCTTTATTTTTGCAAAAAACAATGCTATGGTGTAACAGGTATTATTATAACTTCCTTGTTTCAATCAATGTCTTACGGATAAGGAATTCTTCTTAGATGTAAAATGGGCCATAGTGTTCATGGTACTTAATAGGGTTTTTATGCTATAATTTCCCGATGTCTTCTATAGATACGCTGAGCTGATAAGTGAGAACCAACTCTGACTTTTGGGTTCAAATGTCAAACAAACGCGTGAAGCTTAGTATTCGATACAGCGAAGAGAATTTGGACCAGACTGTATAAATATCGTTCTCTTCCTTGTTTTCGCGACATTCATGTCGTAAATCAAATGGCCTCTCTTTCAGTTCTACAAATCCGCCAAGTACTTCAACGTCCATACTCTGCAACGCATCGGTTGCCTACGCTCCTTTTGCCGGTTTAACACATAAACATATGTGGTTATTGTAGGACGATCACGATCTTTTCTCATAACTGCTGTTTCATTACCAACTTCATTCTTATTCTGGAATATAACCTTTCACAGTTCTTGTAAAAAATGTGCTCGCCTATTCAAGGATACCCATTGTCGCGGGTCCAGTTGCAACAAATCATCGAGTATCAGCTCGAGTTAATCCAAAAACCTGTCTTCGCTAAAGAGAGCACTACCAAGAAGCCTAAGCACATCTTGGAACAGAAAACAGTCGGAGAACGATTGTTGCATCCATTCCCAATTCTCAGTTTGAGAGTTTTCAGCACCTATCCTTTCACAAATAGAAAAGTTGATATCACGGCACATTGTGTCGCATCATTCTTTTGTCAAGGTCAGTATTGATAATGAAACTGATAAACCATTTGTTGGTTGCAACGTGTTCAATGGCAACTACCATACAATATTTAGTGTTCCTGACAGAGGCAATGAAGCTTTCTCACAGGGCCATGATATTGCCGACGAGTCTGGTAAGATTAATGGTTGTTTTATCTTAATATTCCCAGACCTCGGAATTTTGGAACGTGGAGATCATAAAATCAAATTTGAGCTTTTCAAATTTGAGGGATACGACCGTTTGGTTCCGCCTAACGCCTCAAAAGGTCTAATGATGAGCAAAGTTTCTAAGTTGGTATCTCCTACGGAAGTGAAATCTACGGAGCTCATGAATTCTATGCGAACAAAAACAAATTTGAGGCTCATCTGAGATTGCGGTCAGAATTTGCGAGAGTCTCTCAGAACAAGATCTTGAACTACTTGAAGTAGATCATCAAATACGAGAAGTACTTCAGCTTGGAAGATGGTCTTTGTAAATAGTTTGAAGGACATCTCTCATTGTCGGTGGCTTCAATCAGACCTTGAGTGCCGCTAGGTCCAAACTTTGACCTCTAATCGCTTGTTGGCGGATTTGACAATTCTGAAGTTTGAAGTAATCGTTTTGTTGTTTATCGCGTTTGCGGGGTTGTCGTTAGGAGAATATTTTTCTTTCCGTTGCTCTTGCCTCTTGCAGTTTGATTACCTCGTCGCACACTGTGGCTGGCTGCATGTACTTCCACCGTGCTGCTGCCACTCTCATTTGGAGGATTCGAAAAGAAAAATCGGGCTCATAGGTAGGCCCCTAGGGGGACTAAGGGCTTTCCCGAGGGCACTCTTACCGGGATGGTGTTGACCGTTTATAAGGACAACCGTAGATATTTTGTTAGCGTTCTGAATTCTATATACACGTTGGGTGGGAGCATCCCTGCCTCTATATATATCCATCATGCAACCGCGCATGGCCACACATTCTCGGTAGATGCAAGACCGGTAAAATCATGCCCCTTATCTTCAAAATCAGAGGGACGGATCTTGAAATGATGAAACTCTCTCAAAACTGCAGCAACGTCATGCATTAGCTCAAATTCCACAGAATAACTACGCTGCAAGACTACCTTCACGGGGAACTCATACCAGCCATACCACCCAAATAACAACCAGAAAAAACGCACAAAAAGGCCACAACTCGTATTTTTTGTAGTCGGGCCGCTACTGTTTAGTTAACATAAGTTCGGATAGCATTGGTTGTTAGTATTGATTAATAGCAAAAGTTTTCGAGTGTTTGAAAAAGTCCAAATTCACTTTGAGAAATAGATAGATAGATAACTATATAAAGAGAAAATTGTCGTTTTCGACATTCTTTATTAATTTGAGCGTCAAAACATTCAAACAAAGGGTCTGAAGGAAAGCAGAAATAAGTAGAGAGAGTCAGGAAAGAGAAAGTCAGGCAAAAGAGAGTGAGTAAAGAAAAGGAAACCAAGCTTCTCCACAAATGTATAGAGAATAAACTTCTCCATAAATGTATGCATGCTGAGCTTCCAGTTTTTCCTTCAAAAATTTCCTGTGAAATCCCTTGAGAATATTTTTCCTCCATTGGTCTTCATGACATAGCAAGTGAAAAAATTTGTGTGTAGGACCCACAAAGAGTGAAGATTTTATGTTTGACCCGATACAAACCGACGAATTGCCCTCATTAGCGATTGCTACCCTAAAAAAAGGAGAGTTTTCCCATTGAGCTGCCCGAGTATTGTGACTCTATGTTGAAAAAGGCACTAACTTCTGTAAATCCAAGAAAGCCAAAATCAGGGATAACTTTAATTCAGCCTGTTAATTGAGAAAAAATAGTGCAAATACTTGTCAATCTTGACGTTGGTCTCATAGTTGTTATCGTCGTCTTTTAAATTATTGATAAGCTTATAGACTGCAGCGTAGGTGTTACTCTTTGTAAAAAAGAACCCCACCTCAATGATGATACGGGCCCCTTGGGGCCTGCCTTTTTTATTGTGTTTGGGTCCTTTTCATATACTCATGTCGTGAAACACTATTTTAGCTCTCTATTTCAAATGTCGACGTAGTAGGAAACATGATCCATCTCGAATGGACGTTCAGTTGAGTCAGTTGAGTAGCTCAGAGGTAGAGCTCTCGTCTCCATATATGGTTATCTCGGGTTCGAATCCTTGGAGATGCAAATTTCGCCGCTGTGTCCTTGGGTTTGTCACCCAAAAATACTGACTAAGTAGTGCGTGAAAGAGTAATGATTATGCTTCGTGGTAATTTCTTGAAATCGGATAGTCGGATATTCCATGATTCTTCATTAGTGAACGTTTCTGAGGGGGTTTTTTTTACTCAGATGTTCGCCTGTTTCATTTTGAATGCTTGGGGCAATGGAGCACCGCCATACCTTTACAATACCAATCAAATCCAGCGCATGTTTATTAGCATTGATTATATATTATGTACACCATACACCCAATATTCCTCCTAAACCTGCAATTGATTCTTCTTGTACAAGTTCTCGATATAGTATTCCCCGGCTTTGTAACTGCTTCTCACCAACGGCCCTGAGGCACAGTAAGCAAATCCGAATTCCTCCTCTGCGAGTGTCTTCCAGTAATCAAACTTTCCTGGCTCTACATACTCAACCACCTTCATGTGTCTCTTGGTAGGTCTCATGTACTGTCCAAACGTTATGATGTCGCAGTCAATGTCTCGCAAATCCTTCATTGTTTGCTTGATTTGTTCGTCGGTCTCGCCCAAGCCAAGCATAAGAGATGTCTTGGTCAAAATGTTGGGGTTGGCCTTCTTTGCAGCCTCAAGCACCGCCAAAGACTGTCTATACTTTGCTCTTCTGTCTCTCACAAACGGAGTCAATTCCTCCACGGTCTCCAAGTTATGCGAGTAGACCTCAAGCCCGGATTTGGCAAGTTTCTCCACCTGTTTCAAGTCGCCCATGAAGTCCCCTGAAAGACACTCAATGAGAAGCTTGGGCGATTTTTCCTTGATCTTCTGCACGGTTTTCACAAGATGCAGACACCCCCCGTCTGCCAAATCGTCACGATCCACCGTGGTCAACACTATGTACCCCACGCCCCAACGGCTGACCGCCTCGCTGACGTTTTCAGGCTCGTTTTCGTCGGGTTTTGCAGGGGCTCTGTTGGTTTTCACGGAGCAGAATCTGCACCCTCTGGTGCACGTGTCGCCCATCAACATTATGGTGGCGGTGGCCTTGGATTTGTCTATTTCTCCGGTGTCCTTGTCCAAGTTTTTGCCGCCTCCTCCCCAGCACTCGCCGATGTTGGGACATTTTGCCTCCTCGCACACAGTCGAGAGCTTCAATTCACGGACGTCTTTTTTTAGGGAGCTGAATTTTTTTCCCTTGGGGATAGGCACTTTCAACCAGCGCGGAAGCTTTTTGAGCTCCTCCCCACGAGGGGCCTGCAACGGATCAACCATATCGAAGTCCTTGGCAGTTCCTCTGACAAAGTCGTCGAACGAAGGGCCCCTGTTGAGATCAGACATTAAAGTTCTTCTTCTTCTTCTCTGCTTTACAGGCCCGCTTGCAGCTGCAGCTGCAGCGGCAACTGCACTGGTATCGTTGCCTGCATTTTCACTGCCGACTGCATTATTGTTTGATTTTGCCGGCTGGGATGTGCTGAGTAATCTCCGGCCGACCCCGAAGCTATATAGCGAGGGAATAATCCGGGCTGACTCGCTTTTGACAGAACAGCTCAACATTGTCTTTCTGGATGATGGTCTTGGCCTGCTGTCCAGAGGTTTTTTGTGGTTTTGAGCTGCGATATCTAGTCGTGCATCGAGCGATAGTTCTTCCGTGGTTATAAAAAATTTTCCTTTCATTTTGTTTTTTCGTTTTATCACCCATGCGCTGCCGTTGCTGGAGATAAAACCTTTTTTCAGAGTCTTTGGGGTAGATCAGGTGAAGGCATCGGTTTTTGCGCGGAAATATATCATGATCTAAGAGATCTCTTATGCTGAGGATACCGAGAGTACTGATGCAACTGAATGTGCTGATTATACCGAGCGTGCTGAGGATGAATAGTGCACCGCGAAATTACTTTTACGGCAATAATGCTTGCAAATATTATGCAAGTACCCGGATAAGGCTCATCCAGCCTGCAAGTGCAATTCAAATACACAGAATAAGGCTCATCCGTCCAGCCTTCTGCCAAACTTACTGACATTCTTCGAGCACAAGACAAATGGCTCACCTGTACAAACACCACCCAAATACAGAAAACACTCAAAACCAAAACATAGAATAGGAATCAAGCTACTTAGAAATATATAGGCTGAAATATACGCGATACATACATATATCATGTGGATAATTACAAAACATTCAATCGCTCTCCGCAATCAATGACCGGACCATTCAATGGAGTTAAGGTCTATGCCCTCCTGCTTCATCTCCCACAAAGGCGACAAGTCTCTGAGGAACTGCACTCTCTTCTGAATTGCATCAACCACGTAGTCCACCTCTTCCTCGGTGGTAAAACGCCCAATTCCGAAACGGATTGACGAGTGTGCCAACGCGTCATCGGCTCCAAGGGCGTGCAAAACATACGAAGGCTCCAAGGAAGCAGAAGTACAAGCAGACCCGGAACTCAAAGCAATATCGTTCAAAGCCATAAGTAACGACTCTCCCTCAACGTAGGCAAACGACACGTTAACACATCCTGCAAATCTGGCCTCGGCCGATCCGTTCAAGACCGTGTCCTCAATAGAAAGCAACCCCTTTGTAAGTTTTTTCGACAAGTACTCGATGTGCTGCTTGTCAAACTCATAGCCCTCTTTGATAAGTCTGGCGGCCTCTCCAAAACCAGCCACCAAAGGAGGGGCCAAAGTTCCCGATCTCAAGCCTCTTTCCTGGCCCCCTCCGGTCAATAAAGGCTCCATTCTGACCCTAGGTCTTCTACGGATGTAGCACGCACCAATCCCCTTGGGACCGTAGATTTTGTGCGAGGAAATGCTCATCAAGTCGATGTTCATTTTGTTGACGTCAAGAGGTATTTTTCCGTAGGCTTGTGCGCAGTCGGTGTGGAAAAACACCTTGTGCTTTCTGCAAAGACGCCCTATTTCCTCCAAAGGCTGGATCACCCCGATCTCGTTGTTGACGCCCATCACGGACAACAAGCACGTGTCTTTTCTGAAGGATTTCTCCAACAACTCAAGGTCCACAATCCCGTCGGGCTTGACTGGCAAATACGTCACGTCAAAACCTTCATCTTGAAGCGTCCGGGCAGAGTTCAAGACACATTTATGCTCCGTCTGCAACGTGATAATATGCTTTTTTGTGGACTTGTAGAACCGAGGAACACCCTTGATACACATGTTGTTTGACTCTGTGGCCCCCGAGGTGAAAATGATTTCCTTTGGGTCGGCATTGATCACTGAAGCAATTTCCTTTCTGGCCTCCTCCACAGCAGTGTCTGTTTCCCACCCATAGCTGTGGGTTCTGGAATGAGGGTTCCCGTAGAGACCCGTAAAATACTTGAGCATCACGTCAAGCACACGGGGATCTGTAGGGGTTGTGGCCTGCATGTCAAGGTAGATAGGACGCTTTCCGGTTGTGCCCGAAGAAGAGGTGAATGCATTCTTTGCAGCCGCTGCAACATTGGCAGCAGCTGCTGCAGTACCTGCAGATTGCGACTCACCTTCCTTTATCTCGCCCTTTGCGGGCTTTGCAAACTGGGCGCTTATGCACCCGCTGAACGTTCTGCGCTGCAACAATGCACCGGTGCGGGGTACCGCTCTTTGGAAGGCCTTTGATGCGTTCAACGAAGACTTCAACATTATAGTTTATGTACTGTATGAGCTTGTTTTGATTGAATTGCCTGGGCTTTCTATACTGTGTCGCTAGGCTGTCCAACAAGAGTATTTCGAACTGCGAAAAAGCAAGGCTCAATCATGGGTTTGGTGAAATATCAAATTTTGAGCTTCCCTCTTTTTTCGCTCTGAGTCTTTTAGGTCTTTGATTAGAAATTTTTTTTGCCCTCGGAACGGGCCCGCCCTGAAAAGAGGATGCTGGGAGGGTAACACGCAACAGTCGAATGGATCAGTGTGGAGAAATGGGGAGAATTGGATAAGCGGAGATATCGGGGATACAGACAGGCGGGACTGTCAGTGTTCAGAGCATGATTCCCCTTGGCTATTTATAGAGCACACCCGAGATATTTCAGGAAGCTGTGGGTCAGTTCATCGGAGGTACCAAGCGGAGCGGCCTTGAGTGGTCGGCATCGGTTTTTCGCTATCCTAGACCATATGAAAGAAAAGCGGAGATTACGTAATGGCATGCCATCTCTGATTATATCATACAAGATTGATATATGATAATCACAGTCGCAGTTGAAAATGAAGCGTGCTTTGTCAATTCTCCGGAGAGCCGCTTCTCGCTCATATATTAAATCTGTCAGTTCTACATTCGGCTCATGACTGGCTACAGCTTCAAAACATCGACGCAGCGGATTTACTACTTGTACTCACAAAGTCGGATTTTTCTACGGCTTCTATCTCAAATATCGCTGTCTTAAAAACATACACTGTGACTGAGCATGCTACAGTCTATGCTTCCTCAACTGCTGCTCCAAAACGTCCACAGTGATGCATTCGTGTAACTAAACATTTGATAGCAAATGCTCATCTGCTACTCCGAGTGCATCTGTAGTTTCCCGATCCACCGCTTCTCGCTCATCTATTGGATCTATTAGTTCCGCATCCGGCTCGGATGTCGTCATCAAAGACATCTGCGTTTACAAAAAATGCTGCACGACGACTAGCATACTTATCACATTCTAATTCTCGGTATATATCTTTTGTAAAGACGCAAACTTGTAAGAAGAAGGCGAACCTGTGGAAAATTTGTGCATCCTTATTCTAGTCACAAACTTTTCGTTGCAGCCAGCCGAGATCTGACACTACCTCATTTTATGTCAAAAATAGCATCAGTATCCCGACTGTAAGGGCATGTCAAAACTTTGCGCCTAGACCACCTTTGATTGCCAATGGCGACTGGCCAGCCCTTTGGACTGCGGAAATGAGGAGAAAAACGAAAAAATAACAATCCAAACAGAAAAAAAATACATTGCAAACCATAATATGCGGTCGCATGATACTGATAAATAGGGTGCACAAGACATCCAGCGAAACGGCAGCCGCCAACAGTAAGCAAAGACACATAGCACAGCACCCACTGATGCATCCATTCCTAGCAGTTTATGATTTTTGATCCCCGTTGTATTCCTCGTTCCACACTGTTATCAGAAACCCTTCTGGACTGCTGAAAAGTATAAGCACCAATCATGGCGGAAAAGGGAAATCCCGACTCGGCAGATCGCGAGCAAGCGCCGGCGCCCACGGCTGCCAGTAGCCAGCAGCAGAATGCCCCGCAGCCTGCACTGGCAAACGCAGGGTCGTCGCACAGAAAACGGCAAAGGGTTACGTCATCGTGTTCTGTATGTCGCTCGAAGAAAATAAAATGCGATCGCAAGCGCCCGTACTGCAACTCGTGCATCAAAACGAACAATCGCGACAAGTGCACGTACGAAATTCCCCATTGGGTCAACGCAACCATTGACGTTGCACCCCCTGTTGTGCAGCCTGTTGCAGCGCCAAACCCCGAGCCGGCCAACAGAGAAATCAGGGTGCAACAACCGTATTACCAGCCGCCGCCCTTGAATCCCCAGCCGCCGCAGCTTCCGCCTTTGCGCCAGCCGCAGCCACTCAGCAGATCCCTGCACAGAAGCACGGTGAATATACCTTCAATTGCCGACAACACCATTTTTCCCCATCAGTCGGTAGTGCCACAACCACGTCCCTGGTACGATAATGCCGGGGGTGTTTCTGAACATCCCATTCCTTCTCTACAGCGACAGACATCCGACAGTGCCAAACAGGAGACACAGCTCAATGCCCTCAAACTGCGAATTGCCGAGTTGGAAGCCCAGTTGCACCAGAAAATAAATAGCGCCCCGAATGATGCCCCCGGCAAGAAAAGCGACCTTCGGAAACTCATTGAAAACCAGGAGGAAATGTTGCAGGCAGGATTTCCCATCATCGAAGACAACGAGACATACAACTTCTCCAAGTCGTACTATCCGTTCATTTTCAAGAAAAACTCCATGTACGATGTCAAGCCGTTGTCGCACACTGCGTTGCGGAAAAAGGACCAGTTTTTGTTGAACTTCTTTGCGAAGTTCTTTGTGGACTTCAAGTCTGTCAAGGCGTTGGTGGCCTCGATGGAAAAAAGCGCGGCCCAGAAAAACACCCCTGAAGAGACGGAGGACTCTGAGAACGACAACATGGCCGAGGACGCCGATGCGGGTCGCGCAAAGGGTGCGAAAAAGCGCAAAAAACCAACCCGGGAGCAGAAAACCGAGGCGGAAATGAAGAAGAAACAGGAGATTCTCAGCAAACAGAAGCGGAGCATCCGGGCAATCATTCTCAAAATCCGCAAAAAGAACGAGTTTGCCCTGCTTATCTACAACATGGTCAAATCGCAGAAGGACTTCCGCGACAAAAGGCTCCTTGAACGACAGGAGTATGCAACCTTGACGCTTTCTTCCAAACGCTTCTGGAAGCCAAATAACAGTACAGGAGGCCTTGACATTGGCAAAATGTACAGCAACGGGCCGCAGAAGGTCATTGAAAGGGTTATCGAGCTTTTGCCGCGCATAGAGGTCTTGCGGTACTTGTGGCAGACCTGGGTGTTGTATATCTATCCGTTTATGCCCATTCTTGACGTGAAAAGCTACGAAGCGGAAATAAACGGCATTATTCCTGGTTTGGAGTTGCCTGGTGGAACGCAGGCTTCCGAGCGGGTCAAAGCCATCAACATCAGGACAAAAATCGACTATGCACGGTTGGCGATTTTGCTCATAGTTTTGCGGATGGCGTATTTGGCCATCAAAATAAACCTCAACAACACCACTCTCGGGCAGGACGAGATCGAGAGCGAAATCATGCAGAAAGTGACGGGAAACCCCGGCAAAAAGAAGGACGGAAAGCAGTACGACCACGAATGCATCCCCCTTGAAATCATCGAAATTGCCGAAAACTGTCTCAATTTTCTCAAGGTGATGAAGAAGGCGCTGTACCTCTCGATCCAGGCGTATCTCCTCATCATCAGCTACAACTTTCTCAAGGAGGAGGGCCGCATCGGCTTTGAAATGTGCCAGAACAACATTTTCATCTCGTTTGCGATTTCCAGCAGCATCAACGTGGGGCTCCATCGCGACTGGGACACGATTCTCCTGTCGGAGTTCTTCAAGCCGATATTCATTGATCCCGGAACCCTGACGCACTTTCTAGGCCAAAAAAGAGAAATGTACAAGTGCCGCAAGTTGTGGTACTATCTCATGAGTGTCGACGCCAACAACGCCGCGTTCAACGGGTCCACGTTGAACATCGACAACGAGAGGAGCTACGAAACAAAATTCCCCGAAATCGAGGATTTTGCCGCAGTTTCGGCGCCAGACCATTCTGTGTCCAGTGCGAGCATTGCGGCGGCCACAGAGGCCGGCGGGGCGTCGCATTTGCCCCCAAAGGCCACCGCAAGCGAGATCAGCTTGGAGAGGATCGTTCTCAAGCAGATGAGGGTCAATTTCCAGTTGAACAAGGTGTTCAAGCGGTTGGTGCGCATGTTCAACGATTTTGCCACCCCCGTCAAAATAAACAACCTTGTGGACGTCATGAGCGAAATCGACCAGCTTCTTTTGCAGAAAGAGTTCAGCGACGAGCGACTCATGCAGTTTGCGTTGGCAAAGGAGGAAGTGGCCGCCAATCACCGCTCTCTTGTTGCAGCAACCACCAGCGACAACTGCCCGGGGTACTACAAGGCCGTGCAGTATTTGTACGACGTGACAAACAATCTCCAGCTCAAAAACTGCCACTACATCCTTCTGTTCAACATCTATCTCTACTACGACGAGGGCAAGTCCGACAATCCGTACGGGGCGCGCAACTCGATCTACTTCTTGAAAAAGACGTTTCTGGACGGATACAACATCATCAAAACCTGCAAGGACTTCCTCATCAACAACGGCGACAAGCTAGGCGACCGCACAAGCTTCCAGAAGTTCAACTTCTCGATTTTGCCGATGATTGACACCGCGTTCTACAAGGCAATGCTCATCACAGAGAGCCTTCTCCTCCGCATCTCGCACTGCTTGTCGATTCTCAACCTGACGTTGAAGAAGTTGAATTCAAGCAACTTTTTGTTGGTCACCATCAGTCTCGAGGAGTACGAGAAGAAAATCGAGATCTTCAACCAGCTATACGTCAAGCTCTACAGGTTCTACTACACCTCGGTGAAGCTTTTGTTTGAGAAGTTTGCCAAATTCTACCACCACTCGTTCAACTCCTCCGTGGTCTACCAGTACTACCTCATCTGTCTCAACAACCCGCAGGTGATCACCAACTGGCTCCAGAAACGCGGCATGGACGTCAACTACAGCAACAACTTGGTCAACTTGACCATCAACGACATCATTGACTTGCGCAACTTCATTATGGAGATTCTCGACTTTGACGAGCAGAAATACCCCATCAAAGACGGCGATTCGCTTATGACTCCCTTGTCCGGCTCGGTTTCCAGGGCAGGTTCGAGCCAGAGCTCCGAAAAGTCTTCTGTGGAGCCCCAAAAGAAAAAAAAAAGCAACGCCTCCAGTGCCACAAACAGCCTGTCTTCTGCAGAATCACGGCAGGAAACGTTGCGGCAGCTTGCTGAGCGGCAGCACCAGATAAAACAGCAGCAGCAGGAGCAAATGATGAGCATGATGATGAATATGACCGAGGCAAACCAACAAAGACCCATTGAGGACATTTCTCAGGGAATGCTCAATGCGGATGCCGCCAGATTCACCCACCCTGTAGCTGGGACTGCTTTTCCGGCTGCGAATCTCGCTCACACTTATGGAGCGAATGCTAGAGCTGCCGGAACCATTATGAACACGGGAATTGCAGGCACCATGATGGACAACAGTTCCAGTGCAAGCAACTCCAATAATGTAGCGAATGTGCCTCCAGACGATAACTTGCATAATAACGGCATGCGAATGATGGGCGAGGGCGACATGTTCCAGGATATTCTTGCAGATCAGCTTAAATCGTTCATGGAGGGTGTTTTGAACGACAAAAACGTGTATGAGCCAGCCATGGGAATGGACGACGAGGAAGAGGACGAGGAAGAGGACGCAGATGCCACTAATGATGCGCCGAACAGTGTTCCCTGGGCGTTGAGCGATATCAATTTCGACCCAGGGCAATTTTTGTTCCACAACGATGGAAACAGATAGTAGCGGGGTTGGTAATTTGCTAGAAAGTGCTTATAGTCATAATTTTAGTTGCTAGAGAGTCTTTATAGTCATAGTCCATTTTGGAGATGTCATAATGGGTGAGCTGCTGGGAAAAGTTCTATCTGAGATATGTAAGGCTTATGTATGTGTATGATGTTGTTGGCTAATGGCTGTGTAATACATGGTGCTAAGTTTGGTTTAACTGTGTTTTGACTGTGGATGGAGTAATGGAAGAGAGCGGTTGTAAGGGTGTACTTCTACAATGGAAGAGAGCGGTTGTAAGGGTGTACTTCTACAATGGAAGAGAGCGGTTTTAAGGGTGTACTTCTACAATGGAAGAAAGCACTTGTAAGGGTGTACTTCTACAATGGAAGAGAGCGGTTGTAAGGGTGTACTTCTACAATGGAAGGTTACAAGCAGAGAGGCCAGAGGCCACAAGGCTGCAGAAGTTGTTAGAAGGCTGTACTATTTCAGTACAAGGCCACAATGCTACAGAATTCGTCAGACGAAGTACTATTAGTGAAATGAATTGAGAGGCCAGAGGCCAAAAGGCTGCAGTTGTTAGACGGCTGAACAACTCCACTACAAAGCCACAAGGATACAGAAACCGTTGAACGGCAGATTACTTTGATAAAAAGCTACAAGCACTGAAAGGCCTACAAAAGGGTACAGAAGTAGTTAAATAGCTGTACTACTCCAGTGAAAAGAGTTGAAAGGCCAATGAATGCTTTCGCTGACACTGTACTACTCCAGTGAAATGAACTGAGAGGCCAATGAAGGCTACAGAAGTCGTCATACAGCTGTACTACTCCACTACAAGGCCACAAGGCTACAGAAACCGTTAAACGGCTGTACTACTCCTGTACAAGTCCACAAAGCTACAACGCCGTTAAACGGCTGTACTGCTCCACTAGAGAATAGGCCAAGGCTACAGAAGTCGCCAGACGTTGTACTACTCCAGTTAAATGAATTGAGAGGTCATTGAAGGCTACAGAAGCCTTTAAATGGCTGTCCTACTCCAGTACAAGTCCACAAGGCTACAAAGCCTTCAAACGGCTGTATTACTCCAGGCCACAAAGCTACAAAGCCGTTAAACGGCTGTACTACTCCAGTACAAGTCCAAACCTACAACGCCGTTAAACGGCTGTACTGCTCCACTAGGGAATAGGCCAAGGCTACAGAAGTCGTCAGACGTTGTAGAAGAAGCCGCTACTGCAGGGCTGTCCAATAAAAAGTCGCGTAATACAACATTCTCGCGAAATGACTCAATGTGATGTACAAAAAGTTACGTAGTGCTCTACTCGCAGCTAATTAAGTACAAATCGGTTCCATTATTGTGTGAAAAATCTCAGACATGATGTAAGACCCCCACGATGGGGTAAAACCACAAAGTCTAGAAAATTCTGACACACAATCCCTTGAACACTGTAACTTTGTGTACAAATTTGAGTATTCTCGATATCCACGCAAAAAAGGTTCGAAATATGCTTCGGGAGTTATTTCCTATTATGATGTCATTTTTCGTTCCGTCGGGGTCCAGGAGGTCTTCAACGGCATAACGCAGAGTAGTGTGTGTACTAGTATACTATTATATGAGAAGTAGACCAGTGTATTGCCTGCAATATAGCAGAATAACACAAGTGTCAGTAGGGTCAGTAGTCCGGTAGGCGTCCAGTAGCCGTCCAGCAAGGTCCAGTAGCCCAGCAGGGTCCAGGCGGGTGTTTGTATATGTACCGTATATGTCGATCCAGATCCCCCAGGCCTATAGGCCCCTCGGATGATGCAATAAGGGAACCAGCTTCAAACTTGTTGCCCCAACTACGACATTCGCGTAAGCTTATGCCTGGTCAGGTGGGCCCAGAATGAAACTGCCAAGGAAGTCGAGCAAATCCCCGGCCAATCAGAACAGGCGGTGGAAACTAATGCCTTTGCCTATCTTCCCGTTATGGCCACGGTGCCTTCTGCCGCCCTGCTCCCTTATGGACAGCAGTGCCCTTCTTTATGGACAGCCTCTATGTACAGCCTTTATGGCCATCAGCCACATGTGTTTTGAGCCTGGGCGCTGCACTTTTACGACATTTAAGGTTGACATTTTTCTGCCTGTATCTTTACAGGATTTCAAATCTGAAATGTATAAATTAAATTACTCTAGCATAAGCCGGTACATAGAATTAGTCACTCGCTGTTTCCGCTGAGCAAGAGAACCAGCAGTTGCGATGGCTTGGGACCACTTGAATGTAAGTACGACAAGGCATACCCTAGCAAGAAGCCTGGCATCAATACTAACCCCCGCAGATCGACAAAGCGCATGTCGCCTATGCGGTCATTGCGGTGTTCACCGCCGCGTTCTCGCTCATCTCCCTCGTTGTCAAGGAGAAGCTCTACATCGGCGAGGCCACGGTTGCCTGTATATTCGGGCTTGTCGTTGGCCCCCACTGCCTCAACTGGTTTGCGCCCACCACCTGGGGAAACTCGGACTACATCACGCTTGAGCTTTCGCGCATCGCCCTTGTGGTGCAGATCTTCGCGGTGTCGGTGGAGTTGCCCAAAAAGTACATGCTCCGGCACTGGGTGTCTGTGTTCATGCTTCTTGTGCCGGTGATGACCATTGGCTGGCTTGTGGTGGGCGCGTTTATGTATCTTCTCATTCCCGGCTTTAATTTTGCCGAGGCGTTGACTGTAGCTGCATGTATCACTGCCACGGACCCTGTGCTTGCCGCAGCGGTGGTGGGCAAAGGCAAGTTTGCCCGGCGAGTGCCCGGACACCTCCGCAACATTCTCTCTGCGGAAAGCGGCTGCAACGACGGAATGGCGTTCCCGTTTGTGTATCTCGGGCTAAATCTCATTATGCACCACGGCCACGCGGGCGAGATCGTCAAGGACTGGATATGCGTGTCCATTTTGTACGAGTGTGTCTTTGGGTGCGTTCTAGGCGTGGTTATCGGCTACTGCGGGCGCCACGCCATCAAGTACGCCGAGGGCCGCAATTTGATCGACCGCGAGTCGTTTTTGGCGTTCTACATCATGCTTGCGTTGATGTGCGCCGGGTTCGGCACAATTTTGGGCGTCGACGACCTATTGGTGTCGTTTGCCGCCGGCACGGCGTTCTCGTGGGACGGCTGGTTTGCCAAAAAGACCGAGGACTCGCACGTGTCCACCGTGATCGACCTCTTGCTCAACATGTCGTACTTTGTGTATTTTGGGGCAATCATCCCCTGGCACCAGTTCAACGACGCGTCCATCGGCACGGACGTGTGGCGCCTTGTAGTGCTTGCCGTTGTAGTTATTTTTTTGCGTAGAATCCCCGCGGTGCTTGCCATGAAGCCCGCAATCCCCGACATCAAGACCTGGCGCGAGGCGCTTTTCTGCGGCCACTTTGGGCCCATCGGGGTGGGTGCGGTGTTTGTAGCAGTTTTGGCACGGGGCGAGTTGGAGTCGATCGACACGGAGCGAAAAACGCCACTCAAGGAGTTGCCCAGCCCGGGGAGCCCCCACTACCAGGTGATAGCCGCCATATGGCCGATTGTGACGTTCTTGGTGGTGGCCTCGGTGGTGGTGCACGGGTCCTCCGTGGCGGTGTTGACGCTCGGGCGCCACTTGAACAGCATGACGCTCTCGATGTCGTTTTCGGCTAACACCACCGGCACCGCCACCGGATCCTCGTGGCTCAACCGGTTGCCGAAGCTCGACGCAGGGCGGTCCTTTTCGCTCCAGAGAGTCGACACAGAGGCCCGCCGGCCCGCCGAGCCGCTTCCGAAAAGCAGCACCGTCGAAACCAGCGGCATCAAGTACCGGCCCGCCGGAGGCATCGACCGCAGCCGGCGCCGGAAACGCCGGAAAAACCGGCTTCTGAAAATGCGCTCGCGCCAGCAGTACTTGGAGAAGAACCGGCCGCGCGGCGAGGAGTTCGACCTCACAAAATTGCACCAGCAGCGCTGCACGCGCGACCCCGAGGGCGAAACCGCCGCCCCGGGCAGCCCGGACCGCCGTGCGGTGGAAATCGTCCCCGGCGACGTTCCGGACCACGACGGACACGTGGCCTACGGCGAGGGCGACAAAATCATCGTTGAGGACAAGCAGGGCGAGGTTGTCGACACGATAACCGTCAAGCCGCCGCCAAAAACCCCGCCGCCGCCCGCGGCGGAATCCGCGGCGTCCAGTGCGGAATCCGCCGCCTCGGACGCGGCCAGCGTGGAGTCCAGCCCGCTTCCGCCGTTGTTGTCGCGCATCAAGTCGGCCTCGTCGCTTGTAAGAGGCCCAAAACACCGGGCCTTTGCCTACAAAGTGGGCGACCATCTTGTGATTGAAAACGAGGACGGAGAGGTCATCCGCAGGTACCAGATCCACACACACGGCGGCGGGCCGGCCGCAGAGGCCGCCGGCCGGCAAAGAAGCGATCTGCTTGTCGGCAAGACGTTGCAGGCCGTGGGGTTGAAGAAGTACAGGGGTGAGGAAAGCGAGGGGCCTGAAAATAAAGAGGGGCATTCTCAAAATGAAGAGGAAAGCGAGGGGCCTTCTGAAAATGAAGAGGAAAGCGAAAGGCCTTCTGAAAATGAAGAGGAAAGCGAGGGGGGCGATAGTGATGACGGTGAAGGCGAGACGGAAATCGAGAGACGGAGACGGTTGGCAGCGTTGAGCAAGGCGCCAATGCCGCGGGTTGCCAGTGACGAGGAGGAGGAGATTCCGATCAATGTTAAGAGATGATGATTGGTGCTGTGTTGTATATGCTTTTAATAGATTGTCATTTGCTGTTTATATTCAATAGATTTTGTCCTTTGCCGTTCATATTCATTATTCTTGTATCAGAAGTGGACTTTATATATTTTGTCAACCATTTATTACAGTTTATAATCATTTTATCAAGCCATGTTGAGCCTATTAAATGATGCTGGCAAATTGCTATCTATAAACAATAGATTTTGCTAAGCCATTTGGTGCAGTTTGCTGTTTTAAGCCAGCAGATTGCTGTTTATCTGATATTCTCTCAAAAGTAGACTTCCGGGGTATCTACTGAAAATCCGCAACATATAGCGGTCTTGCAGTTACTCACTGTCACAATTTAGAAATCGCTTCATACTTCAGCCAGTATTCTGTCAAACCATTTCGTGCAGTTTGCCTATTTACGCTGGCTACATGCTGCTTAAATTCAATATTCTGTCAAGCCATTTCGTGCAGTCTGCCTATTTACGCTGGCTAATTGCCGGCTATAATCAATCTTCTGTCAATAGTAGACGTTGGGGGATAAGTATTATAGAGGGCAACGTATAGCGGTCTTGCAATTACTCACTGTCACAATTTAGAAAATGCTTCATACTTCAGCCAGTATTCTGTCAGGCAAGACGCTAGTCCAGTCGTATTTGGTCCCATTGATTGTGCAATGAAGATCTACACCTAACGCATGATGGGTGCGATCAATACCTAACGCATGACGGCCGCAACCTTGAAACAGAACACATGTCATTTCCAAGGGTCAATCAGTACAAACGTCCCCATTTTGTATACGCTACCTGCCAATCTATATAAAGTTTATATATATAGAATTCAAACGCCAAGTCCCTGGTTCTTATGAAGGCCAATGACAACCCCCAAGCGCGATTACCACGCCTACTAATGCTGGAGTATAGACAACTACACGAAACATTACCCTCGTTCGATAATAACGAACATTACACATACACAACCCCAATAATCTCCAGGCATTTTTATGCCGTGCAGTTTCCTTCTTTGATTTATATCGCCAAATTTTGAAAGTATCTACAGTGTTCAATATCTCTCCAGTACCTCAACCCATGTTGAGTATTGCTGCACATTGCAAATACGAAATCCGGCCGGGTGGAGCATGCCGATCGCTACAAATACAAAAAACCCCGGTGTAAACCTGGACTATACCAAATACGGGCAACCCAAAAAGCGCTATCCACGCTACCCAATCAGGGCTCGACAATACTCCAGGTATTGATAAGACCTCCATCATACCACAGGGCACATAAAGTTGGCACGTCATACAAGTGCCAGCGCCACAGTGCCACAAAGTCACCATAATAGTCCGCATGCTCCATCAATGCAATATCGGACACCCTTCGGCCTCCACTATCTCCGAGATTATCATTATATGGAGTGATAAAACGTTAATCACGTTTTTCGGATCACCCTTTAAGTCAAAACGATCATCACACAACCGGACCAACTTTCTGCAGCAAAGGAGCTCTGACACCGAAAAAAGAAGCACTTTTTCGAAACTAACCTCCGAGACACCCCTCTGCCCACTCACAAATCCTGCCGCCTGGGGTTGCCCACCCCAGATTTCACCGCTCGCGTGGAGGGCCGCACGCGGCCTGCTATGAGCACGCAGGCCTGGGGTGTGTCACCAGATGCTGAAGTGGATCAATGGGGTTAAACCATTCATCGAACCGTGGCCTAAAACCTTGTTTGGCGGCCTGGCCTGGGTCCCAAACACCGGCAAAACCCCAGCTGAGGCCGCTAAACACCTTGCAGGCCCCTGGTGGTCCCAAACATCCCAGAAAGCCCAGGAAAGCCCCTGCCTCGGCCAGTTGCACTGCTTCCATTCCGGCTGAGTTTCTGTGCGCAGTCCAAAACACCGGTAGCAAAAATCTAAAATTTCGCGAAAAACTCCACGCCAAAATAAATAAAAGGCGGATATCCCCCAGCATTCCTGGAGGTTTGCCAATTGTATATAAGGCCTGTGGTCCGCAATCCTTTCTGCTTGTTCCTCCAGACTTTCCAGGTTCACCAGATCGTTCCAGCATACACATATTTCCACAATGTTCCAAAGATACGCTTCGTCCTTGAGATCGGTTGCCAAAGTAAGTGTCCCGTAGCCAGCCCCAGGCCTTTACCTGAATTCACACTAACACCCCAGTCCACCGTGCAAAAAAGATTGTTGTCGGTGCACGAGTACCGCTCCGCAAACTTGCTTAGATCCTACGGGGTCGGCGTCCCTGCCGGGGACGCAGCCACCACCCCCGAACAGGCCTACAAATTGGCCCAGGACATCGCCAAGAAGTCTGACGGGATTGTCATCAAGGCCCAGTCCTTGACAGGCGGCCGTGGCAAAGGCCACTTGTCCTCGGGGCTCCAGTCGGGGGTCCACATTGTGAAAACCCCTGAGGAAATCAAGGACCTCGCCAAACAGATGCTTGGCTACAAAATCATCACCAAACAGACCGGGCCGGCCGGTAGATTGGTCTCTGCGGTCTACGTGGTCGAAAAGGCCGACGCAGACAAGGAGGCGTACTTGTCGATCCTTTTGGACCGCGAAACAAAGGCCCCAATCATCGTAGCCTGTGCCCAGGGCGGCATGGACATCGAGGGCGTTGCCAAAAAGGACCCTTCGGCCATCAAAACCTTCCCAATCGACATCAACACCGGCGTGACCGACGAAACCGCCCACAAGATCGCCAAGGCGCTCGGATACTCGCCGGAGGCCGAGGAATCCGCCGTGGAGACCGTCAAGAAGTTGTACAAGATCTTCATGGAAAAGGACGCCACCCAGATCGAAATCAACCCGTTGTCGGAGACCAGAGACCACCGTGTGCTCTGTATGGACGCCAAGTTTGGATTTGACAACAGCGCGGCCTTCAGACAAAAAGAGGTCTTCTCCTGGAGGGATTTCACCCAGGAGGACCCCGACGAGGTCAAGGCAGCCTCCTTTGGCTTGAACTTCATCAAGTTGGACGGAAACATCGGCTGTTTGGTCAACGGGGCCGGTTTGGCCATGGCCACCATGGACATCATCAAGTTGTACGGCGGCGAGCCGGCAAACTTCTTGGACTGCGGTGGTGGAGCCACCCCGGAGACCATCGAGGAGGCCTTCAAGTTGATTTTGTCTGAGAAGAACATCAATGCGATTTTGGTGAACATTTTCGGGGGCATTGTTAGATGTGACTACGTTGCTGAGGGTTTGGTTGCTGCCACCAAGAATTTGGGTGTTGAGGTGCCAATTATTGCCAGATTGCAGGGCACAAACTTGAAGGAGGGCAAGGAGATCATTGACAAGTCGGGATTGAAGATTTTCTTTGTTCCAGAGTTGGACGACGCCGCCGAGAAGGCTGTGAAGTTGTCGAACGTCATGAAGGCTGCCAGAGAGGCGGGTGTCAAGGTCAACATAGTTGGATAGGCCATATACATATATTTATAAAAGTGATAAATAAAGAAACCAGTAAGATATATTTGATTTATGTAAGAGCAGGGGTTCTCTAAGGAAAACTGCTAGATTTGCTTGATAAGCTTGATAAGCTTGATAAGCTTGATATTTTGGGGTTGCCATTTTCTTATGGTATAAATGCCTCCAAAGAGGCGGTGTCAAGGTCAACATAGTTGGATAGGCCATAAACATATATTTATAAATGTGATAAATAAAGAAACCAGTAAGATATTTGATTTATGTAGGAGCAGTGGGTTTTCTGAAGAAATACTGTTAGATATGCTTGATAAGCTTGATATGCTTGATAATTTGGAGTAGCATTTTCTTATCGTCAGAAGCGGGTGATAAAATTTACATTGTCAAATGAATGGATGAACGATAAACCGTATGGTCGATAAATAAATAGACTCAATGAGAAAATATTACTTGATTTTTGTAATCAAGGCCACCAGAGAGAATACTCTTTGACTTGCTTGATATATTTGATATTTTGGAGTAACATTTTTTTATGAAGGTATAAATGCCACCAGAGAGAATACTCTTTGACTTGCTTGATATATTTGATATTTTGGAGTAGCATTTTCTTATGAAGGTATAAATGCCACCAGGGAGAATACTCTTTGACTTGCTTGATATATTTGATATTTTGGAGTAACATTTTCTTATGAAGGTATGAATGCCTCCAGAGAGGCGGTGTCAAAATCAACATAGTTGGATAGGCCATATACATATATTTATAAATGTGATAAATAAAGAAACCAGTAAGATATATTTGATTTATGTAAGAGCAGGGGGATTTCTGAAGAAATACTGTTAGATATGCTCGAAAAGCTTGATATGCTTGATATTCCGGGGTTGCCATTTTCTTATGGTATAAATGCCTCCAAAGAGGCGGTGTCAAGGTCAACATAGTTGAATAGGCCATATACATATAATTATAAATGTGATAAATAAAGAAACCAGTAAGATATATTTGATTAATGTAAGAGCAGGGGTTCTGTAAGGAAAACTGCTAGATTTGCTTGATAAGCTTGATAAGCTTGATAAGCTTGACATTCTGGAATTGCCATTTTCTTATGGTATAAATGCCTCCAAAGAGGCGGTGTCAAAATCAACATAGTTGGATAGGCCATATACATATATT
Source organism: Saccharomycopsis sp. NRRL Y-5750 (assembly GCA_030564765.1). Lineage (NCBI taxonomy): Eukaryota > Fungi > Ascomycota > Saccharomycetes > Ascoideales > Saccharomycopsidaceae > Saccharomycopsis > Saccharomycopsis sp. NRRL Y-5750. Next base: position 23,211 of record JAKTZD010000023.1, on the reverse strand, counting down.
TATAAATGTGATAAATAAAGAAACCAGTAAGATATATTTGATTTATGTAAGAGCAGGGGGATTTCTGAAGAAATACTGTTAGATATGCTCGATAAGCTTGATATGCTTGATATTCTGGGGTTGCCATTTTCTTATGGTATGAATGCCTCCTAAGAGGCGGTGTCAAGGTCAACATAGTTGGATAGGCCATATACATATATTTATAAAAGTGATAAATAAAGAAACCAGTAAGATATATTTGATTTATGTAAGAGCAGGGGTTCTCTCAGGAAAACTGCTAGATATGCTTGATAAGCTTGACATTCTGGAGTTGCCATTTTCTTATGGTATAATCGCCTCCAAAGAGGCGGTGTCAAGGTCAACATAGTTGGATAGGCCATATACATATATTTATATAAGTGATGAATAAAGAAACCAGTAAGATATATTTGATTTGTGTAAGAGCAGGTGTTCTAAAGGAAAACTGCTAGATTTGCTTGATATATCCGTATATGTATGATATTTTGGAGTAGCATTTTCTTATCGCCAGAAGCGGGTGATAAAATTTACATTGTCGAATGAATGGATGAACGATAAACCGTATGCTCGATAAATAAATAGACTCAATGAGAAAATATTACTTGATTTTTGTAATCAAGGCCACCAGAGAGAATACCCTTTGACTTGCATGATATATTTGATTTTTGTAAAAACAGGAGATTTTCTGAAGAGATACTGTTAGATTTGCTTGATATGTATGATATTTTGGAGTAACATTTTCTTATGAAGGTATAAATGCCACCAGGGAGAATACTCTTTGACTTGCTTGATATATTTGATATTTTGGAGTAACATTTTCTTATGAGGGTATAAATGCCACCAGAGAGAATACTCTTTGACTTGCTTGATATTTTTGATATTTTGGAGTAACATTTTTTTATGAAGGTATAAATGCCACCAGAGAGAATACTATTTGACTTGCTTAATATATTTGATATTTTGGAGTAACATTTTTTTATAAAGGTATGAATGCCTCCAGAGAGGCGGTGTCAAAATCAACATAGTTGGATATTCTAAACTACTGTATTGAGTCTATCACGCGTCTGTGACGATATATAGAATTACCAAAGAAGGAAAAGCTGCACGGCATAAAAACCTCGCCTTTTTTGGTGTTTGTTGACTCTTCATTAGGTTGTTGCGTACGTTGACACAATTTACTATGTTAAGTTTTTACTACGTTGATAGAACTTTAAAGTGATACATTTTGTAATCCGGAAAGACTTTCAAGATACATTTTTGTAGTCTGGAGACTTTTGTAGTCTGGACAGACTTTGAGGCTATTTTTGTCATCAAGATAAACTCTCAAGATGATACATTCGAGTGAACCTTTGATACATTTGATGCACGAGAAAATCAACTGTCAGTAGCGGTTGCAAATCGCGTCAAATACCTTATCTACAATTTGAATCAAACGCAAAATATGCATCACATTTGCCAGTAAATCTGTCATTACTTATATACATTCGGTGTAAACTTTCAGTTCTTTCGATACGTCTATTTTTTGATTCTCAAATCTGTACGTTTATGTTGGTGACCTATGGGGAGTGCTACTAAATGACTTGTGATGAGCACTTTTGTCTTTTTTTTCATTTCCACTCGAATACTATTTGCAGTGCATGCATGTTCACTTTAGTTGCTCTCCATAGTCACGTGCCCAATTTGCACAAGGCCCGATGCCAATCAACTCTGCAAAGCTGCGATATTAAAAGGACACTGCTGGCAACATCTAAATAATCCAACAAGACGTGATCCGCATGCCGGATTTGCGACTTTCAAAGAGGGGAAGAAACCTTAACCGGACACCACGAAAAAATTGTCAACAAAAAGATACCCCATGGCGCGTATATGCTTAAAAATTTACAAACCAAAACTGTCTATTTACACATAAAATTACAAAAGTGCTTAGGTAGCTCAACGGAGAGCTCCTAACAGACCCGAGAGTCTCGCTTATGCGAGCGGTCGTGGGTTCAAAATCGACCCACATGCAAAAAATAATTTCAGCGAAATTATAGATAGTATCTGATTTATTTGGACGGCAGTTTTTTGTGTTGTTTATGATGGCTTCGTATAGTCTTAGAGTATATTTTTGCTATCAAGGGGGCCTACAATACTAAGTCCCCGCGAGTCCCTACATATAGTATGCTCATACAAACTTTTGTTAGCAGAACTATATTTGATTTGACGGATGATCGGTGATGTATACAATATAGAGTATGTTAGCTGTCAAGATCGATAAATGTTATGGCTTACTGAAGGGGCCGACAACTACATCATAAGTTCCTGTGAGCCCCGTGGGAGGTATCTACTATACAAATCTTTTCAGCAAAGGAATATATGACTTCTTTGCTTCACATATATGTAATTTCGCTGAAATTATTTGTGCGTGTGGGTCGATTTTGAGCCCACGACTGCTCGCATAAGCGAGACTCTCGGGTCTGTTAGGAGCTCTCGCATAAGCGAGACTCTCGGGTCTGTTAGGAGCTCTCCGAGCTATCTAAGCACTTTTGTAATTTTATGTGTAAATAGACAGTTTTGATTTGTAAATTTTTAAGCCTATACGCGCCTGTAGCAGCCATTTCCTATGGTATCATGGCCCATGCCCCGGGTACCATAACCAGGCCAAACTTTATTTCGTCAGTAAAATTGCTGCAGGAAGAGGTATGTTGGTGTTGTGACGTTGCCAAAACAACATACTTATTGCATTTCCCAAAAAGGCCAGCGTATTGTAGTGAAGAGACTGTGATTTGCAGCAAGAACAAGGAGTTTCCACATTGAGCCTGCCTGTTTTGTGAAAAAGCCATTCTTGTCATCAGTTGACGGATTTTGGCATTGTTTTCATAGCAAGGTAAACAACGGGGTGAACAGAGCTCGTTAAACGTACATGATTGCTACTTGTATACAAGTAGCAATCTATCTTGTGAAGTAGGGGGCAGAACTGAAAAATATATAAAGGGGTGTACAATCCTTCTAGCTGACTACTTTGTATTTAGAGCGTAAAACCTGAAAACTACCCCCTATAACCATCTCCCATCTATCCATAAGCTTTCCAGTCCTATATTGATTTCCAAATTACTCATCATGTTTCGCCGTAATCTTGTCAGCAGCGCCCTCGACGACCAACCCTACCAGTCTCCAATGGAGACTAACGTCATCAAACTAATCGACTCTCAAGAGAAATTCGCAAGTGCTATCAAATCCGAAAATTTGACCGTTATCCACTTTGCAAATCCTAAAGAGCCATCGCTTTTGTACCTCACTCTCATCTTGGAAGACTTGGCTAAGAAACACTCAAGAGCCTCTTTCTACCGGATAGACATTAACTCGAATCCATTCTACTGTCCAGAGTTCATGGAAGCGCAGCAAAACCGCCTACCACTAGTTGTTGCCCTCTACAAAGGTGGTGAAAATATTGACAAAATCCGCAGCACTCACGCTGGTATTATTAGCGATGCTGTTCTCTTTGACAGGGACGGTGCGCGCGTTCTAAATTCCGATTACTAACCGAATGCAAACTACTGTACTCCATGGTTTCGCGGTGTTTATGGCTTGACGGAACTCAGCGTCAGCTACAAGTTGACCTCTTCTCACTTCTTAATTAGTTATTTCTCTTCTTATCAGCTACTGTTTGTTATTCTTAGTTACTTATTATTCTTTTCTTCCCGGCTACTTATATGCTGGTCTGCTTTACCATTTAAGTTTTCTTTTAATTCTTCTTTCCGTCCCGGCTACTTTCATGCTGGTCTTCTTTCTAATTATATGCTATTCTTAAACTAAACATTGTAATGATTTTGTATTTAGAGTAGCGAAGCAGCCCCTTTCAAGCAGTATTCTGGCAATCACCTACCTTCTATAGTACCAAAATCAAATGATGCCTTCACTCCATACTATTTATATGACATTCTCTATATAGTTGGTCAATATTTCAGTATCAAGACAAGCAGCAAATGTCTCCCTGTCCTTTCAGCCTCACTGAATCCCATTTTGCTCCTTGAACACATCCCATGCCTTGTTGATCGTCACAAACACCCCCTGTGCTATCAACTGTTGCTCCAAGGTCGCGTTTTTTGGGATCTTGTCCGGATGGGTTCGAGCAACTGCCTTCATGTAGTTAATCTTCACCTTTTTTGTTATAACCAAGTCCGTCAAACTCACCTTCTTCCAGTTAGTTTCTGGCCAAAGAATCAAGTCCAAGGAAGCAAGCAACGCACGGATATTGTCCTCCTTCCCCTGCTTCCAGGCATTAATCTTGCTTTCCACCTGGTCGTGCAATTGGAACTTTTGTTTTTCAAGCAACTCAGCATCCTCGTTGAGCTTTTTGAGCCGCTGGGTGGCTTCGCTGTTTTCCTGGTGGCTGCTTCTTGGAGCTACGGGTGGCGATCTTCTACGTTGTTGCACTTGAGGCTTTACTGACGGTTTAGGGGCCAATACTTCCATACATCTTCTTTTACCATCCAAAGCAACTTTTAGCCCAGCGCCTCCGTTGTCCAAAACCATCTTCCAGCAAGCAAGAGCCTCCTTGAACTTGTCGCTGCTTTCTAAAGTTTCCGCCTTTTTCGTCATAAGCTTCAACCGCAATTCTTTTAGCTTTTTTCCCGGCTCGATCTCCAAGTCTTCGCCGTTCCCGGAATTGACGAAACTTTCCGAGAGTTCTAGCCCCTTTTCTGCCAGTTGAAGGGTGTTTTTGGAGTCTCCAAGTTTACTGTAGCATGTTGTGAGATTCGAGTATCCAATAATCAATAACGGATGGCCCTTAGGGAGGAGTTTGAGGGCGTCCTGGTAGTTAAGCAAGGCAGAGGAGAAATTTCCTTCTTTGAAGAAGTTGTTTCCTAAAGTACGATACTGTGTGAATCTCGTCAACTGTGCAGGATTTATAGAAGGGCCGCTTTCCGTCAAAACCGTGGCTGTTGGTTTGGGAGGGGATATGGAAATATCGTCAAACAAATTGACAAGCTTCTCTTCTTTGGGGGCTGCCTGGGGAGCTCTGTGGCGAGGCACAGGAGGCTTTCTGGCCGCTGCAGACGGCCGTTTAGGTTTTTCAGGGGCTTGAGACGCTTTGGCACTGTCGGTGTGTTTACGGAACGGATTATTGTCTCCATAATTGTCACTGAATACATTGGATGTCTTTCCATGATCGTCTCTGAATCCATCAGACGCCTTTCCATGATCGTCTCTAAACCCATTGGATGCCTTTCCATGATCGTCTCTGAATCCTTTATTACGACTGCCACCTCTGATTTCTGACGATTTGATCACAGTTCCATCAAAATCAATAGCGTCTCCATCATCTTCGAAACCACCTTTTCTGTACTGTTCCTGGGCATACATCCACGCTGGTTTTCCTCCCTGTGTAGCGGCCTTTCTTTGAGCCTGGTATTTTTCGATATTCTTTGAAAGCATGGACTTTCCCATGTTAAAAATCGACGTAGCATTAGTGAGAATTTCTGTTCCTATTTCATTGACCACTTTGTTGAACTCCTCGGGTCCTCCGTTGTGTTCTCCGCTTGTTCCGAGTCCATCTAGAAGACTGCGGACCTCTTTGACAGTGTGTTTCTTAGATGGTCTAGAGGGCATCGACTCTGTCTCGTCGTTGAATGTTTTGAATCTGGAGGGTCTTGAGGGCATAGACAGTCCGCTGCTATTGTCTCTTGGTCCAGAGCCATTGGAGGTTGCCCTGGAAGGCCGGGAAGGTCCAGAAGGACGTTGAGGCTTTTTTGGTGCATCGTGCAACAGCTGGTAGTCGTTAGGAGGTTGTGGAGTGGTGTTTGGGGTAGAATCGAAAACTGCAAATAAAGAGTCGATATCTTGGTCGTTTTTGGTGTTGTAAGTGGTGTTTTGTAAAGGAGGATCGATATTTCCGTTGCTGGAAGGATTGGTGTTTTGGGCAACGAAAGAGTCGATATCTTGATAGGCGGGAGTGCCGATTTGGCTGTTCCCTTTGGAAGTGTTTTTATTTGGCACAGGCGAAGATACAAAGCTAAGAATGTCGTCAATATCGCTGCTATCATTGTTTTTGCTGTGGGCAGACGAGGCGGCGCTGTGGCCAATTTGGCCTAGAGCATCCAATCCCAGCCATATGTCGTTGTTTTTGTTTGCCGGGGTGGGGGCCAAAGAGCCAGACTGAAGCTTCTGTCTTTGGGCCAAGGAGAGCTTGCTGAGGTCCTGTCTTTTTGGCGCAAAAAGGTCTGCAAAGACGTCCTTTTTAGCCCCAGACATGTTTGACTTGGAGGGGTTCTTATGGTTGGAGGAAGTGGAGAAGGTGTTTGTTACAATTACGTGGATCAGGTTTGGGTGGTGAAATTTTGATGGAGAAAAAGCTGGACGAAAAAGGCCGAGAATGCCAGCGGAGGCAATCTTGGCGATATGTTCCAAGGGGGAGGGTGGATCATAATTCTTGTGATGGCTCTCAATGGGCTCTCATCAAATATATTTGGATATGGAATACATGAATGTCCGCATAGGTCAAGTGCCACAAGTAACAGTGGTAATCATGCTTTTATTTATATGTGGTATCAAAATGCTCGGAAATACCTTTTTATGAAATAGTTGGGGCACATACATCTAATGACAATATACCTTTTTGACCACGTTGATTGATTCAATGACAAACTGAATCCGTGAAAAGATAGGTTCAGATATTTACGACCAGGCAATTGAGGTAAATTATTACAAATGAAAGGTAGCTGATGTCAATGAGAAATATATTATGCAACAGGCAGCTTGCTACGAAGAATACAAATTTTCACCTATCTCACAATTTGCTACGAAAATGAAGATAAGGCAATATATAAGTGCAGCTGGCCAATCATACCAATTGCTACTAGAATGATGAAGATAAGGCAATATATAAGTGCAGCTGGTCAATCATACCAATTGCTACGAAAATGATGAAGATAAGGCATTATATAAGTGTAGCTGGTCAATTAAACGAATTGCTACGAGAACGAGGACAAACCAATATAGTCAAGCGTTGCTCGGCAACTCACCTGACGCCATGAATACATATTTGTATTTGAACATACCCCATGCAACAGGCTCCCTACAAAAAAACGTTCGTATATCAACGTTGACTGTTTCTTGTTTATCTGTATCGATTGATAAATACCCAGTATTTTAGAAGTAGACATACCAATATGGCCATCAAATGTTACGTCCCTAACTGGCAATCCTACAATAATACTCAATCAATATTGACTGTTTTATATTCTGTATCAATAAACATCTATAAATAGCGTATCTAATCAACCTTCTCGACAGTTGATTCCCTCCATCTTACGTCCCTAACTGAAAATCCTACAATACTCAAACAAAATTGACTGTCTTATATTCTTTACCAATAAACATCTATCAATAACGTTATCTAATCAACCTCCTCCGTCGGCCTCTGGGGCACATCAATAAATACCCACCACTTCAGTGGTACATATACCAATATGTCCACCAAATGTTACGTCCCCACCTGGCAATCCTACAATACTCAACATATTGACTGTCTTATACTCTGTATCAATAAACATCTATCTAGTTTATCTAATCAACCTCCTCGACAGTTGGCCCGTCAGCCCCTGAGGCACATTGATAAATACCCACCCAATTTAGTAGACACACCAATATGTCCATCAAATGCTACGTCCTTTACAATTGGCAATCCTGCAATACTCAACATATTAACTGTCTTATATTCTGTATCAATAAACATCTATCTAATAGTTTATCTAGTTTATCTAATCAACCTCCTCGACAGTTGGCCCGTCAGCCCCTGGAGCCTCAGCCCCTGGAGCCCCTGCGCCTGGGAAGCCCCCAGCAGCACCTGGAGCCCCGTTGGCCTGGTAGAACTTCGTCATGATAGGGTTGGCCACGCCCTCCAACTCCTTCTGTTTGTCCTTGAACTCCTCGGTGGCAGCGGTGGTGTTGCTGTCCAACCACTCGATGGTCGACTCGACCGCCTTGGTCAAAGTCTCCAAGTCTGCGGCGTCCACCTTCTCCTTGAAGGCGGCCTCCGAGGTGGAGTTCTTCAACGAGTAGGCGTACGATTCAAGGCCGTTTTTGGCGGCAATACGGTCTGCCTCCTTGGCGTCCTCCTCCTTGTACTTCTCGGCCTCGGCCACCATGCGCTCGATGTCCTCCTTGGACAATCTGCCCTTGTCGTTGGTGATGGTGATCTTGTTGGTCTTTCCGGTGCCCTTTTCGACGGCAGAGACGTTCAAGATCCCGTTGGCGTCGATGTCGAAGGTGACCTCGATTTGAGGGGTTCCTCTAGGCGCTGGAGGGATGCCAGAGAGCTCAAACTTACCCAAAAGGTTGTTGTCCTTTGTCTTGGCTCTCTCACCCTCAAAGACCTGGATGAGGACACCCGGCTGGTTGTCTGCGTAGGTCGAGAAGGTCTCGGACTTCTTGGTAGGAATGGTCGAGTTTCTAGGGATCAACTTGGTCATAACCCCGCCGGCAGTCTCAATTCCGAGCGACAATGGGGCCACGTCAAGAAGCAACAAGTCCTGGGTCTTGGACGACGAGTCGCCGGTCAAAATAGCGGCCTGGACGGCAGCTCCGTAGGCCACAGCCTCGTCCGGATTGATGGATCTGTTAGGCTCCTTTCCGTTGAAAAAGTCGCTCACCAACTTCTGCACCTTAGGGATTCTTGTGGAGCCCCCAACAAGCACAATTTCGTGCACCGCAGCCTTGTCGATCTTGGCGTCCTTGAGGACGGACTCGACAGGGTCCAAGGTCGATCTGAAGAGGTCTCCGCAGAGCTCCTCGAATCTGGCACGTGTGATGGACGTGTAGAAGTCAATGCCCTCGAAAAGCGAGTCGATTTCGACCGAGGTCTGCGCAGACGACGAAAGCGTGCGCTTAGCTCTTTCGCACGCGGTTCTGAGTCTCCGGAGGGCTCTCTGGTTGGTCGAGAGGTCCTTCTTGTTCTTTCTCTTGAACTCCTGGATGAAAAAGTTGACCAAACGGTTGTCAAAGTCCTCACCGCCCAAATGGGTGTCTCCGGCAGTGGCCTTGACCTCGAAAATGCCGTCCTCGATCGACAAAAGCGACACGTCGAAGGTCCCGCCCCCCAAGTCGAAAATGAGCACGTTTTTCTCCGCCTCGGACTTCTTGTCCAACCCGTAGGCAATGGCGGCGGCCGTAGGCTCGTTGATGATACGCAACACGTTCAATCCGGAAATCAATCCGGCGTCCTTTGTTGCCTGTCTCTGCGAGTCGTTGAAGTATGCAGGAACAGTGATAACCGCATCCTTCACCTCGGTGCCGAGGAAGGCCTCGGCGGTCTCCTTCATCTTGTTAAGGATCATGGACGAGATCTCCTCAGGCGTAAACACCTTGGTTTCGCCCTTGAACTCCACCTCGATTTGCGGCTTGCCCGACTTGTCAATGACCTTGAACGGGAAGTGCTTGATGTCGCCCTGGACCTCCGGGTCGGTGAACTTACGGCCGATCAAACGCTTGGCGTCGAAAACGGTGTTTTTAGGGTTCATAGCGGCCTGGTTCTTGGCCGAGTCCCCCACCAACCGCTCGGTGTCGGTGAAGGCTACGAAAGAGGGGGTGGTTCTGTTCCCCTGGTCATTGGCAATGATCTCCACTCTGTCGTTGGAGAAGTGCGCGACACACGAGTAGGTGGTTCCTAAATCAATTCCAACAGCTTTGGACATTTTGTATGGTATGTAGTTTGTTGTGTTTTGGGGAGGGAAAAGAGGGGAGGAAGGACTGGGAGAAACCTGGATTTGGTAGGCTTTTAAATAAAATTTTTCATCCTCCACGGATTTGCGTGGAGGATCGAAAGAAAAAGTGGACGATGGTGAAAAAGTTCTGCGGTGTTCCATGGGGTTCCATGGGAGCCAAGGGGGCGGGTGGCAAGCGAGCGGCGAGCAAAGCGGCGAGCGAGCAAAGCGAGCGAAGGCCAAAGAAGGCCAGAGAAGGCGCAATGGCAAGATAAGCGAGGCCGGGCAATGGGGAGGCCAGAAATGGGCCAGGCCAGGCCGGCAATAAGCGTTGTAATCGAGAGACTACTTGCAGGCTCTAATCGTCTGTAATCGAGAGACTACTTGCAAGTGCTTCCACTTAGTGACTGACACTCTTGCGGAGATCAATCAAGATATTGGCAAATGAAAAAGATCAAGATGGACAATAGGACATTGTATTCAAACTACTGTACCAAGATGTGATGTTAATGAAAGTGATCCTCTGCATTCTTGCAAATGCAAATGAATATAAACAGTATTCCCAGAATAACTCTTCGGAAACACTCCAATATATATATTATATATAGCTCTCCAAAATAATATCTTGAAGTTTACGTCAAATACAAAATGTTTCCCTCGGGAAACACTAATATATATATTCTCATCCGGATGCACCTTGCAATCGCAATTCGCAACTATATATAGCAAAAAAAGGGGCTCTGGTCATCACTTGACTTGTGGGGTACACCCCCATCAAATGCACCCACCTGTGAAGATCATGACACCGCATCCCCCTACTTGTAACCCTACACACCCCACATGTAACCTACATACAGTATCAGGTCCATCTATTATGCAATCTAACCTTATCTAACAATCTATCGATAATGCGAAATATATGTACAAACAGCAATTCCATCCAACGCACCCCCTCAATTAGTTGGTCTCACGAGACTCGACGGGTTGGCCACATCGTCAGACGACACAATCACCTCCTTCGTCACCACACTGAACTTCCCAAGAGTGAACTTCACCTTGTAGGTCCCAAGGAAGTCGAAAGTGTCGAGTGTCACAGTCTTATTCTCAGCACTGTTCTTGTTGACTAGCACCAATTCAATCTCGCTTGGACTGTATTCGTACCCCGTGAAATTGACAAGCTTCTCGCAAAGAGCTGCCTTTGGAATGGCTTTCTCAAGGAACCCGTCCGCCTTGGCCTTGGCCTTGAATACGAAAGGCTTGTTGATCTCCGATAATGCATTGTATTTGAAGTACACGTCGCTTTCTGCAGCCTCAGACGACGTCTCTGTGGCTTTCCCTGAAGAAAGCTTCAATCCAAACTTCTTAAGACGCTCCTCAACCGAGGCTGCGTCTGGTTTTGATGCCTGTTTCGCCGTCGTGGCATCCTGTTGGCTCTGTTCTGTTGGTGCTGGTTTGGTAGCGTCAGTGAAAACTGAAGACTGCTTGATCGCAGCTGTAGCTGACACATTGGCCTCTGGTTTGACTTCCGGAATGCGCAAAGGCTGTCCTGGCAACACATACGCAGCCCCGTTGTTCTTGTGGAGCTTGTTGATCATTGTGCTTGGAAGAACACTCACAATCTGGCCTCTCTTACCAATGGGAAAGTCCCTCAACAACTGCACCTTGATTTTGCTCTTTGTTAATGACACCCCGGTGGTGGAGAACGCTCTCGTGATCTGAAAACTCATTTTGAATTGGGATGTGTGCGGTACGGGGATCGTTCAATGCTAAAGAGGCCTGCCGCTACTACTACTGTCTCTATAGCCATAAATCTCACGCTTTTTCAGCTGGTGTTGAAAAATTTTTGGAGATTCTTTGATTTTTCACTTGGTCATGTGACCTAGGAGGGTGACCCAGGCGGTTCAATGATCCACCAAATGGCAACTGTCTGGAGGAATTTATGGTAAGCGTCAAAAGGCTGTAGACACGCTTGTAGCTACAAACATATCTTCATGACTTAAAAATGAACGTTTTGCGATGCTTCAACGTTTTTTCTCAATAAAATACCCTAATATAAAGCACTTCAAAGTCTTGATAAAAATTGAAGACTCATTTCATATGTAGCCAGATGTTTTCTCAAGATATAGATGCTTCGAGGACCCATCAAGCACCTATGATAATTGCAACCAATTTACAGATTTCAAGGGTTTTGTTTTTTCCAAAGACATTTTAAGGGGTATGAACCTCTACACGACACCACATCAACGATCGTTACCTCGAGGTGATGTAGAAACCATAAAGGCATAAAGATACGAAGCAAAACCTAAAGAAAAATTTTCGTCTTTTGTCCGATTTTTCACTACAGATGAGGTCAAAAAAAAAATTTCAGCTCTTATTCTCTCTGACCATTACAAAGACTTTGACCTTTTCACCATAGATAGCCCACATATACACACGCACACACAACAAAATGGAAAGCGAAAATTTGGAACAATTAAGAGACGTCTTGGTGAACAAGTCCGGCTCCGAGCCGTTGCCTAATAGATTCAGAGTGTTATTCACCTTGAAAAGCATCGGAGAGGATTTTGCTACTGATAAAGAGAGAGCCAATAAGGCTATCGACTACATCAGCGATTGTTTCAAAGACTCCAGCGAGTTGTTGAAGCACGAAGTCGCTTATGTGTTGGGTCAGACCAAAAACTTGTACTCAGCTCCATACTTGAGAAACATATTGAAAGACGAACAGGGCCAACAATGCATGGTTCGTCACGAAGCCGCAGAAGCTTTAGGAGCCCTTGGGGATGAAGAGTCCTTGGAGCTTTTGGAGAAATATTTCAAAAACGATCCATTGATTGAGATTAGACAGACGTGCGAGTTGGCCATCGAAAGAATAAAATGGCTCAAACAGCAAGAAAGTTTGAAAGACTCTGCCCAGAAGGACAAATTGGCTCCATCATTATACTCATCAGTCGACCCAGCTCCTCCTCTTGCTGTCAACAAGGAATACAACATCCCAGACTTGCAGAGAATCTTGAATGATCAAGACGAATCACTTTTCAACAGATACAGAGCCATGTTCAGACTCAGAGATATTGGATCCGATGAAGCTTGTAAGGCTTTGGCTACCGGGTTTGCTGATAAGTCTGCTCTTTTCAAACACGAAATTGCCTACATCTTTGGGCAAATCTGTAACCCTGTTGTTGTCCCTGACTTGATCAAGGTGCTCAAAGACCAAAATGAAGCCCCAATGGTGCGTCATGAAGCCGCAGAGGCTTTGGGAGACATCGACAGTGCTGAAGTCTTGCCTGTTTTGAAAGAAGTGCTTACTGACGATGTACAGGTGGTCAAGGAGAGTGCCATCGTGGCGTTGGATATGAACGAATACCAGACTTCCAACCAATTGGAGTACACTGTCTGAGTACACTTCTGAGTGATATATATTATACAGTATCTTACGGGGTATTTCTTTACTAGAATTTTTCTTTTGACCCTCAGGAGCTTTTTTATGTGCAGTTTCGAAATTTTATGAATGAATTTACTCTTTGTGTAGTTGTCACCGAGATAAAACAAAACTTAGTGAGCTCATCAAACACTCCTACACCACATCAACAAAACTATAGTACATCTTTATTTCCAAACAGAAACTTTTAACAAACGCAACATCCAGCTAATCAGTAGCACTCCCGTCTCTTGGTCTATACTGTATTCCCTTGGCCTCCAAATCACTAATTATATCGGCAGGCAAGCGACCACTCACTTTCACAGCATACAACCCTGGACTGAATTTATCGATTCTTAACCATTTAGCTACCCAACTTTCGCCAGGCTGACCGAGAGATACTAGACCTTCAAAAGATGGAGAAGTACATTCCACCACGTTGGTTGTATCATCTCCAGCAAAATTCAAAACATCTTCACAATTTGGGCATCCTTCTCTCAAAAACTCCTGTCATTGAGTGTTAGTCTTCTATTGTTGTCTTCACCTATATATGACAAAACATCTAGCACTTACCAGTTGAGTTTGAATGATTCCGCAAAGCATGCATGCTCTTTCCTGTCTGCTTGACATTGTTGATCTTTTTCAATGAATAATTGTCGTGATTCCTTACTGACAATTCAAGATTGTTCTGTCTGCCTAGGTCTTTCTCTTCATGATGATTTTTTTTTCAGCATTGATTTTCAAGATTTGGAACATTTTGGAACGCACAATTTCTGGAGTGCGATTAGTTGCTTTAACATGCACAGACATGATCATAATCAGATATTCCTACAGGCTTCAATGCAGTGGACCCAAGAAAGCAATCGTTGTTATACTCTCCAGACTAAGAGATAAAACAGCGATATATCTACTGTCAACTAAAAATGGAAATAATTATAATATATGACCTTGTTGGCACTTAAAGTGCGAATTAGCGTAAAAATTGATAGAAACAAGCTGCTTTTTGTGCTGACTTCAAACAAGAAAAATCCACGGTCTGTTCTGACTATCGACTCTGTGGCATCTAAAGAGGGTGTATGACTCGAAAGTAATAGTTTGGCTCTGACTTGACATGCTTCTCAGCAAAGAGATTTCAGCCAGTTATTTGCCTACTGACAAGTTGAAGATTGAGTCTTAGGAAGTAAAATCATATCGCCTTTTTCTATATTGGTCTTGACCATTCCAATGATAAAATTGACAGCATTGATATTGAACAATTCCATCTCAATATGTGAAACAAGGGCTTACTGATGGAAAGTGCCTCTAAAAGCCAAGTAAAGACTGACCCATAGCACAGAGAAGGTACCGGAGAACGCTTAATGAATCCGATTGTTCCCTTTCTCTTAATTACCATTCTAAATTATTCTCTAGTTATGACCTTTCTAAAGTCTCTAGAAGTAATTTAACTGGTAGGGCAGATCTAGTTAGTGCGATAATCATCAAGGTTTCCAAATTGCCTCAGCCAGTCAACTTGACCACTTCTTCCACTCTCAGAGTATCCTCGGCCTTTGTGACATCGCGCTTAAAAAATTGAGCATTTTCATGCTCTTTGAGCTCTTTCTTGGGCTTATAGTAAATCCAGCGTGCAAATGATAAAGGTCCACACGTAAAACTCTTTAGAGATGTGATTACATACGTGAGTGTAAGCGTATGTGCCATGATCCAATCTTGATACAGGAATGGGTTCGAATGATTCAGTTGTATGTATTATGTTATGACCCTTGCATACTCCTGCAGATACGAATGCATTCACCGTTAGACATGAGTTCCATGATAAGACTTTTTGATGAATGCGCTTAAAATCGGCAGTGGCGACCAAAGGGCAATTGTGATCGACGAAGAAATAAATAGGTTCAGCAAGACTGTATTGTTTTAGAGACAGATCGATAGGCCTATATGAAATTCTGCATATAACTAAATGGCATGGTTTTTTGGTTCGAGCTATAGCTGTACAATCATGTTGCTCTTTATTGAGGCGATAATGTCAGTATATCATATCCTTGTTACCTAGGCAGGTGGATCGCACAGATAATAAGTAATTCAAGCTCTCTGAAAACCGCTACACCATGCCCGTTTTAACTCAGCTTTTGGCTCTTCGTGTGGAGTTTCTCATAAGATATGCAGATTATGAGCACTGTACTATTCACACAAGGACATAAGTGGCTGCAAGATGGTAACAAGATGAGCTGTAATTATGGTTTAAGAAACAAATATCAGGCATCGTAGTTACAGTGGCTCTTATAGAACAACGGTCTTATTGTGTAGGCAATCGCATGTTTGCTCTATATAATAGCCTATTCTGTTCAAGCCCTACAAACCACTATTGTCCTTCACTGTGAATTATTATACGATGCCGACATTTTGGTTGGTTCAGACTGACATTTCGAGTTGAAGAGTCAATTGCATTTAAACAGATCAAACAGTAAACTATAGCCAATATATACAATCTTTAGCATAATGTTCTCCAAATATTTGTGACCGATCAATCCTCCAGATAACCTCATTCTATCCGCAGAATTACAATATGCAGAGTCGATTTACCCGCCACCTCTTCAGTGAAAATTTTTTCTGTAGCAGATGAAAAAAAATTTTTTGTCTCTTCTCAAAAATTTCATTAAGAATTTTTCAACATTATCTTGATGGAACATATTGCAACAGCCCTTCGACCAACCCATTCGATACACAAGATATTTGGCATCATCCGATTATCATTGCATCTACAGTTTTTTGGCTTGACCTGCACTTTGTCTAACATCCAAGATAAACGCAGATAAATATAGTATTCCGGTATTATATACACAAGATCAAGAGTCGAGGTTTTTGAATCACAATAAGTTGTCAAATCAATACAGCTAAACACGCAATAGCAAAATAATGGGATTTGGAGCTCCAAGAGGTAAAAGTTTCGGAGGAAGCGGTGGCCGTGGTGGGTCTTTCGGTGGCCGTGGTGGCCGTGGTGGTGCCAGAGGAGGAAGAGGAGGGTCCTTTGGAGGAAGAGGAGGAAGAGGTGGTGCCAGAGGTGGAAGAGGTGGTGCTAGAGGCGGTAGAGGCGGTGCCAGAGGCGGCCGTGGTGGTGCTGGTGCCGGAGGTGCCAGAGGAGGAGCCAAGGTTGTCATTGAGCCACATAGACACGCCGGTGTGTTCATCGCCAGAGGTAAAGAAGATTTGTTGGTCACCAAGAATATTGCTCCAGGTGTCTCGGTGTATGGGGAGAAGAGAATCAGTGTTGAAGAGCCAAGCAAGGAGGAGGGTGTCCCACCAACCAAAGTCGAATACCGTGTCTGGAATCCTTTCAGATCCAAGTTGGCTGCCGGTATCATGGGAGGTCTTGACGAGTTGTTCATCGCTCCAGGTAAAAAGGTTTTGTACTTGGGAGCTGCCTCGGGAACATCTGTTTCTCACGTGGCTGACCTTGTTGGCCCAGAGGGTGTAGTCTACGCGGTTGAGTTTGCCCACAGACCAGGTAGAGAATTGATTGGTATGGCCAAGAAGAGACCTAACGTGATTCCTATCATTGAAGATGCCCGTCATCCTCAGAAATACAGAATGTTGATTGGAATGGTGGACGCGGTGTTTGCCGATGTTGCCCAGCCAGATCAAGCCCGTATCATTGCCTTGAACTCACATTTATTCCTCAAAGACCAAGGTGGAGTGATCATCTCCATCAAGGCCAACTGTATTGACTCTACTGTTGATGCCGAGACTGTTTTCGCCAGAGAGGTGCAAAAGCTCAGAGAGGAGCGGATAAAACCATTGGAACAATTGACCTTAGAGCCTTATGAGAGAGACCATTGTATTGTCATTGGCCGTTACATGCGTGCCGGTCTCAAATAAACACCCCCGATCATCTAACCAACTGTCACATTTTCTAATATCTTTTCTTTTTTATTTATTAACATATATCTATCATGTATCATTGTAACACTTGAGAATATAGTTCATTTTGGAGTTCGATGTGGTTGTAGTACTTGTTCGATGTCATTATCGTTTGAGGAAAAGTTGTTGGGGTTTGAGAGTTGTTGGTATACATTGATGTCATCAACTTTGAAACTACAATCCAGTGTTATGGTTATTGATATTTGTGAATTTCATCAGCATTTAAGATATCTCTGCAGTTAGAGTGAGCAGAATGCTGTTTGCAGGATGGGGATTTTTGATATTGATAAAATGGGCTAAATCGGGAAGAACAAGCTTATGAAGTGGCATAGGTAGTTTGGGGCAGTATGTGCTATGTCGTCTTTACATGGGTTTTTTGCAATAATAAGAAATGGGACCCCGAAGCGATTTTTGGGTTATGGTTTTGGGGAGTCGATGGGTAGATTACAATCATGACAGCTTTTCATTAAAGAGAGTCAAATCGTTTTAAACTGTCACGAGTTTTGGCAAGACTCAATCTGTTTGCCATTTTTTAGACAGAATTCCATCTTGAAAGCATGATTGTCGACAGAATAGAGACATTTACACTTGCCCAAAGATTCATTTTCCCTTTTTCTTCATGTTCTCTAAGCGACGTGTCGATGGAATCTGTTTCTCTGTATCTTCTCCTGCCTCAAAAGACGCTTGCATTTTCAGCATGCATTATCACAATCCACGCAGATTTTCTCAAGATACGACCTCAGGCAGTGGTTGAAATAGTTGTACAATTAGACTGTAATTGAATAGAGTATCATACAAATATCAGAGTAATTTATAAATGGCCCAAGGGAATAATAGGGCGTAACCAAGAATTGCCATACAGGCCTGTTACTAGTAGGCACATCTGACTGTAAGTAAAACGATCATCTCAAAAGAATATTGGGGCGACGCCCAAGATATCTACAGGCGTAGCACCACAAAAACAATCAGCTTACCGAGAAAGCCCTGACAGGATATCACCTCAAAAATTGTGTGACGATGTCTATTTAAAAACCGATCCAGAGACACCGCTGAAAGTATTAAGCTCCGATTCATCTTACGTAGATGTCGCCAGAGATGCTGCCTTGTCGAGCCTTATCACTACAACCCCTGCATCGAGCAAGAAAAAGAATCTGAGATCAAGAAAAGGACATAAGAAGAGCGACAAGTCAAAAACAAACAAAGTGGTCAAAGATTACTCCGATTCTGATGTTCAATCGAGCCCAAGTAAAAAGAAACACATATCTTCCCACAAATCTCTGAAAATTATGGCGCGTAATCCTACGCTAGCTAATTGTGTATTATCTTTACCCACGGCTGTCAAATTATTCCTACTCATCACTTATCAGCCTTCAATATTGGCGAAGCTTGCCCCAAAACGCCTCCATTGGCGAAGCCTGACGTAAATTGCCTCAAAAACTGACCAAGCCTGCCATAAAACGCCTCCAACATTCGATACCTTCTCCTGCTTAAGCGAGTCTCCGTGGGTTCCAATCTACTTGCCGCATTTTCGGTTCTGTGATTATCGTATGTCAACCTTGCGTAGAAACGCGCAGCACTGTATGGATCCATCAACACTGTGCCAAAAATCCACCGTTCTGCACTATGTCTGATGCAAAATCATCAGTGTTGATGACCTTTTCGTGGTAGTCTAAATGAATTCCCAAACGACTTACCAAAAGGTTTTACATACAACGAAGATAGAATTGAATTTTGCATTAAGTATTAATTATTAGGTATTAGGAATAAAGTAATAAAGAAGAAAGGTGAGGGAGATAGTGATATAATATAGAGATATAGTACAGTAATATGGTACAGTAATATAGTACAATAGAGTAGGTTGAACCTACAACTATGATGAGAGTCGTGCGTCGGGTATCGCACGATTCACGCCTTCTCAGAAGGCCAAAAATGGAAGGTTAAATTCACCCATATCCCGTGAACTTGGAAGAGACGAAGGTGGAGCCTCATCATCCATAAATTGGACTGAAACATTCAAGGGAGGAGCTGCAACAGCCAAAGGAGGAGCTGCAACAGCCAAAGGAGGAGTTGCAACAGCCAAAGGAGGAGTTGCAACAGCCAAAGGAGGAGTTGCAACAGCCAAAGGAGGAGTTGCAACAGCCAAAGGATGAGTTGCAACAGCCAAAGGAGGAGTTGCAACAGCCAAAGGATGAGTTGCAACAGCCAAAGGAGGAGCTGTGACAGCCAAAGGAGGAGCTGCAACAGCCAAAGGGGGAGTTGCAACAGCCAAAGGATGAGTTGCAACAGCCAAATGAGGAGTTGCAACAGCCAAAGGAGGAGTTGCAACAGCCAAAGGATGAGTTGCAACAGCCAAAGGATGAGTTGCAACAGCCAAAGGAGGAGTTGCAACAGCCAAAGGGGGAGCTGTAACAGCCAAAGGAGGAGCTGCAACAGCCGCAGGTGGAGCGGTTCTGCTACGGTGTCTCTTGCAGACCCTGTTAATCGACCCCTCAGGACTCACAGGAGGTTGTGATTGCCGTTTGGTCAAGTTTTGCACCTTCACCGAGGCCACTTTTCTCACCAAAAGCTCGATGACTTTCCCTTCCCATCCAAGTTTTTCCCAGAAGATTTTTTTGAGGGCCGCATAGACTCTTTTTTTCTCCTGCTCAGGTCTTGAATTCCAGGTGAATTTTCGAGTGGCGTTTCTTGGACATCTTCTTTTATACAAGTCATAGCCAAACCCATCAGCAACTCTCATGATGATTTCCTCAACGCAATGGAGAAAGGAATCGGAGATTTCCAAAAAGGCACAGATGTCCTTTCTGGAGCTGGTCTCGTAGATTGTGGGCTGGTTGGCACGTTTTTTCTTTGAGAAGACGTACTCCGCGAGTCTTTGCCTCAAGCGGGGGAGCTTTTGCAAACGGTAATCGCGGAGTTCAGGCCAGCCCTGAGGCCAATGCTCAGGCCACCTGCCGGTCCATCTATGATGCTCATATGAAATAGTTTTACTGATCATCAAGGCCTCTCTATCCGCCGTCTCCATTATATAGAGACTGTTTGTTTCATCATTGTCATAAGCACAATACTGGACGATGTCCACGCCTCTGAATTCGAGGTCAAATGCAGAAACATCAACGGCAGGGGGGTGATTAAGGGCGTCAGGGTCTTCTCTGTTTGATGCTTCAACGTCTTGTTGGTTTTGAGCGACTTGTGGACCGGCTTGTGGTCCTTGGTAATTTCCTGAGCTTTGAGGAAAGCCTTCTCCATGGACTCCTGAAGGCTCCCGTGGGACTCCTGAAGGCTCCCGTGGGACCCCAAAAACCTCCCGTGGGTCTACGAAAGCCCTGGGGACCCCAGAAAAGTCCCTAGGGACTCCGGAAGTCCCCGAAGCTCCATAATAAAGGCCGTATGGCCCTGCAGCTCCCCCGGAACTCCCTGGAGTCTCATTAAGAGTCCCACGCATGGATGTTTCCAAAGCTGTAACAATACGAGGCACATTGGCGCTGCTCGAAGCACCCGAAGCGTCGGCAGCAGACAAGAGGAAGTTACTGTTCATCATGTAATCAAAGATAAGCAAAATTAATGAATTATATCTCAAGGAAAGATAAGAGCGGTCAATAGGGAAATGCTGATTTGTGCGGTATTTACTCAGAAAATTTCGCTAAAATGAGGTAAGTATCGTTTGACTCAACCAGTGAATTTGCAGCGAATGTTTAGCGACTGTCAGTACAAACAAGCGATTGGCTTTGTTACTATCGGAAAGCAAGAGATGTTCTATGTCTCAAAGCAAGCGAAATATGGTGTCTGTCGTACTTGATATAAGAGAAGAATAAAGTGAAATCAAAAAGGATGGAAAAAGAAAATTTGAAACCTGATTTTTACTACGGGACAGCCAAAATTGCGAGCGTTCCTTTTTCCTGGAACCTCCCCCCTTCTTCGAGTTTGCAGCGGTTCACGTAAGCAGAATAGGAAGCTCTCAATTCGACTACACCTCGACTACACAGGCGTTTGGCAACTGATTAGATAGAGAATATGTGTCTTTCCAGCAATCAATTGAATATCCTACAAACTCTCAATGTTGTATGTTTCTACGATGGCTGTTGTTTCCTTCAATTATGTAGCCAGCTATATTGTAGAGAGTGTATGAGAACTTCATCTCATCACTAGTATTAGCGAGAGACTAAAAACGAGTGCAAGCACTTTGACAGCTGAAACACCGGGGTAAAAAAATATTTTTGAAGGAAAACAAAAAAAGGAAAACAAAAAAAATTTCCAAGCACAAAACGAATTGAAGACAAAAATAAGAGGATTGTACAACCCCAGTAGAGTTCCAACCGCCCTTTTCACCTGCGGTACAAGAAATGAAGCACAGTCATCTCTGGTGTGATCATCTGCCACTTCTCCTTCAAGCAGAAAGACAATCTTATCACAGTTGCCGACTAGTAGCATAAAGGCGATGAGGTCAGCGAGTATATAGTGTGTCGAACATCAACATGAAAACCCTGCCAACAAGGCAATCCTCAATCATATCGGTCAGTAGTACTCGACTGTATCATATGATTCTGATACTCTGGCAGAACTAGGAATGGAGAGGCACGGGAAATGTGTGATGACGTCTTTTCTAGAGCCATGACAGTCTTTGTAATTGACTCTTCGCACAACTATCACCTACAAGACATCTACAAATAGCCACTCAAAGCCGCTGTCAATTCTCGAGGCCTGCGGCCTGCGTTCCAGTGCTATGTATCTCCATTGATGTCGTTTGACGACTTCTACGCAACGCGATTGATCAGGTTGAACTCCAATGTTTAAAGTTTTTTTTGATTCCTTTTTACTAAAAAAAGTAGTAGACACAAATTGATGAGAAAAAATCGAAAAATCGATGAGCACAAATCGATGAGAAAAAAGAAGAATTTTTAAACCGCCCGTCAACTGGGGCACAAGCAATGAAACAACGTCATCTCTGGTGTGATCATCTGCCACTTTTCCTTTGAGCAAAGAGACAAACTCATCACAGTTGCTGACTAGTATCGCATACGAAAGTGACGAAGGTAGCTCAGCGAGTATACAGTGTGTCGAACATCAACACGAAAAGTGTGCCAATGAGCATCATTTCAGTTAGTAAGACTTTGACTTACTCGTTCAAATGATTCTGATACTCAGGCAAAACTTCAAACCAAGGGATTGTGAGGCATTGAATGGCGTCTTGTAGTAACAGTTTTTTCTGAGCCTTGACAAATGCCTCAAGTACATTTTTTTTGACACTTATAAGTATACTTATAAGTGTACGTAGTCTCCCCCGTAATCCGCCTAGAAATAATAATTTACAGGCGGCATAAAATTCAGTGGCGACGTAAGGATCCTTTTCGAAAAGGCAGATCATTCTGCTGGAATATCAAAGACATCATAGAAATTCAAATGGGGGTCCAAAATGAATCTTTCCCGTCCTATAGGGATCGGATCTATCTTATAAATCTCCTTTCCGTTGCACAAGTCTAAAGTTCTTGCTCCACCATCAGCTGGACCTACTAATGTTGATCCTAGAACAATTCGAAGAGATCTGTTGTGATTCCAGAAGGATCTTTCATTAGTTTTCAATCTGTAGAAGCAAATCAATCTCTTGACACAATCTGATCCATCTTCTCGGTATTCCCAAGCACTTCCCATCCTGCAGTATTGCGATTTCCCCGAGCTAGATGTCTGTTTGAATAAGGCATCTTTGACTTCAAATAGTCCTTCAAAAGTCTCGAAGGACTGAGCCTCAAAAAGCTTACCCTTAAAAGAGACTTTGGACAATGCCGTTCTAATCACCGAAGGAACCAGCTTAGAAGCTAAATCTACTGCTTGGCTATTTTCAAATACAAGTCTGACCTGAAAGAATGAAACTGTTTGTGCTGTTGACGACAATACATCTTCACTGATATACTCAGGGAGCGTGTAGTTAACGATATCATGGACCTGCAACAAGTGGGCTGCTATTCGCTTTTTAGCCAAAGATCTAAAAGCAGTATTCGTGATTTGGACGTTGTTTCTTATGGTTTTGTTTGCCCTTTCGTTTGTAAATGACCAGTTATTGCTAAGAGGTCCAAATAGCTTCAAATATTTGAAGCAGTGGGAGAGCGTATGAAACGGTAGCTTCAACGATTCATAAATACTGGGCTCTTTAGTAGCGTGTTCCTCGTAGACCTCTGTGAAACT
>JAKTZD010000022.1:0-193514 GCA_030564765.1 Saccharomycopsis sp. NRRL Y-5750 | reverse complement strand
ATAAAGCTCATTCGAAGCCGATAAGCCTTTGTTTTTCAAGATGTTGGATATAAGACTCGTCGTCGCCCAGCCCGCCCACGGCGCAGGGCCGCCCCCGGGGCAGCTCCGACGCGTCCCAGAAGGTCTCGACGTCCAACATCAACAGCTTTCTCAATCCGGACTTGGGCCCGGCGTCCAAGTCGACGCTGCCCAAGCCGGACCTCTTCTGGAAGGTGCCGTACTCGTCGAGCATCGCGGACCGCAAGAACCTGACCGACTCGCTCACCTCGTTTGGCAGCGACTTCTCGAGCGGCAGTGCGAAAAGCTACAACCCGCCGGCGCCAGACTCGCAGCCGATCGACCGGTGCGACCTGGCGATCTCCGACCTGGACGAGTCCAACGACTACTCGCGCTACGTGTCGGCCAGCACCAGCCGGCGCAACAGCTACGGCGCGGGGTACTCGCCCAAGCCGTTTGCCCCGCCCTCGCCCAAGCCGCCCAAGCCGCCCAAGCCACCGGGTGCGCCACCGGGTGCGCCACAGGGTGCGCCACAGGGTGCGCCACAGGGTGCGCCACCCGCGCCACGCGCGCCAAAACGCACGTACAACGAGCTGGTTGAGTACAACCTCTCCTTCTACTACGCCCGCGTGCACCCCAACTTCCACATCTTCCCCATCTCCCGCACAGACTTCGACCTCATGATCAACCAGATCCCCAACTCAAGCGAAAACCGCGTCATTGTCGACATCTTCTGCAAGGCCCTCCAGATCCTCATCAGCATCCTCCGCAAGGAGGACCTCAACATTGTCAACCCCGGGCTCCCCGCAGCCGCCCCCGCGCCCGACGTGGCCGAATTCACCCGCACCCGCGCCTTTTTCGTCAAGGACATCCTCCACCCGCTCCTCACGCAGATCTTGCAGGTGTTTCCGTCGTACCGGTCCCACAGCGCGGCCATGGCCGCGGCCAGCGGCTTTTCCGCCGCCGCAGCCCGCAAAACGCACTTCCTGAACATCCTCTTGTTGACGGCCCTCAACTTGATGGCCTACACCGTCGTGGTTTCCGGCGAGGACTACTCCATGTGCTTCTGCGCCGCCTTCTCGGTGTTGAACGACTTCCGCATCTTCCACAACTTTGCCCGCACCGACGCCCTGCCCGGCGAGTTCGCCGGCGTGTACTCGAGCCTCTACGTTGCGGCCATTGTCCTCGAAAACATCTACGCGCTCTCCTTTGGCGCCGCGCGGGTCTTCCGCGCCGTCCTGGTGCCCCCGCAGGGCCTCGACGCGCTCCTTGCGCCCTCTCCGGCGGCCCGCGACGCCCCCAGCGCGCATTTCCGCGCCGGACTCCTCCTCTGCGACGTCACCAACGCGGTGCACGCCTACGACGCCGCCGCGGCCCCCCACAGCGCCCCAGCGCTTCTCCGCAGCCTCCAGGCGGCCCAGGCGGCCCTCGAGGCACGTGCGCCCCGCGATTTGGCCCTGCTGTTCCTCGCAATGGTCCGCCGCCGCCTCGAGCTTGTCGCCTGCTTGCAGGAGGTCGCACAGGTCGCCGCCGCCGGGTTTCCGGGCGCCTCCGACGCGGCTATCGGCGACTGCCAGCACCAGGTGTACCAGACGTGCGAGGCGCTTCTTTTGGCGATTTTCGAGTTGCTTGCGCTCATCTGCGACCTGGGGCTGCTGCTGCAGGGCGCCGCAAGCGGCCCAGAGCCCGGCAGCGGCACGGCAATCGCCCAGACGCCGTTTCTCCCCTTGATCTTCAAGCAGGCGTCGGTGCTCACCAGCGTCATCAAGATCATCGTCAACTCCATGGGGTTCAACCGGGACATCCTCATTGTGTCGTCCAGCGTGCTCAACGACGTGATGATGATCAACAACTACCTCCCGTTGATCAAGCCGTTCAACGACGGCAACAACTATGCGATTTCGCACAGCGACAAGGTCAACAACAGCTGCTCGGGCCAGGGCAACAAGCTCGACCTCAGCTCGGAGTACTTGCAGCTTTTCCTTGAGATCCGCAAGCTCGGGGGCTGTGTGGAGTACAAGTTCAAGGCGACCTCGGAGCTTGCGGGCAAGCCGTTGCGGGAGAAGTTTGTGTTGTGGGCCAAGTTGGTGAAGGACATTGAGGGGTTTTTGCGCAGCGAGGACTACAACGGGTGGCTTTTGAGCTGATGTGTGTATTATGAATAACGATGTATGTTGGGGTGATGTTTGTATTATGAATTAACGATGTATATTATGGAATGTGTAGAGCGAAGGCATAGGCATTGCTAGGGGCATAGGGATTGCTAGGGGCATAGGCATTGCTAGGGGCATAGGCATTGCTAGAGGCAAAAGAGTTGCTACAGGCAACATCATTACTACTAGGCACTGGGATTGCTACAGGCAAAAGAAGTACTACAGGCATTAGCCATCGGGATTATACCCAAAGGCTTCGAAGTCACTACTTAGCCATCGGGATTATCCGCAAAAATAACATATAGTAAGCTCGAATGCTGAATATTTAATATTAGCCCGCATGAATCACATACTGTATTATATACATACATACTCCAATGACTGGCTACTTGGTGTTTTATTTTGACGCTCTTTCCTATTGCAATGATTCATTATTTGGCTCGGCCGGCCCCTGCTAAGGCTCTTACATAACAATGAGGTTACCGAACTTGTCGTGGTAGCCTGGAACATCCCATCTACCCTTCTTGACAACCTCGGTGACCTTGGCGTCAATGTCTGGTCTGGCCTTGACAACATCCTCAACCGTCAATTCATCAAAGGCTCTAGCAGACTCGATGTTCGACAAGGTTTGGTCCAATTCTTTCAACTCCTTGGCAACGACTTGCTCGGTGGCAGTGGCGTTTTCCAAAGCCTTTTGCTTGAAGGCCTCGATGGTGTTCAATTGTTTGGAAATGTCGTACGTGACTGGCTTGAAGTTGGTGACATCCTTTTCGATTTGAGCGACGATGTCTTGGTTCTTCAACACGGATTTGTAGTGAGCGAAGTTGATCTCGGTGTTTTGGTTCGACAATTCAAAGACTGCTCTTCTGGCCTCGTCGTTTCTCTTCTTGAAGGCTTGCAAAGCAGAGGCGGTTTCTCCTTTCAACCCGAGGGAGGAGATCAATTTACTCCAGTCTAATTTAGAGGCGGCAGAACGCTACAACAATTGGAGTTAGTAAATACATGTCTGAATGATTCGGATGATATGGGAGTGTGTACATACGACAGACATTGTTGATATTGATTGTTGGTGATTTGTGTGGGGATACGAATCTAGATGTGCTATTCAATCTTCACAGTAATGAAGATAGTATCGCTTTCGCTTTTGTTGAAATTCACTGGTGTTTTTTTTTTGAGCAAAAAATTTTACTGCAACGAAAAATCAAAAATCTGAGAAAACACACCCGGCTGCGCTTATGTAAGCGTGCCAGCCAGTACTGTGCAAACTGAGTGCTTTCATTGGTCAGAAAAAATACGTAAAATTTATTGGTCTCTTGGATGTTCAAATATAGGCACGTGACTTTCATAACGTTTTCGACATGAGCATTGCCAGTTCTCAGCATGACTAGCACATCTGCTCTTAGTGTGATGATAATTCTGGTTGATAGTACCATGCCAACGCGGCCTGAGGAATGGCAACAACTTTTGAGAATCCATTTTGCGCTCAAAGCTTCTCTTTGTCGTTCACAGACAGGGAAATACAGTTTCAGATAATTCGCAACTCAATAGCATGGCAAATAGGCTACCGGTACAAAGACTACAGACTAGCATAGTAAATACAGAACACAGTCTACCGATGCATTAGTAGAGTTTTTCATCAACAGAAATATACAAGAAAAATAAGCGAGCTCAAAGAGCTCATTCCCCCCTCTCTTTTCCAACTGGCTCACGTCCGATAGCCCTCCTAGTTACTAAAACCCCTTGATCAACTTCTCTGCCTCGTGCTCAAACTCCTGGAACAACTCTTCATTGATTTTGTATCCATGGCTCACATTGTCTGGAAATTGCGACGATTTGACCTCGGAATTGTACTGGTTGAGGGCCAGCGTTGCATGCTGTCCGAAGTCTGCGTACCTTTTGACAAACTTCGGCGCCTTGCCAGCCCCTAAAGACATGCCTAAGAGGTCTCCCATCACCAATATCTGGCCACTGCACAGGTTTCCTGCACCAATGCCAATGGTTGGCACATCGAGATGCTCGGTGATAAATTTTCCCAACCGGTGAGGAATACACTCGAGCACAATCATCTTTACACCCCCAAGGTTCTGGAGCGCCAAACAGTCTTGGAAGATCTTGAGCGACTCGTTGATCCTGCGAGAGCCCTGAAGCTTGTACCCTCCAAGATTGTGGTGTCTCTGTGGGGTAAGCCCCACGTGACCGATAACCGAAATTCCAATATCGCTAAGCCGCTTGAACAACGGTACGTACTCTTCCCCGCCCTCAATCTTGATCCCTTGGACATTTTCGCATTGTTTCATTACCCGAATACAGCTTTCTATGGCCTGCGCTTCCAGCATTTCAAAGCTTCCGTACGGCAAGTCGCTGATCAAGTATTTTGTATCAACGGCACGTGACACGGCCCGGGCCATGGTAAGAAACTCGTCGAATTCTATTGGGTTTGTAGAGCTGTAGCCTAACGTGGTCATGGCAAGGGAGTCGCCTATAAGCACCATGTCGCAGTCCGAATGCTCTGCGAATTTCCCCGTGATGAAATCATGTGCAGTTATTGCTGTGATGGGCACCTTCTCTCTGTATAGTCTTTCCATGTCCAATATGGTACTTTTTTTCTTGGGCATGCCGGCATTGCTAGCGACAGCCTCACGGTACGTCGAGTAGAGTCTCGATCTGAGCAGTGTGGCTCCGGAAAGTCCACGTCTAGCGACAGCTTTCCACATCTGCAGCATTGTGTTTTGTCTCTGTGCACTACTCACGGATCACTCGACGGTGAAACAGCTGTCTTTAGTACCGTTGAGATTCGATGAGCAAAAAATTTTTTTCTGATTTTCTACTTTCAAGTTTCGTCCTACTATAGCGCACGCTTTTTTTTATACGAGGACCATGTCCACCAGCAGGCATATCCTAGGCCTCTCTCGAGGCCGTAAAGGCAAAGATAGAGCATGCCATGTTTGTTCTTCGGATGTCGGCTCAAAAAGCGGTAACAGACCGGGCCAGTTTGACGTACTGTTGTTGGGGGCACGGATTTGGGTATCCAGAAGAGTCTATTTCCGGCTAACAGACAGAATAGGAAAAATATGCTGTTGAGTTTTTTCGGGTTTCCAACATTTATAAAGGTAGATAACGCCTACTCTTTTTCACTCATATTGACTGGTGAAGTGTTTGGTACAGATGGACATCAAGAGTAAATTGAGGTGTACATAATCGGGGTATATAGAAAAAAATGTCAGTTTCGTTGTTCGGAGTCAGTGGGTGGGGTTTCAGAGGAACTATCACGCCTCGCACTAGCGAGAATACCGTCAAGTTGCCTTTGAAGGCTGATGACTCCACTAAGCTGTTGGCAGACTTTGCCAAAGAAGATCTTCAATTGAGCGGGAGATTTAGCTTGTCCCCAAAATTGATCAATGGGACTGTTCAGACTATGTACACCAGCACCAAGAAGTTCAGTTTGCCAAAGTACAAGCTCACATACGGACGTAGAGTGTTTGACTTCAAGGCCGGGGGCAGTGCCTCAGTGGACTATTTTTTGCAATTGAAGTCGGAGATGTCCAAGGAAGACCTTGCAGAGTTCGAAAGACTCAGAGAAGAAAACAAAAGAGAGTCATGGCCTCGTCAAAATGAGGGTTTCCGCTTTCTTAGTCAAAAAGAAATCACCGAAAAGTGTCTTGTGGGGGATGCCGAAGATGAAGGTAATGTTTTGATCATTTTGCACGGTCTTGGGGGTGGTGCTCATGAGCCATTAATCAAGTCTTTGATCTATGAAACTAAAAAGGCTGATCCTGACATGTTCAAAGAGATCTTGGTGTTGAATAGCCGTGGGTGTTCTAGATCCAAAATCACAACCCCAGAGTTGTTCTGTGGTTTGTCTATTAGTGATTTGAGGGAGGTAGTCGATGAGATTGTTGAGAAATATCCAAAAAGATCAATTTTCCTCATGGCCTACTCCTTCGGATGCACAACCTTAGTCAACTACTTGGCTCAACAAGGAGAAAATATCCCATTCAACGTCAAGCTCGCAATTCCTGTCTGCAATCCATGGGATTTGGTGGACTCCAGCTATAGAATCAAGCAATCTCTATCAGGAGAGAAGTTATTTTTGCCGGCAATAGTTTCTTTCTTGAACAGATTGATCAAGAACAACCGCGCTGAGCTTCTGAAAAGTCCGTTGGTCAAGCAGCACAAGATTGATCTCAGTGACGAGTTTTTGAAAAGCATTAAAACTGTCACCGACTTTGATAACGCTTACACGGCACGTTTCTTCAACTTCAACAACGCCTTCGACTACTACCGTCATGGGTCTTCTGCCCTCCATTTGAACGACGTCAGAGTGCCGTTGATTGCCTTCAATTCTTTGGATGATCCATGCGTTGGAGTCAATCTTCCGGTGTACGAGTTTCAGAGCAATCCTTTCCTTTTCCTTGCTGAAACCGATCTTGGCGGTCATTTAGCTTATATTGACAGCCAGGGTGAATCTTGGATCAACAAAAAGGCTGCTTTTATTTTCAAGCAATTCACATCTGTTGTTGACACCAAGAAGCCTATAGATGATCTTAATTATAGACCAAAGGTCAATGTTTTTGGTGCCACTATTTGAATCTTGACCACTTTTGAAAGCGCGGTGAGCATTTTTGCATATCACTTCCATAACACATCAATTTCTTGAATATACATTCCATCTAATTTTTTTGAGAAAACTTGAACCCGATACGTCATTTTTATATTTGTAGTCATCAGATTATGACGGAAAACAACCATGTGCTTTCACAAGCAATAGCATGCCTCTTCCATGAAATGAGCGTCATCAGCGTCGCTTGTTGATAGAGTCCACCGACCTTTGTACAAACATCTGGAAACATCAACCCTTCTATAAAATAGTGTCAGGACTTTAAGGAAAAGCTTGTAAAGCAATCACGTTTTATTGTCCCAGTGTAATATCCCCTCAGGCCTATAACTTTTGTTGCTCGATGAGGTAACCTTTTTTGTCCTCCTCTTCTTTTTGAAAGTAACATGTCCTCTTATCCCTTAATATTCCTTTTTTATCCGTCGGATATACGTCATAAAGAATACGGACTCCATCGTTGTTTTATTTCTTTTGTCCTTCCACACTCCTTAATGAAACAACGCTTGCCTCCAACCGATAATTATGAATAAGCGGACTCGCAAAACTGTCACTCTATGCGAGGAAAAAATGCAACGGCAAATAAAGTTTCTTTTTCTCGGATCCGTTTTCTGAGTTTTTGACCTGACATTCTCCGGGGCAGATTTTCATGGCTGTACATAGGGCTGTGCAAAGGGCTGTACAAGGGCAAGAATACAGACAATGGACAGATTGCTTGCTGCTAGTTCAAGAGCAACAACAACAGCATATATACTCATCAGCTGTTTAATTCGAGGACACGAATAGGAATATTGTTTTATTGGTGTAACGATGTGTAAGCTATAAAAATTTTATTTGTCAACTTTGACCATGTGTAGAAGCAAGTCAACAACTCTGGCACTGTAACCATATTCGTTATCGTACCAAGCCATGAGCTTTATGAACTTAGGTGACAACAATAACGAGGCCTTGGAGTCGTAGATACATGAATGGGTGTCTGAGATGAAATCAGTAGACACAACGTCGTCTTCAGTGTAATCAACGATTCCTTTGTATTTCCCGGCGGCCTGGTTTCTGATCACCTCGTTGACTTCCTGGATGTTTTCTACGGGTTTCAATAATTTTATCGTAACATCGATGATACTGACGTCAGTAGTAGGAATTCTAAGCGAAGTACCGGTCAATTTCCCGCTCAATTCAGGAATAACGAGCCCGACCATCTTTGCGGCTCCTGTGGAGGAAGGAATGATGTTCTCACTAGCAGTTCTACCTCCTCTCCAGTCTTTTCTCGAAGTACCGTCAACAGTCTTTTGCGAGGCAGTCATAGAGTGCACCGTAGTCATGAGGGCCTCGTCGACACCAAAGGACTCATTGATGATTTTGATCAATGGAGCAAGACAGTTGGTGGTACAAGAGGCATTGGAGACGACATCTTGATCAGCTGTGTACTTGCCCTCGTTGACTCCCACCACATAGACCGGGGCGTCTTGTGAAGGAGCTGTGATTATGACCTTTTTGGCTCCTCCATCGATATGTTTTTGACCACCAGCGATGGTCTTGAAGATTCCTGTAGACTCGACGATGTAGTCGACACCAAACTCACCCCATGGAATCTTTGTAGGGTCTCTTTCGTGGAAGATCTTGATGACGTGCTCGCCATCAATAACTAACGAGTCTTCGGTGTAGGATACAGTTCCTGGATACTTGCGGTGCTTGGAGTCGTATTTGAACTTGTAAGCGGCATAATCAGGCTCCATGGCTGGGTTGTTAATGCCCACCACCTTGATGTCAGCACCCTCGTTCTTAATTTTGTCCATCAAGATTCTCAAAACCAATCTCCCGATTCTTCCAAATCCATTTATTCCAACAGTAGCAGTCATGGTTATGTAGTGTGTTGTGTTGTGTTGTGGTTGTAGTTAGATTGTTGTGTCGTTACTAAGATTTTCACCAGGATAATCACCAGTAGCTTCTTTACAGAAATGCCCTCAACATATCCCTTCAGACTCAAAGAGAGATCAAACCCGCTAAAATATCTGGAAATTGGCTTGAATTTATATCTCTTGCGGTGTTGAATAGTGCTAGTCATTTGGCCCATGCATAGTATAAGCACGCCGACGCACCAAAAATAATTTATGCCCGGGGTTGCAGAAACGAAAAAGTCCGTTTACCGAGCTTATAACAGCCGAAAACTGCCATACGTTTATTTGTATTTCCTCACAGATTTTTATTACCAACTAATTATAGGTGCATTCCTATACCGATGGTACAGTGCTTATAATAAGTAACAATGCGCGAAACAATATCTCTTTATATCCTCAATACGTAACACAGTTCAAACCAATGGTAGCGGTACTTTTTTGTTACAAATAGAAAAGTGACTACTCTACCGCAGTAGGCCCATAATATCGATGCAACAAGTACCTCAGTGATAAAATTAAGTTCAAACAGCACATATACATAGATATTTATACTCCCTGCAGACTGTTGACTTCGTTGCTGAGCTTTTTGATCTTCTCTCCAAGCACAAGCCATTCGTGCTTGTTGCGCTCGATGTTTTGCCTGATGATATGGAGCTGTGTCTGCATAAGCCCGTTTGTCTTTACAAGATATTCCAAAGAAGACTCGCTTTTGGTGCGGATTCTGTAGGACGATTCGTTGTCATCCTCATCACCTACAGGAGTTCCACCTTTGGAGCTGTTGTAGTAGCGTCTGTTCTGCTCTCTGAGACGATATAGTAACGGGTTTGATGAGGATGATAATTTCTTGATCATTGAGTCAACCTTTGAGGCATCATTGTCAAAAAGCTTCATTAAGTCTGATCTTTTAAGCACAATGTTTTGCGTAGACATCGATTCGATGGTTCTGTCTATCTCGTTTAACTTCAATTTGTTATCTAAAGCTCTTTTCACAGACTCTTGGACCCGTTGCTTCAACGCCCGCGTCTTGCTTTCCTGAAGGTCCCTGAACCCATTTATTTCGTCCACCAACTGGTTGTACTCGAGAATTTCGCTTTTCAATACCACAGTGTTAGCCAGCAAAAACTCTTTTACAAGCAAATAAGCCTTGACAAGTTTCAATTTCGTCGCTTTAAGACTCTCAGCCGTGAAATTTTTCTGGACATCCTGCGCACACTGCGTGAGATCAAAATTGTTCCTTAAAAGTATAGATATTAACAGATGCGTCTCGGAGACCACCGCAAGGTAGTTGTTTACAGCATTTGGAATCAAATACGATCTTTCGGTGAACACTGCTAAAGGTTAGTAAATGTTTTGAGATGAGCACCTTTCTATTTTTTTTTCTTTGACCAGTTCACTTACCCTCGGTTTCCAGTCCTCCGCTTTGCTTTCTATGCTCGCTCATGGTTGTCTTTATGTGTTGCCGTAGCGGTTACTTGATAGCTGTCATACCCTCTATAGACACTGTCCTTGACAAAAAATTTCACTCATTAAAAACGGCATAATTAAAGAGTCGCAAATTTCAGCCCGGTGGAAATGCTCATAACCGGAGGAGTTGGATAGCACATGGCATATTGAGTTATGTGAGACCAACAGCTGCGAGACCAAGCTACAAAAAAAATAAGCTTCTCGCTGGAGATTGCCAATGTTCAAGGCGTGCTTTCTAAGGTCAGTACTGGCGAGGTTGCAGCCTATCATTACTAGTGGTCCCGTAAAATACCGAGGACGAAAAAGACTAAAAAAAAAGCGCAAACTATCCCGGACTTCTCGTATTCTACTGCGAAAGCATGACGTTTCGCGTATTTGTGGGTTTCAGTGATCGTGATCGTGATCAATTGGCGGCGTTAGGGACACATGCGTATGTTTGGAACGTCATGAAACTATGTAGTGCCATTCACTCGACCTTATGCTGCATTAGTTGGTATTCCACATTTTCGAGGAAGTGCTCCGGGGTGTTAGGAGCCTTGCGTGGATAGATATAGGGTTTAATGTTCAATGACACCAAGGCAAGTAAGGTATGTGGCGCTGAGATACGTGTGACCTGAGATGCTTTAGAAGCTACATCGAACATGTTTTTAGTTAGATTTGAGCCAAGTGAAGTGATTGATTGCCTGCTGTAGCTGGTTGCTTGAGGAGTCGTCTTGGTGTACTGTTGTCCTTTGGCATAGAAAATATGCACGGGTGTTTCTACATGTAGGCAAAAGACACGAAACAAAAAAAACAGACATGTTACCCCAGCATGGATAAGGCGCACAGCAAGACTATTTTGTCGACGCGGCCAAATTTACTGAAAACGCACTTACAAAACTGGCACAACACACATTCTAAGAGTGACGCCAAACACCTTCAAAAGTGACAGAAAACGCACTCGATAAGTGACAGAGCAACAGCACCTTAAGACATCCACTAAGAAGCTTTCAGAAGCCTCAACTAAGATACCCGCAATGGCTAACATAGATACCAAAACCGTCCGTGAAGCTTTGCTAGCAAAGTATTCTGACTTAGTCTATAACGAGCTTCGCAAACAGCATCTGCAATTGAAAGAAAAGGTCACAGCATATTTTTCGTATAGTATTTACCCCTTCGTGGAGACGCTAGTGAGCATCAGCCAAATCAGTAACAAATATGAAAATGAGGACATGCAGCTTGCGGCCCTCGAGGTGATTCCTTTTGACAATATCTCAGATGTTGTCGAGCGCCAATTGAAGGAACAGGAAGATCAGGGCGTCCTGCCTGAAAAGAGATTTTCTAAAACCGATCTCCTTGTAAAAGAGGTTCTTCGTTGGTTCAAAGAGGATTTTTTTACGTGGGTTAATAAGGATACATGCCCCTCGTGCCATAATATCGATCAGGACAGGATTATGCTTGTCAACAATGTTCCTCTGAGCTACGAGGAGCAAACAAGCGGCGGGGCAACAAATACAGAGATTTACAAATGTCTTAATTGTCAGTTTACTTACAGATTTCCGCGGTATAACAATCCCCAGAAGCTCTTAATGACGCGCAAAGGGCGCTGTGGCGAGTACGCTAATTGTTTCTATTTGGTGTTGAAAAGCTTGGGTATTCCTGTGCGCTATGTTTGGAACAAGGAAGACCACGTGTGGACGGAATACTATCTGACCAATTTTGGCAAATGGATCCACCTAGACTCGTGCGAAAACTCGTTTAACGAACCCCGGCTTTATGCAGATAATTGGGGCAAGAATATGAGTTATGTCGTAGGTATTAGTGATACCGGATTCGTAGATCTTTCACGAAAGTATATACCAAGGGAGAAGCAGCTTCCACGGGACGCCATTGACGAACACATATTTGCGAAAATTGTCAAGTTCGTCGATTTGACCAAAAAGTTGACCATTGAGTCCAAAACTGTGTTGTACCAGACATTGATCATGGACAAACAAGAGCGAAAGTTCCTTCAGAGTGATGAGGTTGACAAAAAGTCAGACCTTGTGGTTATGAATCACGGAATTAAGGGGCGTATCAGTGGCTCAGACGAGTGGAAAGCCTCCCGAGGCGAAACAAACAGCTGATTAATTGTTTATAAACGTGAATAGATATAGCTATCTTTTCATATAGATACGACACAGTTATGATGTTATAATGAAGAAGTCTCCGTGGAGGTATAACTAGTAATATATGCACACTAGCTTTTCTTATACACCGCGAAAATTTTTTCTCCCTCTTTTTTTTTTTCGCTGGCAGGAAAATATAAATTTTCGTTTTTGTTCATTTCAGACCTTCCTCTCTTTTACTCAGTTCATGCTAACGGTTCTTTTGAAGTTTCTTTTTTAACCAACAGCCAGGAGATCAATTTCTTAACCGAACATGACCCTTGCCTTTTACCAGTGTCATCCGGGAATTGTCTCCACCTAAAAATGGCTTGTTATTACTTTTTGGGAACTTTTTCTTTTTCTTTTTTGACTTGTTTATTGTCGCTTTCCTGCGTTTGTACTCTATCCCCAAGGTTGTTCCATCCCATAGTTCATCTCTCGTGTTCTGGACTTGGTACCTGTTCTATTGTCTATCCATTGGTTCTCTTTGGAGTGTGATTGTGGGCACAGGAGAGTCTAGAAAGGCGAGATGGTCCGGGGGATGTTGTTACTTTGGAGACGAGTGCAACAAAGGAATAGTTCGCATGAGACAGGTGGAATCGAAGAAAAATGAATACTTTTGATGCCGGTGAATAATATCTACGATGTTGGTCATCTGGTTGGATCGCTGAGTCTGAATTCACACTGTCTTTTGTATTTTGCTTGTCAAAGTATTGTTGACAGTGCGGAATTGATTCTCATAGCAATTTGTCATTTGAAAAATGTCGTGAATGTTCTAACGGTGTATCTTTTTTGAAGTTGTATTGTGTGGTCACAATCTGTTTTAAAAAAGGTCAGTGGTATATTGCAAAGGATGCGTCAACCTTTAAAGTTACTCATGTAGTCTTGTAGTGAGATCTGTTGAGCTCTCGTTTGATTGGATTTGAATATCGTAGTGGTCAGGATGGCAAATTTCTGAGCACTTTATTGTTTGGAAGATGAAAGGGATATGTGACTTGGTGAACACGATTATGACGTCTGTTTAGAGGTTCCCTGTTTATTGGATTGGTGTTGAGCGTTGGTAGATCATCGAGCTGTTAAGTATGAATTTTTACGCCTGAGAAAAAAACTGAAGCGGAATTGTCTGGACAAAATTGAGTGGCTGTATGAATCAGGAATATAAAAAATGGTGAGAGTATTCTCGAAGGAAGTGGCCTTTTTTGAAAACTGAATACTAACAAGCTTAGTAGATAAGCTCAACTTATCACATTCAGGCATAACGGAAAGGTGAAAAGAAATACACAGTTTACACATTCTGAAATCGGTATCAGGCAGGTCATAAGCAACATAGAATAGAAATACCATACAAGCACACCAAACATCAATTTATATCTCCAGAAGAGAGAAAACACATGCTACTACATCCAACGAACAATGTCAAATAACAACAATACTAAGAGCAACGATAAATCCAAACAGCCCACTTACTATGATTTCATAAATACGAATTCACAAACGTCAACAACAACAACAACATCATCATCATCAACGAAAAAAAGCTCACCACCTAAAGTCAAACAATCCAAGGATGATGATCCCTACTACAGATACAAGCAGCTAAAACACTCGTCAGATAGATATCTCAAAGAGGTCTCGCGAAATTTGGAGCGGATCGTTTTGATTAACGACAATGCTGGTACGGATCCATCAGCTGGTAATTCAGAAGGCAACAAATTGAAGCATCTAGAGCCAGAGAATGAGTCGTTGGAGAAAATACAGGAAATACACAAGAACGATCACTTATTAAAAATTCAATTGCGAAATCTAGAGAATGTGGCGTTCAAAAACTTTCACAAACGGTTGATAGTGTTTGATTCTTTCATCAACAATAACTTCGACATTTCAGGCTCAGCGAAGGAGACAGATGTGGGCGACAACGCTACTGGAAATAGGAAAAGAAAGGGGGCAGCAAACAAGTCGGTGAAGATAAACACCAAGATTACAAGCATACAGAAGTTTGCTGAGCAGATTGATCAACGGATTAGAATATTAGAATTAACGAAGAAAATAATAGAGGCGAACAAGCGATTATAAAGCAGAATATTGATGACTGAAAAATATTAATGATTAAGAAATGAAACGAAAACGAGAGAAAGAAAGCGACGTCGAAAGGATTTGGAAGTAGGAGTGATTATCGGTGGAAAGTGGTCTTTTAAAGGGATTAATTGTAAGGGACGAATGATTAATGAATAGGTGGAAATGGCTGATGACTAAAGGCTGGTCGTTAGTGATTGATGACCTTAAGCCATTAAATTGTGACAGCAAGACTATTCATTACTGATTTGCTGTAAATATGTTGGTAGATATTTACATCATTGAATAATTGCCCAGTACCCAATAATAAATCTAGATCTTTCGTCGACTGAAATATGTGCAGTGAAATAAAGTACAAATTGATACGCCCTCCATTCTTCAATGCGCTAAAATGCATTTACAGGCAATCGATCAAGAGTTCGGAAGTCAAGGTCCCATTTGCCTGATTCTGTCCAACCTGCCTGGATAATTGGTAAAAGATCCTTTAAATTAATTCGTACTCCACGTTTCAACCTTTTGCTTTTAACCACCAAGCTCTGGTACACTAATGGGTAAGATTCTTTGGGGATACTGTCAAGACTCGTCTCCTGGTATCTTTTTTTAACAATGTGTCGTAATTCAGAGTCTGTAAGTTTTCTTTCAACCCTTATAAATGAAAAGCTTCTGGAGTTTTTCTTGCCCGCACAGCAGCCTGAATTGCTTTTGCTGTTGCCGCTGTCGAATAAGGGTATCATTTTAGGATTGACTATGAGATTATTGCTGGAGTCTGTAGGTGTATCTGGGATAGAATTGCTTGATGATGTGGCTGATGAAGACCCTTTTTTCACACCCGCCATACTTGTAGATGAATCGCCGCCGCCATTATTAGAATTAGATGTAGAGTCGGAGGGCGATAAAGAAGAGGTTGCTGATTTGTGTTTATTTTTTCTGAACTTGAATAAAGATCCGATGCTGCTGCTACTTCCGTGTCTCTTTGGATTGCTTGTAAGACTTCCTGAAGGAACTGGCGGCTGGAATTCTCCGCCATTACTATCCAGATCGCTGGTCTTGACGATTTCGTGCACAGAAGCCTTCAACCAGAGTTTTCGCTGAATATCCCAATAGTCCTCTCCACTAACAAACGGCTCCTCTGGGTTCTTTGCCTTAACAGCCGCGATTCTTTTGCCAATATCCAAATTCTCAAAGTCGCTGGTCAAATGCCGTGGACATTCGTATATGGATTTGATGTCGTTAAATGTGCTCATTGTTGTTGCAGTTGTGGTTCGGGTCATTATCCTTTCAGTCGTTCCTGCTGTGGCACCAGTACCACCGCTATACGCCACAATCCCCTCATCGCTGTCTACTATAGTGTCAACAAGAGCCACTTCGTTTTCGGGATTGCTGCTGATGTCTTTGGGGTCTCGATAAGGGTTGACGTCGGCTATATTTGAAGTCTGGTACTCTATAGTGGCCCTGTTCATCTCGTTTTCCGGCTCCTCCTGTTCAGACTCGCTTCCGTCTGTGAAAAGCTCCTCCAAAAGCTCGTCCGACTCAAAAACATCTTCAGTAGCCATGTTGAAGCGGCGATTCATGGCTACAAAGCTGCGCGAAAAGCTGGATACAAGCCCTTTTATCGCTCTGAAAGGGTTCATAGTGCTGGTTATGAGTGTATTTGTGTTCTTTGTCTCCCTGAGTGCTGGCTGGAAACCATTTGCTGCTCCTAGTACAAGCTTTTTGGGTGTGTCTTGCGGATCGTCTGATGTGTTTCGTTGAAGTTTTTCCTTTTTTTGGTCTTTTTTCCTTCCTTTTTTCTGTTCTGTTCCTTTTTTCCTTTGCTGCCCCAGAGGTTTATACTATGGCATTAGCATTATGTCAACAAGAAACTAAAAAAAAATGTTGATCTTTTGGCTTTGCTTAGCTCTGAGCAAGTATAGCCAAAGATTAGGGCAGTTCCAACTTTGAGCTGCGTGGGAACGGCAGTTTTTATCCCACAACTATGGGAAAGCGCGGCTTTCTGTCTCGGCAAATGATTTGTACAAGATGGAAAAGACGTAGATCAGCAGTAGCACAAGAAAAACAACCAAATCAGCCATTAGCCGCTTTCAAATGTAAAACACAGTTTGTGACGTTTTTGTTGATTGTTACGGGATATTACCCACTTAATAGCAGTGATTATTTTATGGCAACGTATGATCGCCCTCGCTCGGCTACGATCGCGGGGGAATCTGCCTCATCGCAAGGCTTCCCCAGATTAGTCACGTGTAATGTACGGAGCCAAGTTTGCGGGAAACTTATTACGCGTCATTTTTCAAAGGCCGGGCGGCACCAGCATGTACGTATTCGGTGATGAATTTGAATGAGCGTAACAGGAAGGGATGAATAGGCAGAGATACTAGTATTGGTATGTATGCTGTTTCAGGCACTAGTGACAAGCATGCCATGACTATTATCTTAAGGAGGCATTTAGACAATGAAAGGGGTCGTATTGGCATGCATTAAATGCCTACGCGTCAGTTGACAGATGTTTGACCAATAGGTATTAGTGCTTACCTACCTGTCACAGGGAAGCAGCTACAAAACCTGTCACTTAATGGACTTGTTCATGAGCACTTTGTATGAACCAGCTGATTTTAATATACATACCTAACTTTGCATGTCACCTATTGTATTACTTGAAAAACTGTGTTATGCTTGACATTCTCGTCTAAATGCGCTAGTAAAATACATAGACGTACCTAGGTCCCTCTCTCTCTGTCTTCTGAAAATAAGTGGACTGAGACATATATCTATTAGCGTGCAGTAGCGAGACCGGTAATGCTCGGCACTCCTGAAAGTAACGCTCACAAATGAGGTAAGAGTACCTAAAAATCCCTGAATAGTACGCCTAACTTTGATCCAGTGCTGTCCCACATCGACTTTATCTTCTCTGTAGCACTCTGATTGAAACTACTGCATAAAACCTCAACATCACCACCTTCCATTAATTACCTGCATAACAAATACTGTCATTTTGCATGATGGATCACATTCACCTTATGTTCATGTTATAGCAGTCTAAATTTTACCAGACTCCATGCCAGCCTTGTATAAGTCCTTCCTAGATTCGAAAGAAGACCCTCTCTTACCTAGTACACCGATATATTATTAGCCGCTCAGTCTAGACAACTTCAGAGCATATAAATAAGATGATAAATCACTGAGTTCAGCAAATATTCTTTGTGAGAAAAGCCACAACGTCAGCAGACAACTAACAGACCAAAATGATTGCTAGAGCTGTATTGATTTCGTTGCCGCTTTTCTTGCAGAAGACTTTTGCTAGCTTTGATGCGGATGGAAACCAAAATTTGGTAGTATATTGGGGTCAGAACT
Organism: Saccharomycopsis sp. NRRL Y-5750; assembly: GCA_030564765.1. NCBI lineage: Eukaryota > Fungi > Ascomycota > Saccharomycetes > Ascoideales > Saccharomycopsidaceae > Saccharomycopsis > Saccharomycopsis sp. NRRL Y-5750. Next base: position 175,843 of record JAKTZD010000022.1, on the reverse strand, counting down.
CTGCTTCGAATCAACAAAGACTTGCTTACTACTGCAAAGCTGACTACGTTGATATGGTTGTCCTATCATTCATGACGTCCTTCCCAGGATCCAGTGGAATCCCCAGTTTGAATTTTGCCAACGCATGCTATGAAACCTATAGCAATGGCTTATTACACTGCTCAACGATAGCTGACGATATCAAAACATGCCAAAGCAAAGGCAAAAAGGTTCTTCTCTCATTGGGCGGTGCATCTGGAAGCTATGGTTTCTCCGGTGACAGTGAAGCTTCTGACTTTGCATCCACATTGTGGAACTTGTTTTTAGAGGGTGATAGTGACACCAGACCATTCGATGACGCTATAATTGATGGCTTTGACCTTGATATTGAGAACAATAAGCCAGAGGGTTATGCTGCTCTTGTTTCTGCACTAAAAGCAAAATACGCTACCTCAAAGTCAACCTACTATATCTCTGCAGCTCCACAATGTGTTACCCCGGATGCATCCTTGAATGATGCGTTGACTGGGTCTGATATAGACTTTGCTTTTGTTCAATTTTTCAACAACAATTGCAATGTCGATAAGAACTTCAATTTTGATGATTGGGCCAGTTGGGCTACAACGGAGTCTCATAATACAAACATCAAGCTCTACCTTGGCTTACCTGGCTCTTCTACTGCGGCAGGATCTGGATTTGTAGACGCCGATACAGTGGGCTCAGCTGTATCAAAAATCAAAGACTATTCTTCTTTTGGCGGTATTTCCTTATGGGATGCCTCTCAGGCTTTTGGAAATGCAGGTTCTGACGGCACCAACTTTGCAGAGCAGCTAAAGAGTATTCTTGGTGGTAGCTCACAAAGTAGCTCTGCTGTACTATCGCCACTAATATTGCAATCGCGAAAGCCATCATCTTCATACACTTTTGGTCTCGAACCATCATCGATATTCCCATCATCGCTTTTTCCATCTACACCATCATCATCACTGCCAACCTTGGTCTTATCTGCCTTAGAATCATCTTTTTTTGTCTCATCATCATCGCCAACATCCTACGTCTTTGTAACATCAACACCAACATCATTTCCTCTTGCTGTTTCTTCTGCATTTGGCGTTGACACCTCTACTGCCACCAAATCATACACATTTGTTGGTAGTGCCTCTACTTCTGCATACAGTTCCTGCATATCTGTATGTTTAATTTTGGGATTGGGCCTCACTATACTTTTTTTATAACTATAATAACTCATTAATAAATAAAATCAATTTTAGTTACTATCAATCGTATGACGTATATTGCTTAACGCGTAGCCACAGATATTCAAAATCCATATACAAAATCCGGTTGTGTATTCAAATTACCATGATTCTAACATGCAGCATTTTTCTTTCCTTTGGTAGTTGTAGGATGAGCAAGATGTAGTGTCACTCCTAACAGTTTTTTTGCCGTACAATATTGTTCTCAGCTTTTGGTTTTAAAGCATTCAATCTATTCTTCGATCACATGTAGGCATCTCTCATTTGAGGTAGTCGATCAACACAATTAGGAAGGATTCCTTTTGATCTACGGCCATGCGATGCTTGCTGATTTTGGTCTCATCTGTGTGTGTATGAACTTGTGTTTACAATCTACCTAGCTCCGGACATTTCATGTAGCTACCTGTTCCTAGCAATTCTTCTTTCCTGTCTTTGAGTTCCTCTACTTTCTGTTATGGTTTGCAGAGACACATTATTTCATAATTCTTCAACTCTTTTTTTTTTATTTGAAATTAGTGACAGATGAGCTGTGGGAATAATTCAATCTATCTTACGTGTCTTCATCAGATTTGCGAATATTATTCTAAATTATGGTAAATATATTGAATTTCAAGATCTTATAGCTTTGGGGAAACTATACAAATATATACTCACATCTTTATTTTGCGTGCAGCTTCATATTGCACAAAAAGCAGATCAGTAGGCTGGTGACATGTTCTGCAATGTTAGGCAAATGCGCATGCATAGTAATAGAATACACGTGACTTTATATTGCAGCATGTACTGCGGTTATGATCCGATGTCTACATTTAGCATTATCTCATCTCAGAAATCCTCAGCATGTAAAAAAAAAATTTTTTCACTACTAGAATATTTTTCGCTGAGAATTTTTCATCTTGTAAAGCTATGGCATGATCCAAGTATAGTCGACAACCACGATAGTAACTCTCAGACAACAATTCCACTACAAAATGGTAACTGCTGAAGTCAAGAGAAGAAAATTGACGTCCTTCAATAAGGCTCCTCGTGAACCGTCAAGAATTTTCTCTCCGTTTAGAACCATAGGAAACATCACGAACGAAGTACCGCTTGCAGTGGGGACTTTGGGTAAATCCTTCTATATTGTTACATGCGTGGGCTCATCCTTCCAGATATACGACGCCTCGACGTTGCACTTGCTTTTCGTGTCTCAAAAGCAAACTCCGAGTGAAATCACCTGCTTGCATGCGCATTTCCAGTATGTGTTTGCGGGTTATGACAACTGTATCAATATCTACAAAAGAGGTACTCTTTTACATACATTGAGATGCTCAATTCCCAACCTCGAAGATTCCGAAATAAAGATTAACCAAATTGTTTACTTTGGTAACTACTTGGTTGCCAGTTCCACTTCAAATCATCTATTCATCTTCAAAAAACCCACCGGTTCAACAAGCTCATCGGTGTTACCTACTGAGTTCTTTTCTTACATTAAGGTCAATGAGATTTATGGTACTATTAACAACATTCTTCATCCTCCTACCTATTTGAACAAGATTGTTGTCACCACAGAGTCGCGTGTTTTCATTTACAACATCCGTACAGGTAAATTGATACATAGATCCAAGTATGTGTTTAGTAGAACTGAAAACTCTTTGGGACATATTTCTGCCATTGAAATAGCCCCCGTTTTGGATGTTGTGGCGATTGGGACCAACAGCTCAAATGTGATTTTACTCGATTTAAAGAAAGATAAAATCATCAAGAAGTTCCAGTTTAATGGTCTTACTTCAACTGTCATCTCATCGCTTTCCTTCCGGACAGATGGTAACCCGCATTTGGCCATCGGCTTCAAGAACGGTGATTTGATTTTCTACGATTTGAACAGAAATAGCAGATTGCATCATTTGCATAGTCTTCACAAAAAGTCAGGTATTTCCAAGGTTCAGTTTCTCAATGGGCAGCCAATTTTTATCACGAACGGTGGTGATAATTATCTTAGAGAATTTGTGTTTGATCCCTCTTTAGCTACCTCCTCATCAGGGAACAGTTCTGTGGCTCCTCCTCCTCCAAGACATTTGAGATCCAGAGGCGGGCATTCCGCTCCTCCTACCATTTTCACATTCACAGATTCTAGAGACCATTTTTTAATTTCGTCAGCCACAGATCATTCTTTCTGGAATTTTTCTTTAAGAAAGGACTCTCAGGCCCAGGAATTCTCCCAGAAGCCAACTAAGAACAACAAAAAAACCGGCAATAGTAGCAGTTCTTTGAGAGAAAAGATCCCACAGATGAATTGTATTGCGTATAGTGAGGCTCGTGAAAATGACTGGGAAAATGTATTGACGGGTCATGATGGCGAGAACTTTGCAAGAACTTGGAGCTTTCAAAACAAACGTCTTGGTCGTTGGAAACTTCCAACCATGGATGGAGGATCAGTTAAGTCTGTGTGTATCTCGTCTTGTGGAAATTTTGGGATTGTGGGATCTTCCAACGGAAATATTGCTATATACAACTTGCAGAGTGGCACACTCAAAAAGCAGTTCAAATTCCATAAGAAGGCGGTAATGGGTCTCGATATTGATAATATGAATAGCAAAATGTGTTCGATTGGACTTGACGGTTTGATTGGGTTCTACGATTTCAACAGCTCAAAGTTTCTAGGGAAAATCGACTTGGAGTCGCCTGCTACTATACTCAAATATCATCAATCCTCTGACTTAATAGCTGTGGCTCTTGACGATTTGACAGTTGTTGTTCTTGACATGGTCACCAGACGTATTGTGAGACAATTAGTTGGCCACAGTAACAGAATAACGGCTTTAGCATTTTCTCCTAACGGTCGTTGGTTGGTCTCGTCGTCGCTCGATGGAACGATAAGAACTTGGGATATTCCAACTGGAGGGTGTATTGATGGTTTTAAAGTCAGCAACATTGCTACCAATGTTCAGTTCTCTCCAACAGGGAACTTTTTGGCTACAACTCACGTTACTGGTAACGGAATCAGTTTATGGAACAACAAGTCACAATTTAAGGCTATATCTACCCGACACATAAACGAGGAGGAGTTCCAGCAAATGGTTTTGTTGCCGAATGCCTCCGGCGATGGCGGATCCAGCATTTTAGAGGGAGCTTTGGATAAAGGCGATGAGTTGGACAACTCTGTCAATAATAGTGACACCTACAAGAACTTCAAAACAGTTGATCAAATCAGCGAAGATCTAATAACATTGTCCCTTGGACCAAGAAACAAATTCAACCAGTTGTTGTATTTGGATTCCATCAAGCAGAGAAACAAACCTAAGGCTCCACCCAAAAAGCCAAAGCTTGCACCATTTTTCCTCCAAACTTTTGGAGAGGCCGATACCAATGTTGAAGACAAAACCGAAGCTCCTATCGACGGGAACATGAAGGTATTAATGGATGATGAAGATGATGAGTTGCTCAGTAAAATCAGTAAAGATGCCGGGGCAAGCTTCGAGAACAAATTCACTGCTTTGCTCAAAGATCAAGATATGGTCGATGTGTTTTTACAACATCTTGTTAAACTCTCTCCTTCTGCATTGGATTTGGAGATCAAATCACTCAACGTGGTAACCGACATCTCTGAATTGAAGCTTTTCATCAATGCGTTAACTCACGGACTCACCAGAAACAAAGACTTTGAGATCTACCAGGCGATCATGAACATTTTATTGCGTACTCACGGAGACATCATACAAGAAAGATTGGCACATGATCTTGAATTGAACGAATTGATGGAGACGTGGGATGAAGTCAACCAGGCCAAAAGCAACAGTTTGGACGCTCTTATCAAGAACTGTTCTGGAATTTTGGGATTTATATCCAGTGCGTGAATGAAGAATAGACAGATGTTAGCATAGTTGATATATGTAATCATATTAGTTGCCTCAGGTAGTGTTTTTTTATATTTAATTGTAGGCTGTAATGCAGTACACTTAATCAGGTTCCTATGATGGCCGTTGGTCGTGCGGTCAAGTGCATCTGGTCGAGTGCTTCAAAAATTCATACCATAGCTACTGATCATGATAGCAGGTCTTTGTGAGCCTGCTTGACCAGTCCGGAAGTCACGCCTCATCAGAAGCACTACACATCTGTAGTTGAGCCTGTCGTTATCTATAACATCAACAAAGCAATCACTAACTCTACATAATTCTCCAAAAGATTGAGCGGATCATGTAGTTTAGTTCCTCACAAACGACCTCGCTCACCGAGAAATATTGGTATGCTAATCGTCACCTATCTACGTTTGAATCAGTAACCTCATCAGACCTCTTGAGCAGCTAGACCGCCTATTCTACTGATGTTCTTCAGAATGAATCATGTATTAAAGTTTTTCAACATCCTCTTCCTCTCAGAAATACAGGTATCATCTATCTATCATAATCTAACTGATCTTAGGGAACTTCTCATTGAAATGCTTTTCAAACTCATTCACGTCGAAATTCTCGCTGATGTCGTCATCATCATCGTCAACAAAAAACGCATTTTCCTCGCTCCTTTTGTGTTTCACAGGGCTCGTCTCATACTCCTTGGGCTTCCATGGATTGACTGTCTTCTCTATCTTAGGAGACTGCAAATGGGCCGGCTTTTTGGGTCTAGGCGGTGGTATCTTCTTGGCTTTCTTTTTCTCTATGTCTGATAAAGCATTTTTCTGCGATATAACCTTAGGCTGGAAATGGTGGTGGCCCAAAGTGGCGTGGTGGCGGCGGCTGTTGCTGCTCATGTCATTGGGCTTGGGCAAGGGTGGCGATTTGAACGAATAAGGCTTTGAATCAGCGAAGTTGTTTCGTTTGATAGCTTGCTGTTGTCTCAGGGTTTTGAACCCTTCCACCCCGGTACTCGACGTGAACATCTTTCCACTGTTCCCACTGCTGCTGGTGCTTCCAGTGGATGTCGTGGAAATGGTGTCGGTGTATTTTCCGTATCCGGTGGCGGTTTTGACTATACCACTGTCCTCACTCTTGCTCAAAAGCATATTCATGCGGTGCTGCAAGGACGCAGCCTTGCCGTTTTTCAAGTAGTCGGTGTCTTTGATTTCCGACATGGAAAGCGTCTCAATCAACTCGTCCTCCGACTCGTCAAGATCGGAATTCGGACTCATGCTTCCTGTTTTGCCCCGTGATACGTACGACGACGTCACATTTGGGGTTCTGGCCGTCAAAGGCGCTTGGGCTTTGGTTGTGGCTGCCGCAGCTGCCCCTCCGGAAGAGGCACGTTGGCCGGTAATGCTTGCGTTGATTTCGTATCTTCCGGCCTTGGAGGCGACGCTGTTGGGCCCCCCGGAGGTCGATCTGAATCCGGAGAAAGAGTGCGTGAGCTTTGTGAGCCCGTTTTTGCCCAAACTGATGGTTCTTTTGTGCAACGACTGCAGTCTTTTCACATCGCTGCTGAAGTTCGTCCCGGTAGTGCCGTTAGCAATTTCGGGAGAGGCAAACGCGTGTTTCTTTCTGAGGTCGCTGGTGCTCTTGGCGGGCTTCCTACTGCTGATTCCCAAGCCGGAGCCGGCCCTAGGGGCGTCTGTGTCGTCGTCGTCACTGTTTCCGAGCTCAGAGGCGTCGTACTTGTTCTTGATGTCGTTCAAATCGAGCTCAATGACCTCGAGACTGACCTCCTCGTCTGGTTTTTTTTTGCTGCTGCCACTGAGCGATTTAGGCGTGAGCGCCTTGTACGGAAGGCCCTCGGAAGACCGCGAGAACGTGTGGCTTGGGCTGGCCTTCGGCGACGTTTTCTCCGAGGCGTATTTGACCTTGTTCGGGGCAACAATATCGGCGAAAGGATCGCCGGACTTGACCAACCCGGGGGTGGATTTGCTCTTGAGATGCAGCAGTTGCTGTTCCTTGGGGGTTTTATTTGCGGAAACCGCGTTTTCGCCAGGATAGGCCGTTCCAAGGCCGGACCCGCCCGACAAGGTGGACGGAATCGACGTGGCCGACTTGTTGGACTTGAGAGAGGTGCTGGATTTGGCAAAGGACTCCGAGTACGGCTTTTCTGCTATTTCGGGGTTTGCTGGGACGCCAGGCACCGCCACAGGCGGCGTCTTTGCGAGAAGCTGCTGCTGCAAAAGCAACTGTTTCTGCTGTTTGTGGGCGGCATACTGCTGCTGGATTTCGTAGGGAACCATCACGTTCCTCATTCTGCACACCTCCTCAAGCACCTGGTACACGTGTGGCCTCAATCTTGCGTCGTTAGTGAGCATAACCCGGATTAGGTTCTGGACTCTTGGGGAGTACACGGGGTAGGCAGGGAACTCGAACTTGGACTGAAGAATAGCGGCCTCTCCGGAACGCTCAAAGGGGGTGGTGTAGTAGCATATCTTGTAGCAGAAAACGCCCAAGGCCCAGATATCCGACTTCTCGTCAATGGGAAGTCCCCGCGACAAGTCAATCATCTCAGGAGACCTGTATTGGGCCGTGGTGTACCGCAATATGTCGTCCTGGAGGATCTTGAACTCCTGCTGGTTTCTAGGCGGTCTGAGGGGCGGACACGAGGACCCAAAGTCGCAAAGCTTGTACTGGTTCTGGTCGTTGATCAAGATGTTTTCTATTTTGATGTCTCTGTGGATCAACGGCGGGTTCAAGAAATGGACCTGCGACAACCCAATGGTCACCTCGTACATGATCTGCAACACCTCGGGCTCGGTGAGTCTGTTGGTCAACCGCGAGTTCAAAAAATCTATCAATCCGTTGTTGGAGCAGTACTCCATCAAAAGAAACACCTCGTAGGTTCCGTCGTTGTTTGGCGATCTCGCGGCATGCGAGTCTATGTAGGAGACAATGTGGGGTCTGCCTTTCAATCTCTTCATGGCATCGACCTCAGCCCTCAATATATTGAGGGTGACCTTGTTTGGCACGAGCACTCGCTTCAAGCATGCAATTTTCTGGTTGAATTCCTGGGGAGTTATTTTGACAGTGTAAACGTGGGCGAATCCTCCCTCAGAAATGTACTTCACAATCATGGCCTTGTGAGAGCCCACGGTGAGCACGGTTCCTGGAGGATACGCATTTGGAGGCGGATTTCCCATTGTGAGTGGCTGTTTATTGTATATCAAAGATTATGGTTGGGTGCAGCAGTGTGAAAAATCTCCAGATCATCCATCAGCGATTGTTATCGGAATCTTTCAGCCAATGGGTCCGGGAAAGTATATGAATGCAGCGCACTCTCGCCAGGGTTGTGGTGTCGACAAGAAGTTGCGGAAAGAAGCCCCAGAGTGTGAATCAGAGTATCAAGAACGCAGACAGGCGATCATTTCTTTTCCCACCAATTATAAGATCCACTTGTTATTAATTTTAGAATCAAGTTTTTGTTCTTTTTCGAAACGACAACAGAAAAGTTCTCTGATTTTGTTTTGATTTGCAGTGAAATTCGGTGTGTTGGAGCGGGTGTCATGTGATGGGTGCATATTGGAGCGAGTAGGACAGATTGCGTTATGTTGGTGATTTGTTGATGAGATGGTGAGAGAAGAGCTGGGCATAATAAACAAATGTCGTAGGAATAGGAGAAGCATGTTGCGAAATTTGCGTTGAAAGGTAGGTGCCATCTTGAGTTTTGTCTTCTGTTCTCATCATTTTAGTTGAAAATTCATATTTCGCCAACAAATACTAAACAAGATATTCAAACACAAAGGATACTAATAGAACAGATAGATAAATAAAAAAAAAAGGTTCATAATTAACCATCCTTACCAATAATAGCTCCTACATACTACTGACAATAACACTGAATCAACGCTAGAGCTCATTTTATTTGCAAAACATTTGGCGCTGACAAGAGTACCGTAATCGTTTTGCGCCCGTGCTGTAAGGAGATAAGATTCAAATAGTCGCACTCCAAGTGCACTCCGACAGCTCCCACATGAGTGAAGAGTGATAACAGATTCTCTTTATCAAAGGATAGCTGTAACAACAGTTTCGATGTAGGTGATTATCTTCAAAATCGCAGCAACCCGTGAAGGATTGTTTCAAAATCACAGCGCAGACATGTTTTTCTTAGGCTATCCATCATGCATGATTTTGTTTTCTCGAACCTGCATGCACGGGCTTTTTACACTGTGTTGTCTTTTTCGGTGCAACCCTCCCACAGCAAGATACACATCTCCGAGTAAAAGTCAAACAATAGCAATTGTTTCTTTTGCATGCAGCAGCATTTACGATCTCTTTTGCTTTTCTCTTTTCTTTTTTTGCTCTGTTTTTTGATTCGCTAGAGCCCTTAATACACCGCGTATTTTTAGCAGGCTGATCAGGCCCACAATTTTCCGGAATTAACTATTGAAAAAGGTTCATAAATTTTAATTGTCATTTATTTGACTCGGCGGCAATGATTGCTTGCTATTGCTAGTTTATTTGTTATTTCATTAATATTAGCAACCGATATTCACTTTCGGTTTTTGTTTTATTACAACGTATCATTTTCTACCTGTGATATTTTACTGTATACATAGCTACATAAGTGCTGTATTCAGAACTCAAAGCAAGTCACCAATCTTGTATTCCTTGGCCACCGTGTGGCACTTTTATGTCACTTGCCTTTTGAAGTGAAGACCTTTACAGACAGGCCCGATGGACTGCCCATCTAACTAGGGTTCATAAAACCTTCTTTTTGTGGTCCTTTTTTGTTTTGGTTTTTCCCTGTTTATTTTGATATTCCTTCTCGGGAAAAAACGTAAACATGGCTAAATGTATAAATGGACTCACGCTTCCTCAATTTGATCGTTAGAGCAATATAAGAAAAAGCTGCTAGTAGTGTGTAAAACAATAGATCAGAAAACTTCATTACAGACTCGGACAAACACGCACAAGATAAGGGTTATTTAAATTCACCATAAACTTCAATATGTTGCCAGTAAACACTTTCATCCTTTTGGTTGTGCCTTTCACAAAAGTGGCTCTTGGAGCCGCTATTGCAGCTGTCACTGATACTGCCGAAACATCATCGTTGGCATCCACCGCATCGGTAGCATTGCTCCAATCAACCGACGCCACCGCAAGCACCATTGCAACTCTCACAAATGCCAGTGTAAGTGAATCTTCCACAGATATCTTATCCGCTAGTGACTCACTGTCAGGTGATGTTACTTCCACAGATTCCTCCACAGTTCCAGGCACAGAAACGTCTACTTCACTCACAGAAACGCCTGCATCGATAACCGAGTCAACAACTGATTCATCCACAGATGCATCCACTGATTTATCTACAGGATCGTCCACCGAAAATTTATCCACAGAGTCAGCCACTGAGCAGGCAGCAGGGGCGACAGGATCTGCAGCTGAAACGACATCCAGTTTAGGATCATACAATACGACTGTAGAAGCCACTTCGTCTAAAGCCGACAAATCACTGAAACATACCACCATTGAAAGCACAGCATCCTCTAGCTCATCCGGATATATTTCTGCCATACAACAATTCACGGGAACCACCTCAAGAGCTTCCACAGACGACGAATCGTCCACACATAAAGGAGCAGCCGCCTCCCTTTTGCCAAGGGCAGACCTCCAGTCAATAGTTACCATCGTTTCTGGATTGACAGTAGTGGTAGTAGCTTTGAGTGCTATGTAATGAGTTATTTGTGTTTTTCTCCCGTATTTTAGTGATTCTCTGGTAGAAAAGCGTATGTCCAATATCTAGATATGTTTTGGCTAAACTGCAGTAGCACACCCCGGGTTTTGTCTAGACATCCTAACAGTGCAGGAAAGTTTGGACAGCAATATGGTTAAATAGTAGTACTTATAGTATACACACCGTCAAATGGCGTGTACTTCAATATACCCGATTATTGCCAGTACTTGCGCAAGAGTAGACTGACCTTTGGCAGGTGTCATTACTTTGGTAGAAAGAGGGAGTCAATGGTCTGAATCCCATTGATTTGGACCATCATTGATAATACGCCGTATAACAGACCCTCATCTATTTGGTGTCCAATACAAAGGCTCATGAAACCGGATCGCAGTAGTGCATTTTCGAAAATGATGACGCCCTTTCATTGGCTTACCGTCCGATCCCTCAGATATCAGTGACCTGCGCTGAGGTTGGTCCTTCTCAACACCATCATCTACATTCTTATTCGAAAGTATGTAATGGCCTTCAGAGTTAGTTGCGCTTTCACTATTAGCCCGCCTGACCAACGCCTTCAAGCTTGGTACCGACCAGTTATTGTCTGCATTGATATCTGTGATAACCAACCTCTTGGTAGTCTGTTTGTCGGTTTCCTTGATGCACAGGGTCCCCTTCGATGAGATAGGTGACGAGGGGGCAGTCATAAAGTTTCGGTTATTTGAAGAAAAGCATTCTTCCGAGCCACCACTTGAGCCTTGTGACAATGCTAAAGATACTGCACTGGAGTCACTATTCAACACGTTGACGCAAAGTCTGCAGCTGATTGGAGAAACTGCATCTTCAAGCAAAGATTCTGTGGAACCCTGCGATTCTGGGCTGCATGGAACATCTGCGGCCTCAAACCCTAGAGAGTATTTGCGATTGGATGACATATTCAAAACAAGTATACACACACAACATCAAACGGAGACGTGTATAACATAAAAGCGATACCGACCACATCCAAAGCATAGAACGGGGATCCATCCGTCTTATGTATAGCAATCTGACAGATTCTATGTGAAAAGTAGTGTGTGATTTTCTGTAAATGGCATTTACTGGAGACAAAGAGCAACCGTTGATAAGCCGGCCATTTTGGGCAGCGTGAAATTTTGAATTAAGGAAAAAAAGGAAAATATGATAATTAAGGTAAATTGCTTGCCTAACAACACACCACCTAATTCGTGGGGATGGGGCTCAGCCATAGTCACCAGTTATTGTGTTTATGGATTGCCGATACGTGTGCGGTATCTCAATAGCGGAATGCTGATATATTAGAGTTTAGAGGCAGGTGTGTCTTAACAATAATGATAGGAAAACAAAATAGGAAGGATATGTATGAACACATTTCTTTTTATAGAAAGGTCTAGGCTGGAACTACCGATCGTATGTAGAATATACAGCTGGATAAATCCTCGTCACTTAACTGTACAAGAGCTAACCATACTGGAGCTCATAACAATCATGGATTAGTAGATTAAAATGCTAGGTATTTGACCAAGTACTGTAATCACGAATCACTCTCTAACTTCGATAGTAGGATGTGTGTTATCTTCCTCAACCGGCGGTACATATGTGTGAATATTCCATATGTATTAGCCATGACATAATGTTGGATAAATGAGCCCCCTCACCTAATTGTATTGCGGTTGCAGTGGATTCGAGTGGATCGGCATACAATGTAATTGACTGCACAAGTTATAATTTCTAACTTCGATAATATTGTGTAATGTTTATCAGTAGTACTCACTTGCCGAAGGATTTCAGATTATCCCCTTCAGCTGGCTTTACATGCGTGAGTTTATTTCACTTATGAAAGATATAATGCTGGATAAATTAGGCCCCACTATTAAATCATACTGGATTTTATCACACTGAAGCTTTGATGCATCAGCAACAATTTGACCGAGTACAGCTGTGATAATAAATACCACCATTTCTAACTTCGACACAAATAGGTATTTCATCTCCCTTAATTACCAGTCCCTTCCTTGTATGAGTATAACTTATTTTATATTAGATTATCATATTATGTAGAAAATTCATATGTTACAATATATTAAAACACTTTATTGTCACGAATTTATAGATCGAAGGCGCCGCTTGTAAGCAAATATACGCGTGCCTGTAATAAATCAGCGGGTCAAAAGAGTCAGCACCACAACATCGCGTGTCCATAATACAGGTCCTTATGGAATATCCCTTGCAAATCATCAAGTATTCGTTGAGCCAGTTCAAACCTTGCGCTTTTTGACAACAGGAATGTCTTCCGTCGTTCGAGACTTGAAAATAGGCGACTCGTTGTTATCAATGTCCTTGTAAGCATTGAAGCTAGGGTCGTACCTCAATTCCTTTTCTCGCGAGTATCCAGGAGAAACCTCAACATAGTTATCGTATCTGACCGAATATATTGTGTAGGATACCCCGTCATGGCTTGATTCCCAGGATCTCGAGTTGATATTGTTTCTGAATGAACTATGGTATTTTTTCAAAGGCGGTAGAATCAATAATTCAACTGTGAGATCCGACCTATTGCCTGTGTTGATATTCACCGTTTCTAGACCTGGCCTAGAAGTGTATTGTTGGTACTTCACATTAGGAGAGGAAGAAGAAGAACCTGGGGTCACTATGTGTTTCTTCTGGTTAGGTAGGAGAAATTTCATCATGCTGAGAACTTCTAGCTCTTCATCTAAGTTGACATCGGGATCATTTTTCCAAGAGACCTCTTCATTTATATGACCACTTACATCATCATTGACAAAGCCACAGTGTTTCAAAACTGCGACTATATCCGAGTCATCGGTGTAGATGTCGGTTCCCCAAAGATTTCTTTTTATGACACTAAGATTGGGGTTTTGTCTGAAGTCGAGGAAACGTCTAGGAACATGCACCGTCAATAAACAGTTGATACTATCGCGCAATTCCGGCAACATGAACCAAGTGTCGTTTTCCCCATAGAACCCGTACACTATTTCGCCCAAATGTCTGCGGGGAAACATCTCCGCATTCTTTATCACGTCAGAATTAACAACTGTGATCTCCGGCTTTTGGAACGGGACGTACGACATCTGCTTTGAGAGTCCTGATTGCAACATCAGCAGAGTAGCGGAAACTTTCATTGTTGTGTCATTGTCGTTACTGATCATCGAGCTGTTGCCAGGACCCGTGAAAGAGGTTCGTGATAGATCCATTGTTGAATTGTTAACAGTGGTGTTGGCACTTGAAAAGCTTTCGTCCTTGGGGATCTCTTTGGGGGCCTGTAGTTGACGCTGCTGTTGCGAAGGCCCCGAAAGATTGAATTTCTTTGGATGATGCTGGTGTATTATAATTCTGGTTTGCTGTGGATGTGTTTCCTGGCCAATATGGTGTGTATTGACAGGAACTGCTGCGGGAACCGGTGGGGAAACGGGAGAAGACGCCGCCTGGTACAGGTGGGGAATCTGTGTCACGTTGTTAAGCAAACTATTGATATTAGAGCTCCCCACACTGCGTCTTCTTTGCGGAGAAGATGTGGCTGAGGGAGTCGGCTTGGATGGGCCTCCAGAGGCTGCAGTCATAGCGGAGAACGAGGGAAGATGAGTCGTGGCCAAGGGGGGCAGAGAAGAGCTGGCCGACGAAAGATGGGGGAGTTTTGGGGGAGGGAGAAGCGCTGCTGAGGACAGAGGGGATATCCCCTGACTTAAAGAGGCGCCCGAAGAAGACGTAGGGTTTGGAGCATTCAATATCGAGGAGAAATGGCCTTTTGAATCAGTCGTCTTGAAGGAGGAAATCGAGGGAAGCTGGAACCCTGTCGAGGAGCTATGGTGATGGAACTGATGGTGACGCGAGGGCGCATATAAAGACGGATTGGAACCCCCTGCAGAACGGTCCAAAGGCGGAAGAGCGTTAGCAACAATGGGGGAAGCCCGTGCCAGACCCCCACCTATAGGCGAGTCGCTATGGAGATTATGGGAAGGGGTGGACGGCAGGGAGGAAGGAGACTGAAACTTGGGCATTGTTAGTGGGTTTAGGCTCATGGACGCCTGCAGAGGTCTCTGTAAATTCAGCATATACGATATTGGAGGCAATCTGATGCCGTTGGAGCCTTCGTTTGCGGAGGAGGATAAAAGCCGAGGATGAGCATTGATCGGGGAGCTATGGGCTTCGAGCGACGCGGAGGAGTCCCTGGACACCATAGGCTGGCGTTCGCGGTCGCCAAAGTTGGAGGAAGACATGCGCAAGTGTGGGAGCACCAAGGGTTCTCGCGATGTGTTTTTGAGGCCTGTGGAGCTTGATTCGGGGTATTTTTTCTGTGGCCTTTTTCCGGATTATCTCTGAAAAGCAGAAAATGCAGAGCTGAAAAGCCTAACGGTTCGGGCAAAAAGCAAGGAGCAAGCGGCCTCGAGGGTGATTACTTGAATACAGCAGTGGACATCTGGAGGATCCGGCTCCACAAGGTTGTGCCAGGATAGATTTGGGGTTCCTTTTTTCATTTTTTATTTTTTTCTGTCTTTTTGTCCTCGTCTCGTTTTTTCCATCGACAAAAACAGCCATAAACAAAAAGACAGCCGGAAAAAGACGAGAAAGCTTAATCCGCATCGTTTGATGGAGATAAACCGCTGCGTCAAAGTGCAGATGTGGACGTGCGTTTCTGCAGATCAGTGCTGTCACGTGGAATGCCCATGAGGGGCCGAGATCCATCGCGGCGGGTGTGCTGGGGGATGTCGTTTTCCCGCAAGTTTTCCCACAAGGAGCCAATTGATTTGTAACACGGGGAAATTACTCCATGTACTATGTTAGTGCAGACCGCAACTTCCATCCGCCATACAACTATCTAATTGTATCCCTCTTTGACACCATGCATCATCATGAACGAATCAGCATACCACCCTCTATTGGACAAAAAGCTCTTTCTTTCGGTGCAAACTCCCCCTGCATTTGATTCAAAAGCAGTCTTACCGTCCGGCATCGACGAGCAGATCGCAAATTTGAGCGGAAATGACCATGTGAAGGCGTCTATGATTAGATTGCGCTTTTTGATTACAACAGCCCAAAGGTTACAGACTCTGACCCAGCAGCAGACCGAGAAGAATCTGGCATACAGATGCCTTTACATAGAGGCGGCAACAGTGGCCAAAAATACACTTTTAGCGCTCGTAGGCCAGGATTACGAATTCACTACAGTTTACCAGCTATGGGAGTTGCGCTTGACCCTATTGGTGCTTGCAAGCGATGCATATTGTCTTTCAGTAGCTAAGCAGGAAGCCAAAAAATTGGGCGGCCATTTTTTGCTTGTAACAAAACGTTTGCATAACGG
The DNA here is from genome assembly GCA_030564765.1 of Saccharomycopsis sp. NRRL Y-5750. Lineage (NCBI taxonomy): Eukaryota > Fungi > Ascomycota > Saccharomycetes > Ascoideales > Saccharomycopsidaceae > Saccharomycopsis > Saccharomycopsis sp. NRRL Y-5750. The sequence continues at coordinate 159,718 of JAKTZD010000022.1, read as the reverse complement.
AAATCCGCGACGCATTGGGTTTCCTGCAAATTGCCCAATAAGCTTGCAGTTGCTTGTGATCCGTCTCCGCAGCAACAACAGCGGATCGCGGATCATGTCCAGCGGGGAATTGTACAATTTGGTATGGCTCATCAGAGAGAATATCCAAGAAGCCAACAACGAACCTGCTGTAGTAGACACTTCAATAATCATGCTCTATTTGATCAGTTTCAACATCAGTGCCAACTTGATCATCCGAAGAGATTATATCACTTTCATATCACATGCCCTTTCTATTATCGACAACTTGAAAGCCAAGTTCATTAGCCATAAGGATTTGAAAGAATATCAAAACAGCCCAATAAAACTAGTCGATGAGGTCCTCTACTCGCACTATTGTCTCTTGGCGTCGCTTGTGACTTTGGTACAAGGAGATCATGCGACCTCCGAGTCTTTTATAGCTAGATTAAGTGCGCAGCTTGGATCAGACCAGAGCTTATCTGACACTATTCCTATACAATATCTACAAAGGGTGTTGATGCTGATTAGTCCGATTCTTGATGTTGACGGATCGCTTGCTGCCACTAACCAGCCACTAGCACAGATTCCGGAGATCAACAGCTGGCAAAGTCTACAAAATCTAGCGAAAAGTACGAGAATCACTGGTCGAATAATATGTTGCTATTGTGCGTTAGTAGAGCTAGAATTCAGAAGCGAAAACGGCTTCGTAGATATTCTTAGGACTGGCAAAAGATGGCCTGCAGCTATATGCTCTAACATCGAACTCGATGAAAATATCGATGCCATTGACTTGTTAATTGGAGGATGGAAAATGAACTTCAATAAACTTTATGGATTTGAGTGAGTATGTCTGCAGATAAGATCTTGTTAAATATTACAATTAGTGGATTTTGTTACGCTTATTTCTGTTTCTCGTAGCTATGCAGTAGAAATGTGTTGCCATAGTGGTGTGTATTACTTGATGAAATACGCTCAAGGTTGTAACAAATATAGCCCCGGTGAGGGACACGTGCACACAATACGGGCTAAGACGTTCACTAGCAACGTGACTGTCCAAATTTTTCTACTTTTTCTGACAGACACGAGCGCATGAAAAACTGATTTTGTCCGCCTCAGCCAGTTAGGAAATTTCTTAGTTGTCTTGGGCCGAAAAAATCAGTGGCACCATCGCACCATAACCTCAGCTATCGTCGTTTTCCTGATGTCGATTTTCAACTAATAGTTAAAAGCACTCCCATAGTAAAATGTATTACTAGTATCGGTACTATGAAAAGAATGAAAAAAGAAAAAAAATTTTCTTCGATTTTCATTTTGCTAGTTAAAATTTTTCTTTATGTTGTTTCTTTCTTTCCTTTTCATGATATTCTCTTGATAGCCATCATAGTAGCAGTAGTATCACTATATCAACAATATATCAATACTTAATTCAAAGATGTCTAGTAACAGAAGTGCTCTCAAAGACGTTGTCACCCGTGAATATACCATCAACTTGCACAAAAGAGTAAGTCTAGTTTCCATCAATCTGGTCATCTATGTTTTAATTGGGCGTGAATGAATATCTTTTGGGAAGAGAAAGAACATACAAACAAGAGGTGAATCAGGGATACTGTTGTGAGAGGAACAACTACACGCTTTACCAAATGGAAATGTCAGCGAAACTACGAAAAGAAAGTGGGCAGTAAAACTGTGGTCAAACAAATGTGTAACCAATACCATGAGACATCAACAACAATTTATTGCGCTTAAAACTGGTAAACCTGTTTCGATATAGGATGGAGGTCACAAAATGTTTGCAAAACTCAATCATCAGCTAGTATCTTATTAGCTTTCAAGACAGTCATCAAACTTTGACAATCTGACCTTTCAAATATCAGGTTCACTCATTAGGAACATCACCAATAGATATTTTCATGATCTGCGGGGCAATTTTGATACGGCCACTCAATGACAAACATACATGAAAACTACATGATAAAACTGAAAACGTTCGAGTACTAACATTTACAATAGTTGCATGGTGTTTCCTTCAAGAAGAGAGCTCCAAAGGCTGTCAAGGAAATCAAGAAATTCGCTTACTTACACATGAAGACCACTGATGTCAGATTAGACCCAAAATTGAACCAAGCTATCTGGAAAAGAGGTGTCCAAGGTGTCCCATACAGAATGAGACTCAGAATCTCTAGAAAGAGAAATGAAGAAGAAGACGCCTCTGAGAAATTGTACGCTTACGTTGAGCCAATTGCTGTTGCTTCTGCTAAAGGTTTGCAAACCGTTGTTGTTGAGGAAGATGATGAATAAGCGTGTGTTATTCGCTCAAGTTATTTAATCTACTTTGTAACGATAATATAATACACCCTTTATTTTAAAATTGTTGTATGAGTTGCAGTAACATCAGTTGGCAGGTTTCATGACATCAATGAAGTCAGGATGAAAGCGTGCTCCCATGTTGACGTTTACCACAATCAATTGCTCTAAGAATATTACCAAATAATCAATAGAGTACGTTGTCTATTTAGTTCGCCTATTTCTCAGTACTTCGAAAATAGGATACCGTCGTCAGTTTGTGATCAAAAGTCTGAACCTCGATTTCATAGTTCAAAACGCGATCAATATTGTCCTGTTTATAACTACAATCATAAAAAACTATTTTATCAGCAGAGGACATTCATTGAACAATAAGGAGTATCTAAAAAGCTATAAAAGAAATTATTAGTATTTTTGATCTCCTAATAAATCACAAAGACGCTGCACGAATCATCCATCTTTCAAGAGAAAATATGCCATTATGATAGAAGTCAGTGTAACTATGACAAAAGTATTACCATCATCGCAATAATACAATCAAAACGATCATATTTACATAAGTAGCATGCTCAATTGGTAAAAAAAAGGGTTATCATCATACTAATAATAATGAGCATCGTTATTTTTCATCTTGAAATGAAATGATATTAATTCGGGTGTCTGTTGTTCATATCTCATGAAAGGTACTTACTCTTGCCTTATCAAATTCAATAAGGAGCTTGCCACAACATATCACTGAATCGGCAAATGATGTTTTTCTAATAACGGGGCTCACTCATCAAGGTATTGAGAAGTAGTTACACTTGATCAAGTCGATAGAGAAAATTTTTTCGTTTTTATATTATGAATTTTTTGTGTTCCTCATTTCTTTTCTTCACACTTTTATTGTCTTCACATGGGGTGTCCGGGTGTTTTTATGGTGCTCAACACTCATGGTACAGCATTCTCATAGATGGGATACAACACTCTCATTAATGAGGGACGATATAGTAATCAATGGGAGACGATATTTCGATTAACGAAGTACAATTAGCATGTAAAATTGACAGTCAAGACGTTTGTTCAATTTTTTAATTAACAATGTACAATAAACAGATTGACATTGCTTTTGATGAGCTGAAAACCATGTGAGGTAATACAGGAGTCTCTTTACTTTGTCCAAGCAGACTCACAAGACTTCAACAAATCGGAAGGCTCCATAGGTTCTTTGCCTGTAAGACGCTTGATTGTGTCGGTTTCGATGGACATCAAACCATCAGTACAAGCTGCAGAGTTAGTAACCATGTCATTGCTACACCAAAGCAAAGGTGCGTCAGAGGTATGTTGCTCACTTGAACGATGAATACCCATGGTTTCCAAGTAATCGTAGTAGCCTTCGTCGTCGACAATCTCAAAAGAAAACTTGATACCAGAGTACTTTTCAATCATTTCAACAATCTTTTTTTCGCTGATAAGCTTACCGCAAACGTCGTATGCTGTATCAGGCTCTCCCTTTCCAAGTAACAAAGCAGCAGCAACACGGGCACTATCGTCTTTAGCAACAAAAGTCCCGTTTCCTTCACCAACTCTAGTAATCCAACGGTTGTTCGTATTAACAGCTAACTTAGCGGCATTGACAAAAAAGTTTTCCAAATAGAGATTGTTTCTCATGATATTGTACTTGAGCCCTGAAAACTTCAAGTAAGCTTCTGTGAACGTGTGATCAGGCAAAACATACTGATAGTATCCTTGGCGGTTTGCCCCAAAGAAGGAAGTGTATGTGAGATGCTTGACTTTTGCTTCAACAGCAGCATCGATAACATTTCTATGTTGGAGCTGTCTAGGCAAGCCGATGAAGACACCAGACACCATCCAGACACAGTCGACTTCATGGTCGATAAACACATCTCTGATTTGTGTCTTGTCGCTGTAATCCATTTTGACCACCTCCACACCCTTTGACTTCCATAAAGCAAGTGTTTTAATATCAATTTTTGTAGGGTCAGGAGCTGTGAAAATCAAGTCTTTGCCTGCAACCTCCGAGAGCATGTTTGCAGCAACTCTACTGCCCAATTGACCGTCAACCCCAGTAACTAAATAGCGAGTCATTTTCTCGTTGATATGTCAAAAGTAATCATGAAATTCCAAGGTGGAGTGCGTGGTTTCTATGTATTTTTACTTCGAGTAATGTTCAAATGAAGTGATAGAAGAGTGAAATCAAGTAGCACAAATTATCCAGCGAAACAAAGAGAATTAGCACTGTATTTATACCAGCGCAAGCACTGTATTTATACCAGCGCAAGCACTCATAAATGAGTGGTATATCAGTCAAGGGAAAAGATACACAGGCACGTACATCACGCTAAGCATACTCTCATATGCATAGGCATAGGGCTTAACCAACATTATCGGCTGGTACTCGGCATTTGTTTCTCGGGAAACTAAAAGATGCCGGTGAAAGATAGCATTGGGAGAGCGTAGGCAATCTGAGACCAATTTCCATGGCTGTTTTAGGATTACGAACGTAATAAGAACTCCAATGCAGCTCACTAGCAGACATAATCTTTGCTACTCCTGTAACTCACCACCAACTTGATATGTAGTGCCCTAAATTATCTTCCGGGAGAATCTCTTTCGGCATCTGCCCACGAAGATTTAAAAGCAATTTCGTTTTCGTCTCCCGTTATGGCCTTGAAAGCAAATTCGTTTTCGTACCCCATAATGGCGAAGTGCGGAAGCAAATTTGTTTGTTTCCGCTCTCATAACGACCAATTGCTTGAGGTTAGGGAGAAATCCGGTCTCGGCGATCTATTTGGCAAGTTGTTTCACTCATTTTCCTGTAAAATTGTGATTATGATGTATTTCAGTACGATTTCGAAGTTACAATAATGTTGCAGGTGACACAATAGCGATTTCTTGATTGTGGCCAATGAAGAGTCTCAAAGCGGCTCTTATCTAACCCATCATGCCTCACAGGTGTGACACAATAGCGAGTGTGCCTTCGTGAAAGAATATATCTGGAATGAAGTAACCTTATATCTTGAGGGCATCACATACCCTCAGTTTTTTCGGTGCATTTGAGGAGGATCACATCTCTGTCATGTCTGCTCTATTCAAAATGGAAGATTCACTATCTAGGCTGCATTGCCACCATGACCAGGCGATTTTTTTTTTTTTGATAATCAACTTGCTTTAGGAAGGTCTTTCTTTGAATCCTATTGAGTGACACTAATATACGATCCACTCGCCGTGTTTCAACTGGTCCTTCACTTTGCCAGTGTAAAGTTTCTCAATTATGAAAATGATTGAGAGCTCGGCTGCCTAGGCCTCCACTGGATATGCCTTATTTTGACAAAAAATGTCAGAGTTGTCAAACAGTCCAGCACTTCAGTCAATCAAAAGCATAACGCCGGTAAAAGTAGCACCGTCCATTCATGACCGGGTCTTCTCAACTATGAAACAGCTGGGCCGTTTTCACCTGGATATAATCAGATAGACACACCTGCTTACTAATGTCTACTGAAGCAAAAGGCAGAGAGCAAATAGTATCAAGGGTAGCACAAGAAGGTATTCATCAATCATATGTGATAGCATGAATGTACATCAAAAAACTTGCTAGAACGCTTTAAAAACCTTGAAACCGTCAATGCAGAGCAAGTCACTATCAATCGACGTAAAAAACGTGCAGCATAAAGAAAAACATCAGATGGCAACGAGATGAAATGAGCAAGCAGGTCTTTCATACTTTTGATATCCAATAACACTCTAGTCAGAATCATTGAATGGTTTGTAAAAGTACAAATCAAAGCGGAGGACTGGTTCGTGATTTCTTTGCACTTTGCTACCCAGCCACTTGGCCTTAAGCAGCTCTTTTCATGTTTAAAAATAAACAAAGTTTCTCCATTTTTCAATTTTTTCCGGGGAGCAAAGGGGCTAATAATGAGCCGAGCACGATTGTTTGGGTGATTAGCCTGAAAGCTCAAATGCTTCAAGTTGGCCACCACCAGATTTCTCAGATGCCTTAATAAGACCGGCGGCAAATTTTCTTTCTCAACATCACTCGCTGTTGTTGTCTTAAAAAAACTGCTTTGTGACTGCATTATTGTTATGCTTCTGACTGCAATAATTCATTCAAATTTCGGCCTCAATGCATCAATGTGTCCATAAGCTAATATAGTACTCAAGAGGCATGGATCAAATAATTAAGATTCGACTGTTTAAAGGCAGACACTGAAACAACTACTTAATCAGTTGACCCAAACAGTTTCGGTAGCCATATTCAAGGAAAATTTCACTGACCAGAAATGAAAATCTCAATCAACCTTTGCGACAAGCCTTTTAAACGATGGGTGGAGAGATCAAAACTTTTCAAAAAGGAGACTTCAAGCGATCGTCCGGGAAAAAGTATTAGAATCATTCGATTGTCGTCAACGAAAAGAATTCAATGGCTATAAACAAAACGATACTAAGTACCTCTGATCTTGTATTAGTGAATCTTGAATCGGAGTTTAAGAATATAGTATACTAGGGGAAATTGAAAGCGTAAAACTGAAGGGCATTTCTTGGGGTTGACCTTGAGAAAGCAGTCACACGTAAGACCTTTTTCCTTAGACTAGTTTCTCCACCCAAAACCTGTTGGGGAAAAGATTTGCGGAAGCTAATTAGCTTCCACCATTGATGAGTTATTAGCGTCTCTATTCCCCATATTGGCAGAAAGGCCTGTAGCGGCTGATGTTTTTTAAATTGAGTTGGGATTGTAAAGGAAAAACGCAGCTTGAAAAAAGTTATTATTTGATTTTGACATTTAGGTTTTAAGAGCATTTCACTCTATTGATGTTTGTTGTTGTGGAGTACGCCGCTCTCTTTTTGAAAAGTATCTATATTTATCATATTGCCAAGCTGGAAAAATTGCAAAGGAAAGGATACGTTTTTCCGTTAAACAAAAGCATCATGCTTGAGACCTAAACACAGTTGTGGGAGCCGAAATATCTTACCCCCATTATTGTACGATCGAAGCATTGTTTCGAAACATTGTCGCTATAAATGACTTCGTAGATCTACTAAGAGAATATTGTTCCCCTCTTCCTTAATGAGCATGCAAGCGTGTACAGTTGTAGATGTTTGATTTTCTTAAATTTTGTCACTGCCATGCAGTAAAGTTGAGACTAACTTACCACATTAATGGATGCAGATAAAAGCACATGTGCGATTCCATTCAAGGCAAGTCGCGTTAACGCAGGAAAGGTCGTCGAAATGTGCAGTGCATTCGAGAAATTTAATTTTCTAGCTCGTTTCCTGGTCCTTGTTTTAAAGCTCACAGTGATACCAGAGCTGGCATGAAGTGAACACGTATTACGCCTGCCAGCAGCATCTAAGGAGGTACAGAGAGTAGGGAGAAGGGGCGAACACAAAAAATCTATCTTATTACATCATAACTAAAGCCGTGAACATTTTTAAGTCTTTGTGCACCCACATGCAAGTTCTGTCCGGATTAAACTATCAAAATTTTCCCGCAAATATGCGCTTCAATTCACAGCTGTCTTCTTACTATTTTCCGTTCTTTTCGAGTTATCACACACTCTTAGCTTTGAAAAATCGTAACCTTAACACGTAACAGTGCCCTTTCTGTCCAGTTGAAAAAATCAAAGTTACGCCATGGCCTGGAGTAGCAGGTCCCCCAGACGCTCGAAGGAAAATCCCCATGTTTCCCCGCTGAATGTCGTTTTCATAGTTCGGCATGGCTTTTGCTTTAACCAGAGCTAAAAATGGGGAGAGAGCTTAAGCAGAACTCAACTATATTAGATAAATGAGAATAAAAAGATATACAGAAAGAGAAACAGAAAAAGAAACTAGAGGTGGACCCAATATACTCAACAAAAAAATTCACTATATATACCCCAGCATTTCCCCCTTCAATATCAATATATCTGGGGTTGTGTCATTTAATTCTTCTTTTCCTCATCACAAACAACACTCATAGAAACTCGGATAATAAAATACATATACAATGAGTAGCGATATTAAAGAAGTTGCATCGCATGATGGTCTGATTCAAGACGTCAAATACGACCATGAAAAGAACGACATCCACATTCCCCCAGGATTGGAAATCGAAAAGGAGATGCAGTACTACGAAGACTTGAGTCAAAAGGTGAAGGAGGAAACATCTTGGTGGAGAAAGGCTCTCAAAATGGAGATTGTTATCCACTATAAACCAGAAACTATGGTTGTCATTTTGGGTCTTTTTGCTGCTTTTGCCGGTCTTTTGAGTGGTATCGATCAGTCGATTATCAGTGGTGCTATTATTGGTATGAGAAAAACCCTTCATCTTACTTCCCACCAGCAATCTTTGGTTTCTAGTTTGATGCCTTTGGGTGCCATGTGCGGTTCTATCATGATGACTCCTTTGAATGAGTATATCGGTCGTAAAAGAAGTATCGTTGTTTCCTGTCTTTGGTATACTTTAGGTGCAAGCATCTGTGCTGGTTCTAGAAGTCATGGAATGATGTTTGCTGGTAGATTTCTTCTTGGTATTGGTGTTGGTATTGAAGGCGGTTGTATTGGTATTTACATCGCTGAATCTGTTCCTGCAAATCTTAGAGGTAATTTGGTCTCTATGTACCAGTTCAACATTGCTCTTGGTGAAGTTCTTGGTTACGCTATCGCTGCCATCTTCTATGATGTTCATGGAGGATGGAGATATATGGTGGGATCTTCTTTAGTCTTTTCCACCATCTTATTGTGTGGAATTATCTTCCTTCCTGAATCACCAAGATATCTTGTTTACAAGAAGAAGAACGGCGAAGCCTTCTCTGTGTGGAAGAGATTGAGAAACCTCGACGATGTCAATAACAAAGTCGAATTCATTGAAATGGTTCAGGCTGTGTCTGAAGAGTTACAAAGAAAACAAGAAGAATCTACCTTGAAAGTCTGGACTGATTTGTTTGTTATCCCAAGAAACAGACGTGCCTTGGTCTATGCTGTAATGATGATCACCTTGGGTCAACTTACCGGTGTCAATGCAGTGATGTACTATATGTCCACACTTATGGGCAGAATCGGATTTAACGAGAAAAAGTCTGTCTTCATGTCTTTAGTTGGGGGTGGTTCATTGATGCTTGGTACTATCCCTGCTATTCTTTACATGGATCGTTTCGGGAGACGTACTTGGGGTTTGAATATTATCGGTTTCTTTATCGGTTTGGTCTTTGTTGGTGCCGGTTACAGAATCAATCTTGAGAAACATTTGGCTGCTGCTGAAGGTGTGTACTTAACTGGTATCATCTTATACATGGGATTCTTCGGTGCTTATGCTTGCTTGACTTGGGTCTGTCCTTCAGAGTCGTTCGCTGTGCGTACCAGAACCATTGGTATGTCTATCTGTTCCACCTTCCTTTACTTGTGGTCCTTCACTGTCACCTACAATTTCACAAAAATGGAGAAAGCCATGACCTACACTGGTTTAACCTTAGGATTCTACGGTGGTATCGCCTTTCTTGGGTTTTTCTATCAAATTTTATTCATGCCTGAAACCAAGGATAAGACATTGGAAGAAATTGATGATCTTTTCTCTATGAGCTCGAAGGATTTGGTGAAAACCAACATCAGAAGTATGAAGAGATTCTGGGGTAAAAATTGAACAATTTTTATTCAAAGCCTCTCTGCCTTCAGATGCCAGTTATTTTTATTTAATTCATTTTGCTTGCCTACATTTTTGTTCCAGTTTAATTAATAACGAATATGTGTTTAATTTTCGTAATCAGTCGTTATTTGTAGAGACATATGTCTCTTTTACGAGTTTTTCTGGAAAAAGTTACGAAAATTTTCCGAGTTTTTCCCATTTTAACTTTTTTGCAGATATCTGCATTTTTAGTCTCGGATCAATATGGGGGAAAAATAGCATTGTTCATACCCCTCGTACTTTTCTGCAAGACAACACTTTTTTGCCGCATTCGGTCGAAAAATCAGACATTAATTGATATTTGATTGAATTCATCAATCAACCAAAGCGAGACATTAAGGGATGGAAAAAAAGATCGAATATAGCTACAGCCGTTACAAGTAATGGAAAATAAAACAATATTTCATAATTGCTGAATGTGATGAGAATAATACGTTAAGAGTGTGTCTGTGAAAGAATTATAACAAAAACTTGAAAAACAAAAGATATAGAAAAAGAATTAACTATTCAACTAGCGAAAGAGTAACCGGATTGATGACTAAATCTTCTTTTCATCATCGATAGCTACTTTCTCAATATCAGACACGTTGTTGGTTGGTTGAGCAGAAAGTAGCTCAACCTTCTCAGGTTGAGCCTTGCCAAGGAAGATCATTGCTAACATGCGAATGGCAGCCCTACTCTCGTAAATTGGGTAGAGAATTATAAAGCAAGCAGCACAAAGAAGCCAAATCATGATAATAATAATCCACGCTCTGAAAAACTTTTTACTGTAGATGTAGTTTTGGCCATACATTGGCATAGGGATGATGAAGATCACTATGAAGAAGAAAGCGAACGAAAGAATGATTCCAATCTTTGAGTAAGTAGCAAGCTTTCTCTTTGTGGATTCATCAGTCTCCATATCCCTGGCTTCCTTGACAGTGGCATCATCACCAACCACAAAGTGTGAATCCAAGACGTCGAAGTCGTAGCTCTCCTTCATCGGCTTGAGATAAGAAATGGCAACAATCAAAATGAACGAACCGAATAACCCAACAAAATTACCAACGGCGCATGAGTATTGGTCACCTAATGTTGTCTTATTGACAGCACCATACAAGGTCTTTGCAGAGACACACCATCCAATGATGGCGAGAACTGTAGCCGCAGGTGGCCCAATGATCCAACTCAATGGTGTCATCTTTTTCCAAAAAAGTGACAATGTAAACGCAAAAACACCAGAACCCAAGGCAATGCCAATGAAATCAACAATCCATGAAATGGAAATACCTATGTAGTTGAAAAGCACAGTCAATCCTCCCATGGCAATAGCAAAGAAAGTGACAAAGATATGGCTCATGTTCACCAACTCTTTCCCTGTAGCGTTTGGTCTGAAATAGGTACGGTAAACATCGTACGTCATCACTGACGAGAACCCAATAAGTTCCGCAGACGTTGCGCTAGTGGCAGCTAGCCACACCATCAACATACCTGCAGCTGCACCTGATTTTCCAAGGATTTGATACATACCGTAAAGCATTGGAATACCTTCCGAGACAAGCGAAGTAGGAACAGCATTTGGATAGGTCGGAGAAGAAGGATCTTTCATTAACGCTAAACTTGCCAAAGAAGCACTGGAAGATAAAGCCAATGGGATAATCAACCAGCAAATACCACCAAGAAAGTAACCGATCATGGAACTTTTTGGCTTAGCGGCAATAGCCTTTTGGGAATAGGACGGATCACAGAACACAGTCGAGAATCCACCAACCACAATATTCCAACCATTGAAAACTGCATCTTTGTTCGACCATGTTAAGTAGCTACCCTTAAATCCACCTGAAGGATGTTCCTTTGCTACATCAGTGAGAAGCTCGTGCATTTTGTCAATCGATCCAATTTTGTCAGAGCTGGTGTAGGTGACAAAAAGCATAATCAAGATGATGATATAGATTATGACAGAGTGGATCCAATCGGAAAGAAAGGTGGATTTCAATCCCCCTGTAACAGTATAAGCCCAAACACCCAATGGAAGCAACATTGCAGCTGCAACGACGTGCATACCCGTGACTGCAGAAATCGCTTGACAACCTCCTAATAAAAGCATAGCAGAGATGACAACGTTGGTACCCAAAGCATAGAATAAAGCTACACAATGGGCAGCTGTTCCAAATCTGACCTTAACGATCTCCAAAATAGTATGTGCTCCAGGAGCTTTCTTTTTGATTTCCAAAGCAAGGACCGCAAAGAATGTGATCTGAATCGTGAAGGCAAAAGCGTACCAGGCACCGCCACAAATACCGTACTTATATGTTAAGCCAGAACTCATCAAAAGGGTACCTGGCCATGTCCAACTACTGACAACGGCAGAAGCAATCAATCCAGTTTTGATGGATCTGGAAGCGGTACTGAAATGTTCAGAGTTTTGTTTCTCACCAATGTACTTTGACAAGGTCTTTGTAATAGCAATCATGAGAACAGCAAAAATAGCACCAAGAACTAGAATGTAACAGTACCCGTAGGCCTGTTCAAGAATTGGCTTCACCATTATTGATATTCGGTAGTTATAATAAGCAGAGCTTTTGAAATTACCAGCTGGATGATGTTTGGTTGGTATCTTTATAAAGGTAGTCAATAGCCAGTAGATGGATACAAACAAAAAGGAGTAAAATTATTTGGAATTGATCAGTGATCGATCAGGGTATTTATATTCCATTCGACTTTGCAACCTAAGGAAGTACAACAGCGAACAATGATAGAGTGTAATCATTATCTGCAGTATGTTATCGTGAAATGATGTCTGTAATCAGCATACAATTAGACAATAGCCCCCAAAATATGGGCCAATCAACAACGCTTCCGTAACTTTTCACTACCCAATGCAAGAACAACGGATACATGCAGCTACTAGCTCTGGTTGAGTAGATATCATAACCACATTGGCAACAGATATAACCAAAAAAAGAAAAGAACTTTCACTAACACACTTTGAACTTGTGAATGCTTATCAGTGGTTCATCTGTGATAAAGCTCTCTGGGATCTTTTTCATATCTATAGATATGATTATATGCATGAATGTTGTTTCGTATACATTATCTTGTGGATTAGGGATGTAAAAAGAAAAGAAACGTCCAGGTTACTATTGAATTGATTATTTTTCATCTTTACTGCAATTATCTCAAATTAGATCCTCCACTTACTTGAAAATCTCCCGGTTTACAAGGTCTAATACAAATAAGGTTCCCACTAGCTCAATGTTTTTAGCCGAAATCAATGACCTGGTATCTTGGTATATGTTTGTTGGTTACAATTGGATAATGAGGGGTTTTGGACTACTTGCATCCTGACAAGTCGAATAATAATGAAATGCTCACTTCCATGATTCACTGTGCTGTTATTGGATTGGCGATAACTCTTATCAGTGGATACAGAGCAGCTTTATTATCGTATCAGCACATCCCGTAACACTTTTCTCTTGATTGCTCGATTGTTATCTGTTTCAATAGGCCTTTTGACTTCTTTGATCACACATATTGCGCTGTAGTTGGACCTTATCGGTAGTTTCTTCAATAAAGTCCATACTCCAAAGAAATGTAACATTACTATTGATTTGCTAACCTTTTTGCTAGTCCATACAGACTATGATCTGTGTGGCTCATCAAATTATTTAATTTTGTTGTTTCCCTGTTCTAACTCACCATTTTTGGCATCTTTAAAACAGTCATTAAAATCATTCTCCAAGTTCTCTGTGTTGTCCTAAGTTTGCTGAAATACTTGAGTAATAATATTCTTCTCTCTCATCAAACTGCTGCTAATTTTGAACTCACCTAACGTCTGCCAAAATGTCTCCTCCTGAATACTTAGTCAAGATTGATTTGAACAAGCCTGCCTATGAGCAAGAAGGGGTTCATAATCGCTGGCATCCAGATATCCCTGCCTACAAAAAAATCAAGCAAAATCAATCTTATAAGATTGAATGCTTTGACTGGACTGGAGGCCAGGTTGGTAATAATGACTTTGCTGACGATATCAAGTACTGCGATTTGACAAGAATTCATTATTTGTCGGGGCCCTTTTTTGTCGAAGGTTGCGAGGCAGGTGATATCTTGAAAGTCAAAATACAAGATGTACAACCTTTGGAGAGACAGCCTTGGGGCTACAGTGGAATTTTCGCCAAAGAGAATGGTGGAGGTTTTTTGGATAAGCATTATCCAAAGGCGGCAAAGGCAATTTTTGACTTTGAAGGCATCTACTGCACTTCGAGACATATTCCAGGCGTCAAATTTCCAGGAATTGTTCATCCGGGAATCATCGGGGTATTGCCTAATCACGAAATACTAGAAGAGTGGAACAAGAGGGAGTCGAAGCTTGTCGATGACCATCCTCATGCTGATTTTGTTATGGCGAACTTACCGAACTCTCACGGTGCTTACGCAGGGCTTCATGCTTCCGAGAACCTACGAGCTGAAGTCGAAAAGTATGGAGCACGGACAATTCCAGGTAGACCGGAAAATGGTGGAAATTGTGACATCAAGGCTTTAACCCGAGGCTCAACTGTGTACTTGCCCTGTCATTTAGACGGAGGTATGTTAAGTGTTGGTGATCTACATTTCAGTCAAGGTGACGGTGAAATTTCTTTCTGTGGTGCTATCGAGATGCCAGGCTGTATTACCATCGAAACAAGCGTCATCAAAAACGGTATGGAGAAGTTGAACATGAAAAGTCCAATGTACTTGCCAAGCCCTGTGGCACCTCATTTTGGTCCCGACAGATACATTACTTTCGAAGGATTCTCTGTTGATGAAGACGGTAAGCAATTATGTCTTGACACTACAGTTGCTTACAGACAAACCTGCCTTCGCGTTATTGAATATTTGCGTAGATGTGGATACAATGACTATCAGATCTACCTACTTTTATCTACGGCTCCAATTGAGGGGCATATCGCAGGTATTGTCGATGTTCCTAACTCGTGTACCACAATTGGCTTGCCAATGGATATATTTGACTTTGATATATCTCCAGAAGCGGAGGTTCAAAAGGAGGATAGAGGCAACTGCGCCTTTGCTAAGGATGATTTAGCTGAAGGATTTCCGCTCACTGATGAGTTGCCAAATTTCATTTTGGATGTTCTTAAGAACAAAAAAAAGTAGCTTAGTCGATTCGAATTCAATAGCTTAGAGCGAGCCTTGTTTCTCCTCTAATACACATATTTAGTCCACTCATTATTGAAAATAAATGTAAAGATTCTTTTCCCAATATCCTCTTATTATACGAGTAGTCTTATTGAAGAACAGTGTGACAAACTACAGAGCTCATCTATGAGATTTGGTTCGCTAGTGGTTATTGGTGAATACTATTGGTGAATACTAGTAGAAGTGGTAGCCAAAAATGGTTAGTAATACATGTAAAAATGTATACTAGTGGCTGGAAGATACTACTTGAGGCCAACGGTATCAACGTTAAAGATGCAATTATCCTTGTTGGGAAACATTGCATTCACTGTTCCGAAGGTATCTTCGGATACCATGATCATGTGATGGGTCCCAATTCTAAAGGTATAGGGAGTGTATTTTGAAAGCTTGCAGATCACTTGCGTCCGAAGATTTTGTTTCCTGCCAAACCCCCAAGACGATGATACGGATACCAAAGGTTATTATCAGTCGATATCTGGGTCACCCAAATGAGTACGAACTATACCTAATAAAGGTTGCTGCTCCGACTTCTTGCCTGGACATAGCTAATGAACGACAATAGATATCAAAACGGGGTCAAACAAAGTTCACGAAGCATCTATAATACCTCAAACTAAAATTCCGGCTAAAGGACGCAAATATCACTGAGCTGATCACTCGGTGGGTTGATAAGAGCCGGCGAAGTGAGACGAGAGCTATATGTTTGTAGTTGAAGCTTATTGTGTGAAGAAATCAAAATGTTGAGCCCAGCATTACCTTTAGAATGGTTCAGGCATGTAGTGGAGGAAATTAATCCACCTGTTCTTATGGATGCGGGGATGACGTCTGGGTGCATCGACTTGCAGCCGGCGAAATCTCAAAAAAACCTTGTTTTGAAGAGCTGTTCTACTATAAACACCTTTTAGGGTTGACGGCGAAAGAACATGCGTTAAAGCTCTTAACAGTTTCTTGTGAAATTGACATTGTCAACGAGAAGTTAGCTTTTGGTGTTTAGCGCAACTTTGGCTTGTCGTGCTATTTGATCTCAGGAGGCTGTTGAAGCAAAGCAACCCAAACCGGCCAATCGAGATAATTAGCCCCTTGGTTGATTATTGTCGTTTCAGTAGTAAAACTAGCTGAGACACACCATGGCCATTATCAACCTGGTGTCATGGCCGATAAGTTAGTCGACACTATTTGTTTTGATTACAACATATCTCCTTTATCCTGGAGACAAACGTTCTACAGGTGCACAAATTATCAAGAATGTAGAGAATATAATATCGCTCGAATGTAAAGATTATAATATTGCTCAAAATAGATCGTCCAACTAGAATGCTCTATTTACGAGAGTCTATCCATTCTATTTCCTCCTTAATGTTCCTGCAGAACAGGTCCTGCTGGTATTTGGTGCCTACTCTTTTCTTTTGATCTTCGATATACTTCATATTCACCCTCTTGGACTGATCGTCGCTGCAGAGGAAGTCGTATATGTTTTCCCACTGCATCTTCTCAAATTTATAGTAGCCCGGCTCAGTGATGATGTTGTCGTAGAACCGTATTCTCTGGTCTTCCTCAATCATCTGATTATTGATAATTAAGTCAATTGGATCGAATTTTGGTGTCGATTCATGGACAAACATCAACTTGATTTTCAAGTCGAACACACTGGCATAGAAGTCTTTAAGTGCGACAGTGCTGTCCTCTTCGTTGGTAAATTTCTTGAGGGTTTCTTCCTGTATCTTCTGATACTCTTGCAACTCCTTTTCGTATTTAGGCGACTGCAACAAATCTTCCCTTGTGAGCCCCTTTTGAACCAAGAAATCCTCTGTGTACAAGTCCATAAGACTTTCGCGGTATAAATGGAAGTTGTACTCATCAATAGGACTGAACTGTCCCTGTGCAGTACCTCTGAACTCGTTATCTTTCACATGGTGGTACCCAATGGCCCTCACGGTCGTTTTGATCTGGTAGTAAGTGGAGTTGAGCAAGTTGGCAGCTGCTAAAAACGTGTCTTTGTCGCCCTGGCCTGGGGCCCATTGTGTCAACAAATGGTAGTAATAGTCAGGTCCATAGATATTATAGTAGAGCGACAATAAAATATCGTCTGCGTGGTCCTTTTTGGATATAAGAAGCTGTCCTGATTCGGTGGAAGGGTTTGGAATGGTTCCCTTCAAGGAGTGCAAGGGTGTTTCTTTAGTAATTTGGTTTTTCGACAGATATTTGAGTTTGCCATGAGCATCTTTCTCTTTCAAATTCATAGATACGAGATCAAGGCCCTGGATCTCGTAGAAACTAGGGTGGGTGGTTCGTTCCCAGTAGTCTGGCCAAACGACGAACTTGTGCGACAAATATGGCTCTGTGGCAAACAAAATGTCTGGATTCAAGTAAGGAACATTGTCGGCATCCAAAAGTAAGATGTTTTCAAAGTTAGACAAAAGAATCGCTAAGGACTTGAGCATAAAGCCTTTTATTTGGAAATTGTCGTTGTTTTTGATCACATCAAGGTCAAGAATCTCGTACATTTTCAAGCACTTTGCGTTGAGAGGCGGCAATATCTTCTCGCAAAACTCCTCCTCGTACTCCTCCTCAAACGGGATGTACACTTCCACCGGGAGTTTCGAGCCGATGTTTCTGAGATGTTTAATAGAAAGCAAGGCAAACCACGAGTATTTGCCCCCTCCCACATACACCATTCCGTTAGAGTTCTTGATATAGAAGCCATCCTCAGGGAAATGCAATTTTGAGGATTTGTCCTTGATCTTTTCCAAAAACAAACGGTGTTTTGCCTTGAGGTCGGCCACCTGTTCCTCTGTGACGTGCAAGTACTGCGACCCAAGAAACTCCATCGAGAGAACCTCGTGCTCGTCCCAGGGAGCCATGGACGGAGCCTTGTTGTATTCCGGGTCAAAGCCTGGAAAATCGGGCTTCGCAGACAAAAGCTCTGTGAACAAATCGGTGAGGTATTCCTGGTGGGCGTAAGAGTTGAAGATTGTGTGTTTGTTGTCGGCGACCTTTGGCAAGTCTGAATCGTCGTCTATGTAGGGTATTGGGTAAGAGGCGTCTCCTGCGGTTGCCGCGCCTGCTTCGACGGTTTCATACGCGTTTCTGGCCGAGAATATGACCGAGATGTTGTAGAGGAAGAACAAGATGAGAAGCCCGACGATCACCGAGTTCAAGGCGAACTTTTTGTTCCTTGTGAAGAGACGGAGCCCGTTGTTGACGGATACAAGAAAGGACATCTTGGAGAGAATCTATGTTGCAGACAGCCAGACGTGAAGCACCTGGTCTTGATCTACATGTAGCGACTATGTAATTCGCTTATGTGCCAATTTCCTATTGCATGCAACGTAATTAATCTCATTCACTAGCCAAATTTTCAGACAGCTGCTTGAAAAACATGAATCCGGATAACTTGTCGCAAAATCGCGTCCCGCGCACGTGACCGCACCTACAAACTGCACTGCCGTGCTCACAAACAACAAACGTATCTATCTATCGACTGCCGACTATATAAACCTGTCTACTCGGTGAATTCGTCGCCATCTAGCCAGTCCACCTGCTCCTTGAGCTTCGCACAGAAGCTCTGCTTGTTGAACGGCTTGTTTTTGTCCAAATAGAGCAGCTGGATCTGGTCCTCTATGAACCGGATGATCAAGTTGCGCTCGCAAAGATAGTCGTAAATGTACGTCATCTGGAGCTTTTCAAACTTGTAGTACTTCTTCTTGGTGATGTAGTTTGCGTAGAATCTGATCCGCTTGTTCTCCCCCGTTTTTGGATCGACCATCTCGTCGTTGATGAACGCATTGTCGTGAATCAACGCAATAGGGTCAAGTTTGGGGGTCGACTCGTGGATGAAAAAGTTGTCGGGCTCGTCGATGTTGTTGAACATGTAGAAAGTGCGCTTTTCCTCGTCGTTGAGGTCCTCGCCGTCCAAGAACTTCCGCATTATCTTGTCGTATTCGGAGTTCCCGAGCGGGTAGTCCTTGTTGGCGTAAAGTGTGCGCAAGTTGCTAATGAGCATCTTGATGTTGTAGTCGTCGATAGGCGACTTCTGGCCCTGTGCAGTGCCCCTGTAGTCGCCCCCGTCCTTTTTGAAGTAGCCTATGGCACTCACCTTCGACGTCACCTGGTAGAAGTCCGATCCAAGCACTATAGCCGCAGCGAGGAACGTCTCTTTGTCGCCCTGGCCTGCAGCGCCCTGCGAGAGAAGATGGTAGTAGTGTTTAGGCCCGTAGATGTTGTAGTACAACGAGAGCAACAAAACGTCCCAGTGTTTGGACTTGGAAATCATCAACTGGCCGGATTCCGTCGAGGGGTTAGGAATAGCGCCCTTGAGTTGGTGCATAGGCTTTTTCTTGGTTATTTCCTCCGCAGTCAACTTGTCCTTGTTGAGGGCTACAAGATCTATGGAGGCGATATCGTAGAAGTACGGAGACGTCGATCTCTGCCAGTAGTCTGGCCAGACAACAAACTTGTCGTCGGTGTAAGGTTTGGAGACGAACAAGACGTCTGGGTTGTAAAACGGAACGTTGTCGGCGTCCAAAAGCAAAATGTTCTCGAAACTCGACAAAAGCAACGCCAAGGACTTGAAAGTGAAGCCCTTGAACTCAAAGTTGTTGAAAACCTTCTCTGCAGACCCACTAGACCCTGTGGCAGGCTTGTCGGCCAAAAACTCGTACATAAGCACACATTTGGCGTTCAAACGTGGCAAAATCTCCTCGCAGACAACGTATTCGTACTCGTCCTTTGTAGGAATGAACAACTCAATAGGCAACTTCGAGCCAAGCTTTCTGGCATTGCTAATGGAAAGCAATGCAAACCACGTGAACCGTCCGCCTCCCACATACACAATACCGTTGGAGTTCTCCTTATAAAAGTCCTTGGACACTTTTAAGGTCTTTAGGTACTCCACAAAGCTTGCATGTTTGGCCTTGAGGTCCTTGACGTTATCCGAAGGGACGCTGATAATTGACTTGAGATATTCGATCGAGAAAACCGGCTTGTCGTTAGCTCCGATGGCGTCCATTCCAAGGGTTTCCACTTTTGCTACCTGTCCGTTCTGGTTCTGACGGTAGAACTTCTCCAAATCAGGAACCTGAGGCTGCAACTGGAAGATCTTTTTGAAGAGCAGGGCTAAAAATTGGTGATGGTCGACAGAAGGGTCTATTTTGGCAGAAGAAGAGGATTTTGGGGATTGTTTGGAGGTGGATGTTTGTTTATAGTATTCGTCTGGGTATTCTGTGGCTGATGGTTTTGCTTCTTTTGACAAAGAGTGCTCTTTGGTGGAATCAGCTGCGGATGCTTTAGTGGCATCCTTTGTAGAGGTTTTTGAGTCTTTTGCAGCAGCATCTTTTGCGGCGCCATCTGCGTAATATTGAGAAGATCCTTTGCCCTCCTTGGAAGACCCTGCAGAAGACCCCGAGTTTTCCTCTGCAGCAGACGCAGACTTGGTATTGGCCCCTGTGAACAAATAGTCGTATAGTCTGCTGCCATAGTCCGAAAACGAGTTTATAGGCTCCGACTTAAGCGAGGGGTTTTTCAACGTCTGCCAAAGTTTCTGGTTATTTTTCTGTCCTGCTGCCTCGTTGGCTGAGTTGTCAACCACATTGGCTTTGGTGTCTTTATATTGCCCTCTAGGGCTTGAGGAAATGTTGGAGAAGAAGATCACAAAGAAGAACACAAGAAGCGTTGCCACAAGCAAGTATTTTCTGAAAAATATTCTCGGAAGCATTGTGTATCAAAGCGAGTGAGCTTGGGCTTCCAGAGAAATGCAGGAATAGTGAGGCTTAAAAGAGCAGATGCAAAAGGGTGAAAAAGTATGTAAAGTGGATGAAACCGTCGTTATAGACCAGCACGACAACCCCTAGAATAACCTGTCTGCCTGTTGTGAAAATAGAGAAGACTTAGATGAATTTCTGTTCATGTATACCCGGCCCCTCATGTCTATGTGTTGTTGTATTCCAAATTTTTGTTTTCCGTGTTCTGATTTTGGATTTATTTTTTTCGATCAAAACCTTGCTAAATCAGAGGACGAAAATAGCAGTTTTCTTATAACGTGTCCGTCCATGATGTATACCCGGAAGGGGAAATGTAGGTCTATGGAGACAGATAAACACTGGATGCTGCAGATAATTGCTCCCAAGCAATTGTGAGATGCGAGGTCGGCTATGAATATTTTTGAAGCAGACTGCAATTTAAAAGGGTACAGATGTACTTTTTGAGATTGATTATCCGTCGATATGTTACAATCCGTGGCATTGTTGATACGTTTCTAGCAGGCGCGTGCTGGTGTTGACAGTGGCATTGACACATCAATTATTTGTTGACACTTCTATCAGTGGTTATCACATCAATTTTTTGTATGGGGAATATTTTCAAAATCTCTTGTTCGCTTTTGATATCTTCAGCTGCTTCCTTGTTGTCATTGCTTGCTGAAGCGTCCAATGCGTAATGCTGTTTGAGCTGAGCTTTTGTTGGAATATGCTAACTTTTTGCTAACGAGTTGACTTAATCACCCACTTTCAAAGGATTGCCTCATCAGCACCAATCGCGAAGCTGGCCTTGTCTGGACTGTACCTGTCTTTCAACTTTTTTGAGAAAGGATTTTCTGAATACCTGACATTGTGATACGCCTTGGCAAAGCACCAGTCGATGTGGCCGTTTTTGTTCAGATCAAATACCACGGAGCACTTCTTGCTATTGATGATCACTTGTGTCATGATTTGTTTCAGCATCCAAAGTGAAATTTGTCAATAGACATACAAATCATGCTGTACACCTATCCTTTATGAATGAGCTTTGAGGAAAGTTCTATACTGTGGTTTGGTCCACGTCAAAACAGCAGGTACAGCAAAACGACACTGTGTATAAGGCATCAAATGGATAATAGTGGTACTGCTGCACAGTAATGTGGCGGCAGTACTATGCCTATTGGGCAGCTTCTGGTTAATTCTTTCACAAATGACATCGACTCAAACGTCAGTAAATGTTATTCTATTGTTCGTTGTTCCCTTCCATGGGGTTGATTTTGCAGTTAGAACCAATCTCAATAGCAACAGGATGTTTACAGATACCATGATTGATGAGAAAAATGCGGGACAGGGGCTTTTTATGATATGTTTGTGACACTCAATTTTGTTCATCAAACATGAGCGACAAAATATCAAACACATTCTTGTCATGTTCGTAACATAATCATCTATCATACATTCTCACAATGTGGTTGCGTGGTGCTATGGTTGATGTTCAATCTTACTCAATGATAAGACAGGTGTATCAATGCTTCAGTATACTCGAGGAGTTGCGCTGATAGAAAATTGAACATCGACCGCATCGTCCTTTCAGACATTAAAGACTCAAGCTCTTGATTGCTGTGGCTGCCAACAGTCTTGACATGAATTATCTGTAAAAGTTCGCATGTTGAGCTTTTCACTAAAACGACTGCAGAATCACCTCTTTGCAATCATAATGTCAGGCATCTTTTTGTATTACGACGGTGTAATACATATTACTGGCAAAGCTTCACCGGCAAAGCTGCATCTTAGAGAGCTATGATCACATAGCGAAGGCCCACTACCACCCTGGAACCACCACAAATCGTTCAAAGAACTATCAAAAACTAAATAATAATGTGGCTAAAAACGATTCAGATATCAGACTGTTTTGCGGTATATCACTTTATGGGAACAAATTCGAGGCCAAATCTCGTATTTCAATGATGTGACACTGATCGCACTCCATTCCTGCTTCTAGCAACATATCTGAGTAAAAGAGCGAACTGGCCTTATTATATGAGGTTTTAATTTTTGTTTGATCCGTCAGAGCACCACGATATTCACTGATTGATGTATTATACCACTTAGTGACCGAAGCGTGATTTATTAGCCTACCCCCCACGCTGTACAGCAGAGAGCTGCATTTTGAGCTGCATTTTGAGCTGCATTCTGAACGGCAATTCAAAATATTATGCATAAATTAGGGAGTCCATCCAGCCTGATCCACAAAGGCGTAATGTATCTGCCCAACTTTTGCTCAGAATATGCTACAAAGGTACATCTTTTCTAAAAGGTCTAGATTTATTACCTGGAGCTACTGGAATTGGGAGCTGATTATAATCGCATCAATATTGAGCTTCTTAGCAGCTGGAGCAAATACTGTCGATAATTAAGCCTAAAAAATATGTCTACGTTCTCTCTTTGACAGACACAAAGGTGATTCTCTGAATAACTGCACGTTTTTGACTTGTATTGTTCAGGTTGTCCTCTCTGTCATATCAAGGTCGTGTCTTGTATCATTGTCTCACAAATCTTCATTGTAATCATTTGAGGAAATGTTTTACAATTCACTTGACTCAATTGACGCTCGCTACGCCATTATTGGTAGTAAAAAGGAAGGTGGAGCTAAACGCGGTAATATTATTGGTAATTGGATTGTCGGGGCGTCCCAATAACTTTTCTATAACTGTCCAAAGAAAAGTTTCTCGTCCTGTTCTTTTGCATGTTCGAGGTACATCTCCGGGTTTTTCCTTATATTAATGCATGGAAGCAGTGAAGCGCACTTACAAAAACCGGGTGGATATTAGTTACTCCATTAGTACCCGCCATGTTTTCCTGCAACGGAACAGTCTTGTATTTGTTCGAACTTGAACCAGTAATTGTCAATCAGGAACCTTTACGAAATGCATTAGCAAGAAATTGGAAACTCGCTCCAACTATCGAGTTGCTTTGGGACGAATTAGTTTGAATGTATTAGTTGAAGACCACCACCACTTGAGTAACTATTCTGTACTGGCAACTTCTTTTGTCTTACCATTACCGATCTAGCCAGAGGTGTGATAATTCAAAATTTTTCTTTCTTTAATTCATTATCAATCCCATTAAATCAAGATCGTCCGAATTAATAACAGTAAAAGAGATGTAAAAATTACCTCACGCCACGCTTTGTAGCAAAGTGGGCTGCAGTTTAGAGATAACCCTTATAGAGTGGAGATTTCATCAAGCCTGGTCATATACATAGCACATCATGTAATGCCTGCTAGCAGTTCAATATAGACAAAGGCTGAAAACCTGCAGCAGTGCTCCGTAATTCGGTTGTCTATTGAGGAAAACTGGCGATAGTCAATACTGCTAGTTGGCTTAGTTTGGAGCCGATTTTGGTGGCCAGTGGGCTAAGTACACTGGCCAGGTTTATACGAAGTGTGACTTGTACCCCCTTTCGTATTTATGCAAGCTTTTATTCCACACCAACATCGCGGCTTTTTTTTTGAATTCTGTGCAACGGACCATATGTGACATGAATATGGAATTAATTTTGACCAATCAATTGCATGGCCAACTAGTGCCCCTGTCCATATGACTATAAAGAGTGTGAAGTGTATTGTTCCATCATTAGATGACCAAAACACGTGTAACACGGTGATTGATGTTTTCCACTTTAAAATGAATCGACGGGTTTTTGTTCAATCCCGGCCCTCAAGACGTATGCACAATCCTTGACACCAAGAAGCTTATAGCCTTTTTGAAATGCGTCCCTCTGTCACGGTGATTCAAGAATGGCGTCTGAAACTCTGTTATTATTCAAGCCTGAATATAACAAGGGCACTTTCTATCATGTATACAACAACAGCTGGAAACACACACGGGAAAAGCGGGCCCTAAGATCCGTAGATAGATGTAATACCAACGAAGTATATCCCATAGCTATTTGTAACACGAACGAGGTACAAAGTAGACCAAGCTCAATGTTTTTGCTAAATGAAAGTTAGCTTTAATTTGTCACTGTATTGTGTTCGTCACTTTCGTACGCTATCGAAAGAACGAACTGCAATCTTCTACAGCAACCACTTAAAAATACAGCATATTGTTAACATCTAATGAACTCTAACAAAAACGGATTCCAATACATCATTGCACACCCCTAACGCAGATTCAATTCCCGTCATAGATCTTCGCTATGTAGTCGTGGAAAAGCACCTCGTCGTTGCTGAACTTGATCAATGTGCCCTGGTGTTCAGGCTTGTCGCTGCCTCCTATAGACGAGTATGCACACCAGAAATATCCGTAGCAGTACGTGGACGGTCTCCAGCCAGCCTCGGGCTCATTGATGTCGTTTTTGATACGGAAAAGCCCTGCATCAGGCGGAATCAATGCCTCTGTTATCTTGATGTTGGACTCGTAAAAGTCTTTGAGCTTGTCCTTGTTGTCCACTCCAAACCGCTCGCCGACCTTTTCAAAGTCTTCAGCAGCAGAGTCCGATCTTTTACATGTTTTGATCCCGGAGTTGATCCAAAGAAGCTTGTTGGTTTCTGAGGAAATATGGCCTGGATGTGTGGAGCAAAGCTCCACGGCCTTCATTTTTCCGCTGTTGGCACTCGAAGTGCCCACAGCAGCAACAAAATGGTCGTTGAACTCGTAGTTTTCGTTCCCACTGATCGATTGCCCAAGCCAGAACAACTCTTTGTCTCCCCAAACCCGCTCCATGACCGGTTTCCAGAAACTGAGCTCAACGGACATCAACATGCCGTCCCAGTAGTCGGAACGCTTCAACGCCACAACCCCAGACTCCATGTAGTGCTTGAACTTGAAATGCATATACCGGTTGCCGAGGGTTTTGGATGTGCGGGGAGATATATTGAACAACGTCTCCTCGACATCTGTGGGGAGCATTTTCAGGAAAAAGCCCACATCGTGGTTGGATACAGACTCGTCATGCGATCTGTCCTTGAAGAAAAGAGACTTGGAGTTTTTGTACTTCTCTGTCTCGAAAAAGGTCTCTGGATTGACATAGAGCACTGTGTCTGAGTCTACGAGCAATATCTCGTCAAACGAGTTGAACACATACGCCAAAAGCTTGTTGGCATACGACTCGAATTTGTCCTTGAAACGGTCCGATATGCATCGGTCTACATTCACAAACCATATCTCCTGTTTGGGGAAGTCGGGCGAGAAGTTCGGCACCCGTTCACGGTTGCCATTATAGAGCAGCTTCAACTGCTCAAACTCCTCCTTGGGATACCCCAAAAAGTCCCGTCTGGCCTCCTTGATAAGACGCACCTGTGAGCGACTTGTGAGGTCTCCTTTGTGGATGATCTGGATCGGCAAGGTGTTTCCCACAGCACGCAACGCTCTGATCAAGCCAAGGGTGTCGGCGAGGAACGAATTGGCACTCGTCAACACAATCCCCCTGCCATTGATCATGTTTTTGAACTCATTGAAGTACGATTCATTGCGTGGGATGTCGTAGGCGTAATCAGACACCTCGCTCTTCACCACAAACGTTTTGGGATTAAGGTCTTCAATGTCGACCTTTGCGTCGTACTGTGCGTTTGCAGGGTCCAAATACTTGCCCATTTCAGGAGGGCCCACCACACGCTCTCCCGTCCAGCGTATAAAGATAGGGAGCTTGCGGCTTACATAGGGGAAGACCCGCGCCTCAATATCGTCGCGGCGGAAGTTTTCGGGACTCTCTTTTTTCGCCCCGTTGACGAACACGCTGTAGGACTCCGAGTTGGAGTCGTGGAGGAAGCATTTGGAGTATATCTGCACGTCTTTCACGTGGTTGACGATCTCGGTCTCCCAGTGGTCGAATCTCTCGAAGTTCTGGTAGTATTTCAACTCGTAGAGGGTCTTGTCGGTGTCGGTGATGAAATTATCCGGCATCAGGCCGGTTTTTTCCCCCGACTCGAGCTTCTGTTCATATTCCAGCCTGCGGGCACTGTTGAGCGACGAAAGCTGGTTTTCAATCCACTGTTTGCTGTTATCAAAGACCGTCTTTTTGAACTGCTCGGAATAGTCGTCGTGGCGGTTCAACCCCCACCGCACGTCGTCAAAATACAACTGCTGGAAGTACAAGCTGCATTTTTCACGCTGCGACTTTGCGTTGAAGCTTTTGCCGTACTTTTCAATCAACGTGGCAAGGTTGGAGCTATATTTGCGGTCCAACAACATCACCACAGGCTGCTCGCACTCCTTGGGCATCACGGGGGCCTGTGGAGGCGGCGTACTTTCCACAGAGTTCGAAAGAAACAGAACATAGGCGTTGTTCTTCAAGTAGCTGAATTTTTTTGGCACCTCGATATTCTGGAGTCTATGTCTATGAGAGTCCACGATGTAGTAGCCAAGGGCAATCACGACAAATAGGGCAATCACGCGGCGCCTGAGTAGCAAGAGTCGCATTATTGCTTTGAAATATGAAAGGAGCATACTTGTGAGGTATTGCTTTATTTATTGTAAAGTGGGATTTGTTTTGTTGATTCTGTTCTTTGAGTCTGTGTTCTGGGAGTTGGATCTGTGTTCTAGGAGTTGGATCTGTTTGGATCTGTTTCTAGATGTTGGAATCTCTTCGATCCGTATTCAGATGATGAATAGATCTGTGGTTTTTGAAGTAGATCTTTCTATGATTGAGGTCTCAAAATGAGTTCTCTATATGGTTGATGTGTCAGTAGTCCTGGATTCTCTTCCGGCTGTCAGTTATCTTTTCTCTTGCTTCAATCCTTGGTATTCTCGATAATCTTATATTCGCTTGCTGCCGTCTTGTCCTATTTTGCTGGTTTCTACCTTTCTGATGTTTCGATTAGCGTCCGGCATATAATGATTCAATCTCCATTATCTCTCTTTGGACCGCTCTTTTTTGCACAAATTTCTCGCCTGATTCCACGCTACTACTGATTATATCGCTTTGCTCGCCCGTAACCTTTTGCAACAATTATTTATTCAAGTGTGAATTTCGGTGTCCAGATATCGGTTTTTTCTTTTTGCCTTTTTTAATCTAAGATTGTGAGACTTTTTCAGGCCCTGCAAAACTGATCTTCTCACCTCTATCCCAAATAAAAAAGACCGAAAAGTAACCGGCATACTGGTAAGGCAGAAAATTCTGCAAACTCAACTTTAAATTCAAGCAAGGGTGCTTTCAGGGTTCAGGTGGACGCTGGCCTCTCTATTCCGGACGTCATTGCCCTATGTTGGACAGCCCGATAATTGATGGACCACGTAGCACAGAGGCGAAACCGGTGTCTACATAGAGTCCGAATACATAACCCTATTGGGCATGTGGCCTGTACTACGGGGCTTTTCATCGTGGCTGAGAATAGCAAAAAAGGCCGTTTGCACCAAAAAAGTGGGGATTTCCTCCGTTCATTCCGCTCAGAAAATTTCGATTGTCTAACCGCCTCATTGTATTATAAACCCGGCATAAGACAGAGACTGCCACAATAGTTGTCTTGAAGGAATAGTGGTCGGAAATTGTGCTACGACGGGGTCCAGTACTAGAGACATTGCAGTCCATGTCGCGGTTTGTGCGCAGATGTTTTTGCGCCTTCAGTTCTGGGTCTCCGTATGTTCCCATGCAGCCGGGGTGGTTCCGATGTGCAGGCAAATGCCGGAACCTTGTGCAAGCTTGCATATGTTAATACACTACTATGTGCACTCCGTGCTTGTCGCAGTAATTTGCTCGCATTTTCTTGGCTTTTAGTTGTTGCAGTCTTTATTGGCTCTTTGTATAATTGCATAGTTATATTGCGAAGCGTATTGAATACGTATAGTATTAGCCTGTGGTATGTGTTTGTTGGAGCGTAAGTCGATTCGTTCTTGGCGTCTTTGAGTGCAGTATGCACGTAATAGCTGCACGTAGGAATAAAACACGATAAATCCGACGATCACTGTGTTGAGAATATTAGGTTGGAAATTTGTGTGTATACATTTATCAGGCGTATAAGGATTGCTTGAAACGCCGTTTGAACGAGGAGGGTCCTTTTTGCTTTCCGTCGGTTGTCCCTTTTTCGCCCAACAACAGAAAGCTTCGGAGAAAACTGCCCGTTGCGTATTTCCTTCTCCTAATATTGCTATAGGCAGCACAAGAGTTTGAACGCGCGGTGATGTAGACCAATGCATCCATCACCACCCCTTTGGCGCAGATTAATAATCATTACCGATAAGCCCATCTATGGATATGCTATATATAGCAGACTGAATATATATATATTCTGGTTGACCTGGACAATAACACACACAATTCATGCCATTTAAAGGCAGGACTGCTCAAGGATATGTACCAAATATGAAACAATCGAAGAGTCCGCGAAACGTGTCAGAGAAAATGGCGGTATCATACCCCACAAAGTATTTGATAGGAGGCTTAACAAAAAATTAAGGACGGAAGCCAGACGCAACATATTTGCATCAATATAAAAATAGCGCATCCGCAATGATTCCAACAATTACAATCAGCTATGGTCAAAACAATCAACGTCTAACTCTTGAGTAATCAATTAATGCTTCTACCAAACATCACTCAACGGTGCACGTTGTGATATAAATAATCAAACGCGTATATTGACACTCTTTTAACTATTTACTGCATCTGCAAGTTCACGTCAACGACTACAGCGTCACTCTCTTCATTACTATTTACCGCATTATTTGGCATTCTTCGAAACATACTGGGTGATTTGGTTTGAAAACAACTCTAGAAGCCCAAGCTTGTTGTGTCCCTTCTTCTTCTCATCCTCAAGCTTAGCCTTGATATTATCGTTCAACTTGTCTAGTTCTTCGACGCTGTACCTCGATCTCAAAGTAGCAATAAAATTGATATAAGTCAATAACAACTGGTAGTAATTATGTTGCAAGTGCTCGTGGTTTTTGTCGACATATATCATTTCTAGCGTTTCATACACCAACTCAAGTATTTTGGCCTTTCTCTCGTCTGTCAAAATCAAAAATTCTCTTGGTGGAAGCTGTGGTGGATTCATTGTAACGTCTGCAAGCTTGTTGGCCAATTTATTGACCTCCTCGTCCAGTTTTCTCCCTGATTCGCACATGCTGGTGCCTGCTTTTCTTCTCAAGCACAAATGTTTCATGATATTGATGATTTCAACCTTGGCGTTCAAATAAGGACATGATTCTAGACTCTCTGAGATGACTTCCCAAATGAACAGCTCGTCGCTAGACGACAAAAATCTTGTAATATACGTGAGAATCATCTTTCGACTGTCAGGATTGCTTTCATGTGCCGATATCAATGTCACAAGATACTGAAGGAATATCTTGCAGATGATACGGTAATCCGAACTCTCTTTGGTCAATTTGTGGATTTCGTGGTCTTTCTGTCTCTGAATAGCCACCCAGTTCCAAAGCATCACAAAGTCCTTGAGAGAACTGTAATATCTTTGCATGTTTCTTTTCAAGTAGTAGTCCTCTTCGTTAGCCGAATCTGCGTCGATCTTTTCGTGCACCACTAGTATTGGCAAAAGAAATCTGAGGGTGAGAAGAATAGAGTCTGCCACTGTCAATTTACTGGTGGCTTTTTCAAGATTACTTTCCAATAGCAAGTCAAAACATTCCCAGGTGATTATCTCAAACGAGCCAAATATGGATATTGGAATAAGTTCTTTTTTGCTTGCCTGACCAGTGATGTCGCTCAAAAACTGCTTATTTGTTATCTCAAATATCTTTTTGGTGACCACCTCTTCGTCCTGGATGCCTACAACTTCCTCAAACAAAGATTTGTTGAAGTTGACGAACTTCCCCTCAAAGAAATTTTGCGGATCGAAGTCGTTTGCGATCGCCAACTGATAATATCTCTCCAAATAGAACTTGTACGACAGAATGATGTCTGCTTCGGTTATCTGATGGGTTCTGAAGTTTTTGTCTGCTTTTTTGCGGCACAACGCCGTATAATAATCCAAAGACAAAGAGGTGCTTTCATACTTGAACGCAATGTCCAACGCAGTCAATGTGAAGCTTTGGAGCAACTTGCACTGCAAATAGTCCTCGTCGTTCTTTATCTTTGCGTGGTCGGAGTTATTTTCGGGATCAAAGTCGTTCGGAAGCAAAGGCTGGATATAGTCCCGAGCATACGTGTAAAGCCTTCTCAAAATAAACAGAAAGTCCGACAAATATTTGGCGTTGTGGTTGAAAAACTCAAGAATGGATGTCATGGACATGGCAAGAAACTTTGAGGGATACATTGTGACTATTCTTCGAAGACTTGTCACCTGTAACTCTAACAATGAATGGAATTGAAGATTCAAATACTTCTCTCTCACCACGTGAAGATGTTCAGGGTTGGTCGGCTCAGGGTCTGCAAACTCCACAAACTTTTTGTCGTCGTTTAAATGGAGGGAATTGAAGATCTCGCACGTTTTCAATAAAAGCTCCTTCGGAGACCCGTGTTTTGCCAACAAGTCAAATATTTTGAACAACACAGGCACAAACTTGTTTTCCAATAATGGAGTGCTGAACAGGTAGTCAGGGCTGTAGAAGCAAGGCAATAAAATAGAAGGCAAATCCCATCCGATTTCCTTGATAAGATTCTTGTCATTATCCAAGATGTCTGCAAGCTTCTCCAATAAAGATGCCATAACTTCTTGGTCTTTGGTGTAGCCTTCGCTAAAATACAAATCTATCACGGTAAGAAAAGACAAGTAGTCTTTGTCCTCCTTGACAAACTCATTGTAGCTCTCCTCCAAACTTTGACAGCACTTCTCGGGGTCTGAAAAATCAATGAGGGTTTCGGTATCGCTTTCGTTGTCGTTTTGTGAGGCCGACATATTCGATTTTGAGGATTGTTACAAGGTGATTGAATTGAATGTCCTGCAGTGATATTATCAAAAAACTTTGTACGGTCAATTGCCACGTCTTCTTGTATCGATGTGTACCTATGTATTTACCTTCTTCGGTGTGTGTGCGGATATTCTATCCATTTTTTTTTTCTTTTTGACTTTTTTCTTGTTTGTGCGAGTTATTTTGTGCGCTTTTTCGGCAGGTGCACCAAAACTGGGTATTATGTGAGGAAAAAGGCGCATCTGTGCGCAAAGTAATGGAGTAGTGCACTACATTGCACAGAGTGCTAGATCTTTGTGGAGGTGGAGATGGAGATGGTAAAATGTATTGTGAGTTTTCACCAGCTATGACTATCAGTTTGTACGTAAATTTTGAAGATAAGGCAAACTGAGATCAATTTGTTTTGAATAAGGCTGAATGGAGTTGACGCACGTAATCTTCTCTTCAAGTATGTTGGTTGCTATATGCTTCGTAAAATTGTCTATTTGAGCGAAATCTCTCTCTTTTCAATCTTTTAGTGTCATTATCGCCTGTTTTGTGACTCATATGTACAATGTCCAGAGACTTTATAATTTTCTGGATGTTGACTATGTATGTGTAATTGCCTGCATTAGATAGCTTATGTAGCTGAAATCCATCCATGTACCAAAAAAAAAAAATAAAACTGAAATTATACAATACGAATACAAGCATTTGAGACAATATTCTCCAAAGTCTCAACAACCGCATTTCTCGAATTCCAGATATAGTAGGCACAATGCCTTTTGAAAGCAAAGTAAACAGCGGAGCCACTCCCTTTTCAGTCTAATCAATTCTCCCTGCACAATCTGTTAGGC
This sequence comes from Saccharomycopsis sp. NRRL Y-5750, assembly GCA_030564765.1. Lineage (NCBI taxonomy): Eukaryota > Fungi > Ascomycota > Saccharomycetes > Ascoideales > Saccharomycopsidaceae > Saccharomycopsis > Saccharomycopsis sp. NRRL Y-5750. The sequence goes on along the minus strand of JAKTZD010000022.1, from coordinate 127,205 downwards.
GTTCTAGTTAACAAATAGTAATTACATTATAACCCTAAGTTCATCAATTTCCACAAACAAGTTGTACCACTTCCAACAAGGCTCGATCAACTGGTCCTAATATTTTCAACTTCACCTCTCTGCATGCTGTGATTTGCATCTGAGTGGCACATTCATCCCACTCATATTATGTGCATAAAGCTCTAATAACACTCCACACCTACGAAATTTAGTCAAACATGAGTAATAAACTTACCATATTGTTACATAATAGCGATTTGTCAACCATGCAAGTCGGCGCAAATTACCCAAGTTCAGCGCCATGCACCGCCTGCATATGATCATTCAATGGATTACTTCCTCGATAAGTCTACATCACAGTGAGCATCTACGATAATTGTTAACATTCTCGTATGATAGAAGATGACACACATTTTAGTAATCGCTACTCTGCTATTCGATCGGCTTCTTTTTCTTCTTTTTCTGGTTCTTCGTTTTTCCTTGCTTTTGTCCCGTTTATTGTTTGACGTATTTCTCGAGCAAATGCACATTTAAAGCGCAATCGTTGTCATTACTTTCTGGAATGCCGGACTTTGACATACACATGACTAAGGCTGTAGACATTATGATCACCGACTAGATCATTAGTAAAAACTGACACGGATTGACACAACGCAGTTTTCGTGCATTCTCCGCTTTCCGTTCGTTACGATTTCCTTAGTCATCTGCCATCGCTATTGTGTGAGATATATTTGACCATGAAAAAATCATTATTAGGTAAATTTTATGTAATAATGATTTTGCTTGATAATATAGACTTTCCATACTAAAAATCTCATCATCAAAGCAAATAACCAAAAAAAAATTTAACTATATAGCCCGAAATTCTATATAAAGGTTCCAATTTCTACATCTTTTTCAAATCTCTATTTTTTGAAATCAATCTAAACACATCTACTCGTCTCTATCAATTGCAATCTATCTTGATTAATCTACAGCAGGGTTTCTCTATTTGATATTCCTCTCCCACACAACATTTAATGAGCAGAGCTAAGATCATGAACCCTAGATCTATTTTACAAACCGTCTTTGGTCACGAACAGGCCGAGGGTGTTGGTGCCAGAGTTAGAAGAACTATCGGTACCATGAGCCTTAGAAACTTCACTCCATTTTTGATGCTCGACCACTTCAACGTGGTTCCAGGAATTGGAGGGTTCCCAGACCATCCTCATCACGGCCAAGAAACCATTACTTATGTCACCCACGGGGCAATGGCTCACGAAGATTTCACTGGATCTGCTGGTATTTTGAATGTTGGTGACTTGCAATTCATGACAGCCGGTAAAGGGATCGTCCATAGCGAAATTCCTGTCAAAATGAAAGACGGATCTCCATGTATTGGTATGCAACTTTGGGTTGACTTGCCAAAAGAACTCAAAGACTGTCCTCCAAGATACAGAGATTTGAAGGCCAGCGAGATTCCAATTGCTAAGCCTAATGACAAGGTTGAGGTCAAAGTCATCAGCGGAGAAGCCTACGGTGTTGGTTCTGTCAGAGATTTGGCTTACACTCCAGTGTGTTACTACCACTACAATGTCAAACCTGGCGGAGTGTTTACTCAGCCAATCGACCGAGACTTCAATGCTTTCTTGTACTTGATGCAAGGCTCGATCAACATCAGCGGTAAAAAATTTGAGAAGTACAACGCGATTTTCTTTAACCGTGACGGAGATGGAATTGAAGGTGCCGTGCCTTTGGATGCTACTGAAGACGCTAATTTCGTGATCATTGGAGGCCAAGTTTTGGATCAAAAAATTGTTCAGCATGGTCCGTTTGTTGAAACTTCGACTGAAAGGATGAGAGAGGTTTTCAAGAACTATCAATACGGCAGAAATGGTTTTGAGAATGCCAGAGGCTGGGAAAGTAAAATCCAGCATGGTATTAACGAGGGTGATGTTTTAAAACCATCCGTTCAGAAAAAAGATGAGTTGTAACTATTTAAAATACTTATGATTGTTGTCTTCATTTGCTCGCTCGTTCATATATATGTATATTCTATTGTTTAGTTTTAGGTAATTGAGAACATTCAGTTGTTGCCTGGTCAAATAAGCAATTTTGTAGTATTATATATTTGTATAAGAAATTATGTAGCACATGTGCATTAGAAAGTAAAGTTTAGAATTAATTCACCACGATGCTATAGCTGCCGATTGCAGTTAGGGAATTAATAGATATCTTTCATTGTGACATGCCAAAAGATTGGTGTTCATTAATGTAAATTGTTGACCAGTAGCGAATGTTGATGTACGATGTCCAACCATTGAGCATCGCTACCGACGTTGAAAATTTATCTCATCGCATGACCGTACCGAAGTATTGGTTCTTTGCCTGAAAAAAAAAATATTGGAAATATTTCAAGAAAAATTTTTGAGTGCACTATATAAAATTTTTCAGCTTATAGCCCAAAGATACTGCCAAACAGAGGTAAACAAGATCATTCTGTCTCCAGATTATACTAATTCTTACACTGACATACAAAAATGAGATTTGCACTTGTTTCAGACGACGTGAAAGGAATCGCGGTTGTAGAGTGCGAGGAAGGTGTTGATACCTCGAAGAAAGATCAAACTGATTTGAAAAAAATAGATACTTTTCTTGATGATGATGCCAATGTAATCAACCACAGACAGAAAATCGTCGTGCTAGAGTACCTGGGATCACAATATTTAATAACGGTTGACTCCAGCAGTCATTTGGCGGTCTACGATACCCAAAATGAATATGCGCTCGTGACCAAAGTGAAATTGAACAAGGAAGAGAACGAAACTGCACAGAAATTCATAGCCTTAGACATACAGCTTAATAAGTTCTTATACACAGCGACAAGTTCAGGAAAGGTCTATCTTGTGTCAATTGAGGAGTTCTTTGCAAATAACGAGTCTCTGTCCTCTAGCGAAGAAGAGGCTATCGATGAAAACACAACGGTGTTGTATTTTGATGTCAAAGGCCCTCTCAGTGCATTCGTTGCACATCCAACACAATTGGGAACGTTTGCCTATGGTGGTGAGGAGAATGACTTGAAAATAGTTTCAGTCGAGGAAGAATTGGCAGCTTTCAACAGTGACGAGGTTGCAACCACATACTACTTATTGTCGAACGTGCAAAAGGTCTTTCAGGCAAAAAACGTCAAGAACGACCATTTAGACTTGCGAGTTCCTATCTACATCACCAACGTTGCGTTCATTGCAGGCGAAGAGGATGCGAAATCAAAAACCTACAACTTGTTGACGACTACAAAGTACGGTCAGGTGAGAAAGTACGATACAAGCCACGGGAGAAGACCAATAATTGACTATAAAGTGAACAACAATATCTTATTGACTCTCGCAGTGATCAGTCCTAGCGTTATCATTGTGTCCGATGATCACGGAGACATATACAAGTTGAATGTTGCCAAAAAGCAAGTTTTAGGAAAGTTCAACAATGGAACTAGCTCGGTTTACTCGCTAGACGTCACCAAAGACCGCGAATACCTACTTACAGGCGGATTGGACAAATACCTCAAAGTTTTCGAAATCAATACACGCGAACAGGTTGTCAAGGTGTTTACAGGCTCGAGAATAAACTGCTCAAGATTCATTGAGGAGTTCAGTTCTGCAAAGAGAGCGCACGAGGACGACGCAGAAGATCTCTGGAACCAATTGGACGAAGACGACAGCGAGGACGCTGCGGATGACGCTGCGGATGACGCTGTATACAAGAGCGATCACGAGGAAGCCAAGAAGACTCGCAAAAGTAACAAACTGGAGAAAAAAAAGTCAAAGAAAAGAAAGATCTAGTTTATGGACACGCAGATAGATATAGTACGAAGATAGATATAGTTACTTAACGAATTTATAAGCAAAGAACGGTGCTTGTAGTGATACTTTTATGTTCAGTTCTGCTGTAGTCTTTGTAAAGTTTTCATCAAGCTCTGGATATTGTTGGGATCCAGGGAGCTGTCGCTATTGTTACTACGACTATTACTGTTGTTAGCTGCTGGGTTCTGATTTTGGAACGCAGGAGGCGGTGGGCCTACTGGGGGCTGCGATTGCTGCTGATAAAACCCGCCGCCGTTGTTACTGAAGCCCGGGGGACCCTGCTGCTGTGGTGGAGGAGCTCCTGGCAGCTGCTGGGGAACGTTCTGGGCCTGTTTGACGAGGGAAAGGAAACTCTGCAACGAATCGGCATTGAAACTACTCAACGTGTTCAACAAGTCTGGATTTACGCCGGCATTGTTACCGGACTTCCCTGGATTGCTAGAAAGCTCACGAAGTGCGTTCGGTGGATTACCAAGGTCATTGAAGCCATTATTGGGGGTGTTGTTATTAGGATTGTTGAACCCGTTATTGTTGTTGAACCCGTTGTTGAAGCCATTGTTGTTGAAGCCATTGTTGTTGTGGAAGTTGTTGTTGAAGCCGCCATTAGGGCCGTTGTTATAGCCGTTGTTGTAGTTGTTATTGCCCTGAAATCTGCCGTTGTTCTGGTAGTTATTGAAATGCTGACCACGGTTCTGGAAGTTGTTGTTGTAGCCGTTGTTGTAGCCGCGGTTGTTTCCATAAAAGTTTTTGTTCTTGTTAAAGTTGTTCGGGCGGAAATTGTTGTTGTAGTTGTTGTAGTTGTTTCTCCGGAATCCGTTGTTGTACCCGCCGTTTTGGTATCCGCCGTTAGGGCCGCCGTAGAAGTTATTCTGGTATCCGCTGCCGCCGTTATTGAACTGCTTCATGTTTTCGTTCTGACGCGGATGGCTGACAAAGTTATTCCCGCTCTCATTTCCGAGGCCTGACTTGTTTCGGAACGACTTGGCACGCACGAGAAGCTCCACTGCCACGTTCATGGCCACCGCGTTGTACTCGTCAAACCGCACACTGCCGTCGGCCTCCTGGAAGATAGAAACGTCCATGTTTCCGTCCCTATGCACCACAACTATACCGCACACGCCGGAATAAGCAGCGGCATTTATCATCGATCTCAACGATGTGTGGGGCTGTACGTCTATCACGTTTACTACGATCCCCGCCTGGGTCATCCGAGTGCTTAGCTCAGCAACCAAGCTGCCGTCCGCTGCCTTTTTGACGTAGATTTCGCACTCTGTGTTCTGCGAAAAGCTGCCTGTTCGCGCAATTTTGCCTTTTGGGTTGCTTGTCTTTTTGAGCTTGTTGTTCTGCATGCCTGCAGCAGCCTGCGGGGCATGTGGTCTTTTCAACAGGCCCGCTTCGGCTACGCTGCTGTTGATGCTTTTGGCGTGTTTGTCCGAAATCGGAGTGTACTCGTAAGTTGTGCTCGTTGGTACATCGGAGTCGTTATCGCTTCCGGACGCCTCGGATTTGGATTTCTGCGGCTTTGACACCTCGAGGTGCATGACTTTCCCGTGCAAGGGAACGTTGGTTTCCCCCTTGATGGCGGCGTCGCATTGTTCGACCGTCCGGAACTGGCAAAAGCCGTATCCGGCCTTGATCGAGATTTGCACCACCTCGCCGTACTGCGAAAATATCCGCCATAGGTTCTGCTTAGTGATGGATCCGGCCGGAAGGTTTCCTATAAAGAGACGCGAGCCTATCGGGAACTGCTCCCAGTTTCCAGAGGTCAAGTAGGTCCATTCGCTTTTAACAAAGGCATCGAACTCAGCCAACTCCTCTGGGGAAGGAGGGACGCTTAGATCGGGTCTTCGGCAGTCCGGGAACTGAGCCTTCAACTCGGCATAGGTCATTTTTTTACTTGCTGCCCCAGATGCGGGGTTGGCCGCCTTAATCATCTCCAAAAACTGAGGTGCGCGTGGATCGTCCAAATACTGCTGTATCAACGCAAGCCTATCCTCGTCGGAGGCGCCAAAGAAGCTAGGGTCCTTAATAAACGGCAAACTCAATATATACTGCATAAGTTTCACAGAAAACTCGGTATTTACTGATGCGCTGCTACTGGTGTTAGAATCTGAAGGCGCAGATTCAGGGTTCGACGCGCTCTTTTCTGCTCGTTCGTCTGATTTGAAAACAGCGTCGTAATCGTCCTTTTGCGTTTCTTGTTCTACATCGGAGGCGCCTACCTTCTCAGGATCATACTCCTCCTCCTCTTCGGCTTCCTTCTGTGCTGGATCGACTGCTTTTTCTGGAGATACTTCCACATCGATAGGCACCCCAGGAGGCAGAGGTTTGGCAGCAGGAATGGAGCTACTGTTAGGGGGAGGGGAGGAAGGCGCATTGGTGTCGCCTGTAGACTCTAATTGTGTACTCTCATTGTTATCGGATGTGCCCAAACTACTGGTTTCGGCTATAATATTACTTGTATTACTGTGAGGTTCTTCGGACATCTTGAAGGCGGACGATTGCTCTTATGTGGTGAGTAAACTATAAGGGCCAGTAATTAATGTCGTTATTGTTCGCAAAAGATAAGGCTGCTTAGGATATAGGAGAGCTGGCTCGTCCGTGAAACTCCTCTCAGCAAAGTCACAAAAAAAGGCAACAAATCAATACGGAGGAAATTTTGAGGGTTGCCAACATCACAAAAAAAAGAGGGAAAAAAGTTGACGTCACGTGCGGGCTTATACAAGATTCTAGGGCTGGCTGTATCATGTGCCGTTCATATGCTACTCTTTAGGGCTGACAAATATCGCGGTCACACTTTAGCCACAAGTTAATTTTTCGTTTCATTTTTTCTACAGGTGCTGTCTGTCTGTGTGATTATCAGAAAACAGTTTTTCAGCAATAAACTCTAAATGTGATTTTCTCTGGCGTACGCTTCAATGGGTTCAGAGATTTCTTTTCATCAATTTTTTCGTCTTTCGCCCTGTGCGACATAGACTTCTTGCTCGGACAGAACGGTCACGTGCACCCAACGCAGAAGCTGAAGCAGAAAAAATTTCTTTGTATGAAAAATTGAAATAAAATAAAAAATTTTTATTCTCCTTCCCTCTTCCAGTTATTATTCCACTTCATAATAGCTCTATAGCTTTCAAAGGTGTACATCATTAATCATCAGATAGTTGAACAAAATGCCTACTAGATTAACCAAAACCAGAAAACACAGAGGTCACGTCTCAGGTATGTAGTATCGCAAAGGTTGCACAGACAGCATCACAAAAGGTTCAACAATTGGAAAAAGATATGAGGATCGGGGACATACGTACACATGTGGACAAAGTGACATTCGCTGTATCTCAACGCAGCTCTAGAAAATGACTTCATCTCACTTGGCATCAAATATCATCGAACATATTGAAACAAGCTTCAATCATTGTTATTATCCAAAGTCAACTATGATATAACAGACATGTAACAAAGACGACCCGTTATATTCATTCAAATAGCGCACTTACAGTATCGTGCCTCAAACTTTCAAACAGATGTCAGTTTTATATCCCAGATGAAAATTTTTCAATAAAACCCTTGGAAGCGCATGAAATTCCCGCCTTGTCACCAAATATCTTTTACCATATAACCTGCACAAATTGCAGTTCATGAGCCAAATACTAACTTCTTTTTAGCCGGTAAGGGTCGTATCGGTAAACACAGAAAGCATCCTGGTGGTCGTGGTAAAGCCGGTGGTCAACACCACCACCGTATCAACATGGATAAATACCATCCTGGTTACTTCGGTAAAGTTGGTATGAGATACTTCCACAAACAACAAAACCACTTCTGGAAACCAGTCTTGAACTTGGACAAGTTGTGGACTTTGGTTCCTGAAGAAAAGAGAGAGTCTTACATCAAATCCGCTTCTGAGAGTGCTGCTCCTGTCATCGACACTTTGGCTGCTGGTTACGGTAAGGTCTTAGGTAAAGGTAGATTGCCACAAGTTCCAGTTGTTGTCAAGGCCAGATTTGTCTCCAAGTTGGCTGAAGAGAAGATCAGAGCTGCTGGTGGTGTTGTTGAATTAGTCGCTTAAGTAATTGTAATGTTTATTAACTAAGATAAAACGTTTTCCATTTCATATCATAGACAAGGTCAATGTAAGAATCACAATTAAAGACGTCGTGTCTATGTGGGGATCCGGACCTACGGTCACTCGCACTAGCGAGAGAAGGTATAAGGACTAAGCTGCACAGATTACTCAAAGGGTGCCAAAGTTGAGGATTTGAATCTGGCGAACCAAGTTTGTTGAAAGTAAATCAATGACATAAGCTTTGCTTTTGACAGTGGTGAGTAAATCATAACTACGATAGTGTTTTGACGATTTAATGTCATTTAAAGCGCTTATGGGCTACGCAGTGTTGAAACTAGAATGATTAGGAACGATCTTATTCTTTCATTAGCGAATTTACTTGAGTATATCTGTGCGATGGTCGGTTTTCAAGGATAAATGTGGCTTCACCAAAACTGCCCAAGCGCCAGACGCCAGTGTTCATCTAATGTCAAGGTGATTGTATGCTTGATCTTAAGAGACTTAGTTATTAGTTTCCTTTTTGTCTATGTGACTGTGAGGAAAACAGAACGTGATCATTTTACTATTGGTCCTGAATTTAAAGGGCCAAAAAGGCTAGTTATTTGACTTTGAGGGTAATTCGCTTCACTATTTCAATGCTATTTCGGTGCATAGATTATCTGCAGGGCCTATCACTCAGAGATAACTTTCATGATTGTGGCTTGATCGATTTTGCCGCTTAGTTTCAAAAAATATCCTGTTCTTACACAAGGGTCTAGTCTCGATGCTTGATGACAAAAATATCACACTTTCATGGGTACGCAAAGACGCCTAAAGGTTTTCTCAAATGACGACTGCAGGAGCCTGTAGTTGTTCTGGCTGTTCAGCAGGGCCTTTCATTTTCGATAAATCCCTTTTTGTAAGTTGTTCCAACTCTTGTGACGTTGTCAATATTCTCCAGTTCTATTCAATGAAACGGATTCAGCCATATCTGACCTCACCTCATACTAATAGGGATCTCAGACCATCAATTTTCCCTTACCCATTTCTCTTTATTCCTTTAGTTTCGACCAGATCAACTCAGTATTTATACATGATACATGAAAAGCCACGATCAAATTACCTTCTCTACTATCTTGTCATCCTATCAATTCACATTCTGATTGGCCAATTAAGCGAACTTCTCGCTTCGAAGCCGATCGACCGTTTGGGAAAATCTTAGATGGAAAAAAATTTGTTTCTTTCTGTACAAAAAAACAACATAATTAAAAAAATTTATGTGCTCCAAATATTAAGAAAAATCAAGACTATAGTAGTATCGTAACTATCAATACTGATAAAAATATATGGCTCGCTCGCTCATTTGAATATCACTCACTTCCAAATCAATATGACAAGCTCCTGGACCGTGGAGGGTGCAATCCCTCTGCACATAAGAAGTATTTTAGAAACATCCAACATATCAAAGACCAACTATGTTTTGATCTTCTTGCAGATAATCTCGCTTTTGAAATCACAGAGAAGAACTGGATGGCTTGATTTCGACATCAAAAATTGCGAGTCCATTTCTGACCATATGTACCGTATGGGAATCATATCGACCTTGTTGCCAAGAAAGGTAAAAAATATATTGTCGGCCACCGATAAGGACAAGTTGGTGACTTTGGATACCGCCAAATGTGTGAAAATAGCGGTAGTTCATGACATGGCAGAGTCTCTTGTGGGAGACATTACTCCAAGAGACCCTGTGCCTAAAGAGGAGAAGCATCGCAGAGAGCTATCTACTATGGAATACTTAACTCAGAAGTTGATCAAGCCATACAATGAGGAGGCCAGTGAGGAGATCATGTCTCTTTGGAACGAGTACGAAAACATAACCACGCTTGAAGCCAGATATGTCAAAGATATAGATAAATTCGAAATGATGTTACAGGCGTTTGAGTACGAGAAGGCACACAAAGTCAATTTGGATACGTTTTACGGCGCTGCAAAAAGCGTCAAGACTGAGGAAATAAAGCAGTTGACTCAAGATGTTCTCAAACAAAGAGAGGAGTTCTGGAGCTCTTTGTGAGTGTTATACAAAAAAAAATAGAGTATTGTAAAAGTTCATATTCAACAAGGTTTTCAATGTATATTCATATTTCATATTATTGGAATTGTAGCGGGTCCGGGACTCGAATACACGACTGCTTGCATTAGCGAGAGTATGTAGACAATATGTAGTGTTATGTGTTCATAGATGGTAACGGCTAAAAATATTTCAAGAGTGACAAAATCATGGATAACTGTGATTTGGTATGGCATAGAAATACAATAGGAAAAGTAGAGGTCCTTGCCACAAAAGGCCACTTTTCAGCAATTGTGACAAGGCTAGCATCGTTTATTACTAGGTGCAGTAGTGGAGCACATGTGAGCTATGCAGTTTAGGTATCACTACAATATATAAACTGTATTTCACGTAATTTACTTATGTGGCTTTTTGTTGATGCGCGCGTCAATGGCGCATGAATAAATTAGACAGGTATTGAGAGTCCTTTGGGGTCATAACGTAACATGGACATATGGGAAACTGGGCACATCATAACGTAATCTTTCTCAAATGCAATGTGACGTTATTCTCCTATCAGAATATTGACACATCGTAGGTACACAAAAGCCACCTGGATGATTTCAAGGGCTCCCTGCGAGGTCTGTGGAACGGCCAGCTTTTCATACAAAGATCGACAAAATGCCTGGATAACTCAATGGAGGAGCTCTCGCTTATCAGTTATGCGAGTGGTTGGGTGTTCGAAACCCAACCTTAGATCAACAATACTTGAATTACTTTTATAAGAAAAGCTTATTTACTGGCTCAAAAATAAAGGACATTTATGATTGCGAATATCATGTATCGATCTTGTTAATATATATATAGTCATCACGATCATCAAGCTTTATCGAGCCGTAACTCGTCATTCGTTCCTAGTTTCTGCAAAGTCAAATAGGTATCCGACCCATAATTTCGCAACGAATTGATCACAATGTTTCCGTTCCAATAGTCAGCGTAGACCTTGCACATTGCCATTCCTAAGTTCAATTTGTATTTGGATGGTCTTTCGATAAGATTCTGCAAAGAGCTCTTGTATCCTTTCTCTAGCGTTATATCGTTATAATGGCCACTGAGTGAGGTATTGTTCAAAGCCTTCCCCATTTGGGTCTTTGAAGCTTCTGTTGCAATGCTATCCTCGTCTTCTGCGGTGTCAGATTCAGCTACTGTAGGACTTTCCTCCACTTTAGCCAGCTTGTCGTAGTCCACAGGATCAAATTCACTGGTGTATATCAAGCCAGGAAGTTTGTGGAAGTTTCTCAATGATTGTCGTGCTAATTCTTCGCTTTTCCCAAACGACCATATTTTGTCAACCGGCAATCCCTTGATTCCGCCTCCTCGATCACTAAACTTGAAGCTAACAGCGTCTTTGCTGTCAACTATCGTCACCTCTATTGCTGGAGGCTTGTTTTCCATGAAAAACTCTTTTGGTTTGTTAGCATTGTTCTCAATAAACGTCTTGACCGTGGATTCGTATGAGTTTCTCAAGATCTCCCCAAACAAGTAGCGCAAATGAGTAACCATGAACTGGAACTTCACATCTTTGCCCTTGATGATCAAATCAGGCATAAGGAAGTCCAGAGGGAAGATAGACTGTGTGAATGTCTTTGCTAGTTCGTCACCGCATACTCTTAAATTTTCTATTGCTGAGCATTTATAGAAAATGTCACCAATATAGTCTGAATCCTCTTTATCAACATTGGCCTTGTGGAACTTTTCAGTCAATGAAAGGTGCTCCTCGCAGATCAATCTTCTGGATATTCTTGCTCTTAAAGTTGCTGACATAAACTCGTCGATTTCTTGCTGCGTCATCGATCGCAAAATTGAGCATTCGAGAGCCCCCATGATGAGATGCGGCAAGCTGAGCAAGTTGTCCTTCAAGAGCTTTGAAAGAAGTTGGCAAAACACATCGTTTTCTTCAAGAGTGTTGATAGGCTTTATCTTGCGGAAACTTTCAAAAATGTTATAGTAGCTTTCATAAACACGCACTAAGTGGATGTTGGACACCGCAGCATAAGGCAAAATCTGGAGATCTTTTAACTTTCTGGCAATTCTGATTGGGATCTCCAACCTCACAAAATTGGCTGATCCAATGACCTTCTCCTTGGTGAGTTTCTTTCCAAAATGCGCGAGCTGTCGAAGAGTCACAGGGTGTGCTTTTTTTGTGGCCCATTCGTTTATCACGGTGTTCTGATAAAAGTGCATCGGATTGACATATTTCGAATATGTGGGATACGGTCCAAGTTCAGGAAGGTTTTCCGCCAAGTATTTGATATAATTATGGTCAGTGGTGGTGTAGTCTATATTGAAGGGCAAACTGGCGATATCTCTGTAGTTGGTGTATTTCCTTTGCGTTGTTATCGTCAATATGGTGTTTTTTTCCAAACAGCTCCAGGAAAGTGAGCGTAAACCCCGTGTGGGGATACATCGTTTGCTTGCTAACATTTTTGATCTATATTTGTTGCTGGGGCTTTTATAAAAAGAGATATATATACAACCACAATGTGCAAGGGATACAAGAAAAGAACAAGCAGATGCACAAATCAATGAGTAGAAATACTGCAATGCTCCGAAGATTACCGATTAGCGCATATTGTCACTGGGTTGATTTTACTTTTTTTTTCCGTCTCGCTCAGGAGGAAGGGCAATCTTGAGTCACATCTCCGGCAGTCTGGAGAGCGAAATGTGTGAGTGCGGTTAGTACTTTTGGAGTCACGTAGGCCGTCATTGACAGATGTCAACAGGAGACAGTGAAGGAGCAACTTGATACACTGAGCTGTCCAAAGCAAATAATGTGCACATGGTGGAGATCTGAAGATGTGTTTAATAATGGTTTTATTTGGGAAGGAGATTTCTCTAACAAAAGACTAGTCTTCTAGGAGTTTTAACCTCATGAAACCTTGGGCCAATGAAGATGGTGTGATAGATACGCATATGTGTGACAGGGGCTGATTTCCCGGAGAAAAGAAACGCACAACAGGCAAGGCTACAACTAGTCCCTTCAAACTCACCCAATGACAATACTCGTGCAACATCCGTAGAATAAAATAAAATTAAAGAGTTCATCAAAACAGAATACGAAATTTAAAAAAGTAACAGCTAAGTAAAGATATAAAAGTAGAAGCGTAAGTCGGGCTCGTCACTGCAAAGTAACAACAATCATTGTTTGCTCTTTTCAGTTTGTTGGACCTCTTTGTTGGCTTTGATTTTGTGGGAGGACCCATGAGGAATTCTTGCCAACCAGTAAAATAACACCGTACCAATCATGTTTATAACAATAAAACAGATAAAAACACCCACATCTCTACCAACGTTTGAGTAATGTGCTCCAATTTCGTTCAAATAGGTATCAGTAGAGCTCATTTGACACACGTAGCAAACAGAGGTTGAGTTTTCCGTTCCTGGTAACAAATACCCACCGGCAACGGACAAATATGGTTTCATATACGCTCCGCAGGTGACATTGGTTGGTGGAGGGAACTGCACCAACTCGTTTTTAGCACAAGTGACCTTTGCACCAGCAAGAGCAGTAGACATCATCGCCATGATCAAGAACGTGAAAGGATTGCACCAGTACATGAAAATCCAGAACCCCGGAAGACCATCTTTGCTGACAAGAACACCACAGAACGCAAGACACATGGTAAGTAAAATGGATGACAAGAAGGCTGCGTTATCCGAGATTTCCAAGAACGATATACACAACTGTGCCATTGTCACGGAGTAGACGAAGAATAAAACAACGATAATCCACATCAATGCCCCACGACCATGCAACTGGCCGGCTTCCTTGGCATTTTCATAAAGACCTAATGGATAGTACCAACAGAAGAACGAAAGGGTCCCAACGAAAACTTGCCATGGAATTTCTGCAGTGATTTGAGCTGTAATGAACACGAACCATGAGAAAGTCTTGGAAGGTCTTTCTCTGTTCTCATACAAGTCACGCTGAGACACGTAGTTTGGCAAATACTGCTGCACCAAAGTCGTGAATATAACCAAAAGCATGAAAATAGAGAACATCTGGGATTGAAGACCAATCAACGACTTGTCGGCTTTGAAGAAACAGAAACCATTGTAAATGGACGAAAACACAGACAACAACACCTTGGAGTAGGTATAAGATGGCGTTCTCCAAGTTTGCTCAAAGACTCTTCTGAGAACCAACTTATATTGGGTCCACATTGAAACGGCATAAGATCTGTATCTGTCAGGATCGTCATCAACTGGTAATTTGACAAGTTCTCTCTCCATCGTATCCAATTCGGTCTGTAAGTCAGCGAATTCTTGAGAGTTCACCCAAACCTCGTGATAATCTTGATTAGCGTGGGATCCAGGGGCGGCACCAATGACCTCCAACATCCATTCCACAGGATTGGCCTGCTCAGGGCATTTAGGAGCTCCGTGATTTTCGAAATAGGAAATCAATGTTTCACAACTGTGACCCAATTCTCCAAAATATACAGTTTGACCGCCCCTTTGCAAGAACAATAAACGGTCGAATGACTCCATTAACAATGCCGAAGGCTGGTGGATCGTGCAAAGAATAGCTTGACCATGATCTGCAAGCTTACGGATCAATTTACACACAGACCATGCGGTTTGAGAATCAAGACCAGAAGTAGGCTCATCAAGGAACAAAAGCAATTGAGGTTTGGCCACCAATTCAACGGCAATACTCAATCTTTTGCGCTGCTCAACATTGAGACCTTCACCAGGGACTCCGACAACGGCATCTGCATAAGCGTTCATTTCCATCAAGTCAAGAATATACTCGGCGTACTCGTTAATCTCCTGATTCGAAACCTTTGCAGGTTGACGCAATCTACCCGCAAATCTAAGAGCTTCGCGAACAGTGGAGGTGTCAAGGTGCAAATCCTGCTGTTGAACATAACCAATGGATCTTTGAAAAGACTTATCCAATGGATGACCGTTGACAAATCTTTCACCGTCAGTGATAACACCAACTGTCAAACGATCAGACAAAGCGTTCAATAAAGTCGTCTTACCGGCACCTGAGGCACCCATCAATGCAGTCACGGTTCCTGGCTTAACAAACCCATCCACCTTATCCAATATAACTCTCTCTTCGCCTTTGATAGGGATCTTGTAGACAATGTCTCTCCAATGAAAGATTTTATCGTTTTTAGGTAACAATTTTTGCACTTGCTGTTGTTTCTCTTCGGAATCGAAAAGTTCCTCTTTACCCAGGTCGGTATGAGGATCTTCAATAGGGATCTTATTGGTGTCGGCTTCCAACTTACCACTCTCAATATCAGCAGTCACCTTCCGTCTTTGCTTTCTCATTTTCTCAAGAGTCTTTTTCTGGAATAACAAGATTTCACCCTTCTGCATAGCACCACGGTTATACTCACAAAGTATAAGATAAAGTCCCAAAAAGAACACGATATATCCGCAGACAATACCGAAGTCTCTCCAGCGATGATTCCAGTAGTACAGGAAGGATTCGCCAATATATCTATCTCCATTAACAGCACTTACTCCATATTGAGCACCCACAGTTGCACACATTCTGTTTTTAGGGAAATTCACATATGGTTTACCACTAGGAATGTATCCAACGCAAGGGAATTCCCTATTATGGAACTCATTGACCACAATAGCTTCAAATGCATAGCCAATAGGATTGATATAGTTGATCCATTTGCACCATCCGTGCATGTTTGGCTTTGGAATGACAAATCCGGTAAAAATAGTCAAGGACAAAAGCAAAACAGATGCAGGTGTCATAGATTGTGATAAAGTTTTAGTGGAGGCACCGATACATCTGAAAAGATGAGACATAGAAAGCGTTGAGAAGAAGCAAATCAACAAATAGAAGAAGAATGCCCCTGCGTCCCGTTTGAGATCGATCATGAAATAAAATATCAAATTGAAAACGATAGTGTTGGTGATTTTCAATGGCAAGTCGGACCAAATCGAGGCCATTGCATCAGCAGATGGGTAATAGAGTGAATATTTTTTGTGCTTCTCAACTATTGGTCTTGCTTCATACAACGAAAACACCTCTAACAATGAACCAAAGGCATTGAACAACATGGCAAAGAAAAGAGCGGCAGTCCGGTGATAGAATGACCCCGTATCAGTAGGCATATTGTAGAAAAGAGAACCATTGATAAGTGCAATGAAAACATGACCAAAAATGGAGAATATTGGGACAGATGGATTTCCTCTAAGTCTCAAGAAATCACGATGCAATAAATATTTCACTTGCATGTTGAAAGACACCATATAAGGCGACCTTGCAGGGGTATGCCGTGCTTGTTTAGCACGATGTGCTGCTTCATACTCAGCAACCTTTTCGGCATTTGCATAGTCGCGATTGTACTCCTCAATTTCATCCAACACTTGCTGGTGCTCTGTTGAATTGAGCCAATACTCGTAAAACTCTTTTGCGGTTCTTGGAACTTTGTTTTCAAATCCTGGTGCAACAATTCTTTCAGCGGGGTTCGTCACAGAAGTCAAAAAGTCAGCGGTTGTTTGTCTGTCAGGACACTGGTAGCCCATATCGATGAAGTATTGTTTGGCCTTCTTAGCCGACCCAAAGTAAATCTGGTATCCATCGTACAATAATTGAACCTTGTCAAAAAGGTCATACGCATCTTGCGAGCATTGATAGATAGCAATCAATGGGGTGGCTTTGAGAATAGTAGCAGAGGTTTTCAATGCTCTGATGAACTCCAAAGCATTAGCAGAATCCAAACCTCTGGTAGAGTTATCCCAGCACTGAATATTGGCTTGAGCCAAGGCAACCTCGGCAATGGAGACTCTTTTACGTTCCCCTCCAGAGACCCCTCTAACGTAGGAGTCACCGACACGTGTGTTTGCTGTGTTTGAAAGACCATAGGTGGCCATTATGACCTTGGTCATGTGTTCTGCATACATATCTCTGGTGATACCCTGAGGTCTATTTTCCGGAGTTCTCATTTTAGCAGCAAACTTCAAGGTATCACCGACAGTCAAGTAAGGAAAATGTGTCTCAGTTTCTGCACAATAGACAACCTCCCCACGGTAACGCTTGTTGATAGTTGATGGTGTAAGGCCATTGAACGAAAGCTCAGATGCTTTGTCGACATGGAATCCGTAGGTATTTGTGGCAATAGTTTTCAAGAAGGTCGAGCATCCAGAACCGGGCTTACCTAAGATGACACAAAGCTCACCTGGTTTAACAATCCCGTCCATTGGCTTGAGAATTTCAAAGAAGAAACGCTGATCATGGTTGTCTTTATTTCTGTTGATAATTTTACGGGCAATGATCTTGAAGAATTTCACAAACCCGTTACCAAAGGTTGTTTGGTAGTCAACATCACAAGCCTCTCCGTAGGCTCTCAAGCTTTTGAAAGTAACTCCAAGAGAAGTATGCTTATAGTAGTCAGGATCGGAGTCCATCAACTTACGAAGATTCAAGACCCAGAACTTGGAGTCGAATTTAGGGGAGTCTGGATCCAAGCGGGGATCAATGTCCTCGATAGCAGGGTTGAAAGGGACCACCCCGGGAATTTTGGAGAGGGAGTAGTTAGTAGCATTAGAGCTTATGGATCTTAAGGAGGATCGAGTCAATGACCGGGCCAATTGGGCGATATTTTCATCGAAGTCCGGGTTTGAGTAGTTGTTAGGAACGTCATCATCATCCTCCTCCTGATCCCTATGTTTTTCTGCTGTGTTGTAGCTAGTAGGTTCGTCTGCCATTTTTCATTCTTGATATATATAGGCTTAGTAGGTTGAAGACAAAAAAAAATATGAATAGTATATTGGATTAATTTGTGTGCGAGTGCAAAGATGAAATCAAAGAATTCGAACAAGAGCATGGGTATTTACTGTTATATATTCACTATAATGAAGTATCTCGGAATAAACCTAACAAACAAGCTTATGTATAGAGAAAATTAGGATTTTGAAATGCATAATTGCAGGCTGATTTTTTTTGTGACTAAAGCTAGTGATTTCTGCTTTCATCGTTAACTCCAGACAGCGGATGTAAAAGAACAGCAAAGAAGTAAAAAAATAACCGTGGAAACCCAGAGAATTCAACTAAAAAAGCTTGAAAGGAAAAATTTTCAGCAATGTAGATCTTTGGGAGAGGAGCAAAGAATGAAATTGGCAGATCGAGAGTGGTGACTTGTGAATAACCATATAGAAAGCGAGGGTGAAGACCGAGCGACGTCTGACATGTGCAAAAAAAATCAAAGTAGACGGATCAATATCGATAACGTAATGGGGAAAATCCCCACTAACCTAGTGTTGATAGCCGGAGATTGTGTATGAGGATACTCACTGTAATTAAGTTCGATAAAAGGATAAATTATGGAGGAGTATAGACGCATGTTAAACCCACAGAAGAAACGGGAATCTGGAGACTGCAATAGTCCGGAGGGGAAGCTACGGAAAAAGCAGTTTCCCCAGAATCAGACAATCTGGAGTGACCTGATGACCGTAGAAATGGCGCCATATTCCGAGGGTGCATTCCGAGGGGTGCAGGGCCCCGTAAAGCAATAATTGTGACCTCCTATTTTGGGAAAAAATGTTCGCTCGGCACCAGGTTTTCGGAAGGAAAACAAAACCCATGGGAATGGCTCACGCCGTGCGCATAGAAGTGGATGTACGCTGGAGCCGACACCTGCCCTCCGAAGGTTTCGGAGGCAACACGCACCGCAGCGTCGGGTAACTGGGTCCTAGTCTTTGCGGTAATTTCCTAGTGCAGCAAGCTGCAGGTTTGTTTTGTTTTGTTTAGGCCAGAAACGGAAAACTGCCAGATTCAGACATTTTGTCCTCCAAAAGCAAAGTTTTTTCCGTGAAAGTGCTGGTTACCACACTCCCCTGCTCGCCCCGGAAGCACCAGATTGGAACAAGCTCGGTCAATTCGTCATCAACAAGCAGGAACAAGCAGAGCGCCGCCGCCTACAATTCTAGGCTAGGTGCAGTATTACGGGTAGATGCCTTCAAAGTGCCTTTAAAGAGGAGCGTGCAGTCAATTAGGAAATCGCTGCGTAAAATTGGGAAATAGCTCATTTGATGGACCGCATTCGTTTATCGCCCACGAATTATTTCATTTTATTTGGTTTGTTTTGGTTTACTTTTTCCTTATTTTACGCTTTCTAGCACATTTCCTCGCACATTGAAATTCACTATCGAAAAAATTTTCGTTTGCTTATATATCTTAGAGATTCTCATTTTTGCTTGGCTTTCAGTTTGTGTCTTCCGATTATCATAGTTTTGATAATTTCTTGTTCCTGTTCTCCAATATATACGCGTAGTTCCCCAGCACTGTCGATATCCTAACGGCTTATATATTCGTCCGAGAATCAATCACAAAAGATCCCTTTTTTGTCCGCTTATACCCAATAATACACACGCAAAAATGAAGTTCTCCTCTGTTTTATTCTCCCTCACCTCGATGTTGGCTTTCTCCAGCGCCAACTTGGCTGTCAGAGACAAGACTCTTCACACTGTTGTCACCACCGACAACTTTGAGACTACCACCACCTACTCTGACAGAGTTATCTCTCTTTATGTCAACACTGATGGTAACACCACCTCCACTACCCTTACCACCGAGCCTGCCTCCAAAGCCGAAGCACAATACGGCGCTGCCACCTCTGACTTGGTCATCATCACGACCATTGGTCCTACTGATGCTGTGACCACTGTTACCACCACTACTGGAACCCACAGATACGGAAGATTCGACAAGACTTCCAAATCCTCTGAGTCTTCCTCCTCCGGAACTCACAGATATGGAAGATTCGACAAGACCGCCAAATCCGAAGAATCCTCTTCCACTGGTACCCACAGATACGGTAGATTTGACAAGACCCAAGGTAAGACTGCTACTGCTGTGATCAACTCTACCAACAGCGGTCTTAACATGAAGGAATTCTCATCCAACTCCATGATGTTTTTGGTTTCTTCTGTTTTCTTTGTCATGGTCATTGCCATTGGTTTGTAATGAGCTCGCACAGTCATTACTTCCAACCAATAACCGTCCACAACAAAATAAAAATCACTTCGGACTGTCTGTTTCTTATGAAGCAGAGGGAATGATGAAGCAAAAACACGTCTCTTTATACCACCCTCACCCTCTCTCCCACTCACATTTTCTCTTCGATTTGGATGTCCCTCATGTCTTCCTCGATCATTCTTAGTTGTTCTTTTTCGCAAGTCACTTTATTTTCTTTTTGACCCTAATAATTCCTTCCTGGTCTTTCAATATTCGCATCTTTCCCGCAATTGTTTGATTCCACGAAGCATGTTCTACAAATGAGGTCCAACACGAAGAGGGAAACTTGTCTACTGTTCTAAGCCTGGATAGATTATATAAAAATAATAAATATTAATACTCAATCTGTTTTGTAGATATTAGAAGAATTGTAAGTATTGATACTCGGTTAGCCTCATATTTCAGGGACGTGTGCCTTATTTTGGGTATCGATGAAAAGTACGCTTTCTGGTGTTTCTTGTTTTATTTGTAGCTACGGATATACCTTAAATGCTGCTTCAAACAATCACAGAGAGCAATCTTCATCTTTTTCATGAATAAGAAGACCTCTTGCTTCCCACTCGACTTGAATGTGTGAGTTATTTCCTGTGACTGCCCCTATACACAAATTAACTAATTAATCAGTTAAACCCCCACCTAAAATTGAGCATCCACAATTTGCGGTATTTTTCCTCATTTTTCTCTTGTCGTTCTTACATTTTTGTCTTGTTTTTCTCGTCCGATTGAAAGTTTCGTTTTCTTGGTGAACATGCATGAGATCATAAGTTACGGTTCTTGATGATGAGATAGGCAGTGACTTTATGTGGGGTGGATGAAGATGTTTGGAGGCGTTTGGGAGTATTGGTGTGCTTGAACATACTGATTCAATATCATGATGTGTTTGTTGTTTCTTAATTTTTTTGGGGGGCTTTGGTATTTTTTTTGGCTTTTGATTTTTGTATCTTTTTGTAAGCAAGAACACCAACAGTAATTGAATTTGTAAAGGTTTTGATGATGCCAATGATTGAAAAATTTACATTCGTATGCTTCAGCCAACCCAATACCGCAAATAGTATATGTGTTGATTGTTTTCCGCAGCTCCTTTTTTTGTGAAGAAATGTCCTAGAGTTAACATTAAGTACACTCCTTCACGAGCTTTACTCTATACTCTACATACCAAAGTTGGATGGGGCTAGCTAACTCCTTCTGCTTTATAAACACGCAGATGTGATTGGTACTAGTGATTATCTTAATACCGCCATTGCTTTGAACAGCCTGGCTATACAGGTCCAAGAGCTTTGTAGCATACGTACGTGAAATCCTTGATATGACCTCAATGTTCGCATTCTGGCTCAGATACCAAAACTCCACTACTGATTGCAATCAGTCCAACCTCAAGAGATTGAACCGCACTTTTATTAAATACAGAGCCAGCTTGAAATAGACCTTTGAGACCACACACTTTGACTCTACAGGGGAAACATGCTTGTAGAGGCAAATTTACGGAACCAGTCAATTGCCACCATTTGTGGTTATTGAAAGTTACTGATGTTGATAACTGCTCACTGTTCTCGAGGTTAGCAAAGATAATTGAGCAACCTAGAGTTAGCAAATAGGAATGTGCTAAAATAGTTGACAGAAAGAGATTACAAAAGATCGCATGATTATTGCGACTGCATTGTATTCATCTGTAGAGGCACTTGCTTGTTTTGTTTTCTAAGGTGTCCCTTCCAAACTGCTGCGTAGTTGTGCACCCCGAACGATTTCTCTCCTTTGCATCCTCCTATCTGTTCATAACTTCTTTTGATATAGATAATATACTACTAACATCTTAAGATATATATATATAGATAGAGCAACTAGGACAATATTAATTGAGTGGCGATTAAGTGGTGAAAATCTACAACGGCTGATTCTGATGCTCCGCTATCATCTAACGTGCACTCGACTTCTCCTTTTACTCATGTCTCACAGAATAGTACTCAATTACGCCCACTTTTTGCAATAGATTACTATTTTACAATCACATTGGAGCGACTAAAAATGTTGAACCGTGATTTTTTATTAAGTAGACTATTTTCGTAGCGCTTATACCATGAAAAGTGCGGCACCTAAAGTCTGGATCGCGGCTTTATGCCTGTCAATTTTTGTCAACGCAAACTCTAAAATTGATATTCATATTTGAATGGCTCTGCAATCTGATTCGCCTATGGCTAATTATAAACACTGCAATCCTTATAAAGAATGTTTGCCATTAGGGTTCTTAACGAGACTTCAACTTGTCGTTGTCATGATCTTATTTTTCTCTATTGAGCACACTATATCTTTGCTGCTCGGGTAACATTTATCTATGATTGAGCAGAACTCTCAGCAAATTATAAATAGTTTAGCGCAGCAGTTATCAACACACTCCAGGTATAAGGTGTGCACCCAGATTGTCTTTTATGCTCAACCTGTATCATCACAAATATCAATAGCGCCATCACACGTATAGCACGCGATTCATAAGCCAACCCAAAGACTGATGAATACAACATGCATGTATGCAATATATTTTGCCTATTCGGTGACTATTATTTGAGTAGTCTCAAAAGAAAGGCCGTTACGGCTAATAGATGTAGCATTTATGTCAGGCATGTTGCATAATAAAAGAGCGAAAGCCCTGACGACCGGTGTACTAAGCCTGTTTTTAGATCCCGTAATGCGAAAATCGCGCCGCAAGGCAACTAAAATTAAAAATGTTCATACTTAGGATATGTTTTCGGCCTAAAATTGGCGTCTTCGGTGAACCAAGGGGTCTCAAAATCTCCTGGATCTGCGAAGGCATTCAAAAGCCTCTTTGCCGGTGAGCTTCCAATCTTTCACCATCTAGCTGAGATGTGCCATCGTTCCGATCAGTATGTAGCCCCAAAAATAGCGAATGGTTTATTAATAGACAGCTCAGCGATGTGATCAAAGAATCGCAAACCAATTACCATAAATATAGACACAATTTCGTGAATGTATCTAATGAAAATCAATCTTTTCTTCCTGTTAAGTGATAAATAGTGACAATCAGCACAACAACAACCAAAAAGCATCGATAAACAAAACGACAACCAACAAAATAAAATTAAATCAACATGAGATTCTCTACTACCATTCTTCTTGCAGCTCTTGCATTCTCAGCATCCTCAGCACCTGCCATCACTGATATCCATAACAAGGATATCTTTGGTCCTCCTGGTCCACCACCACCACCTCCCTCACCTGGTCTTTGGAGAAGAGAGGAGAATGACAACCCTAAAGATCGAAAGGGCGCACCTGCACATCCAAAACCCCAACCTCAACCAAAACCCCAACCTCAACCAAAACCCCAACCTCAACCAGAACCTCAACCTCAACCAAAACCTCAACCTCAACCAAAACCTCAACCTCAACCAAAACCTCAACCTCAACCTCAACCAAAACCTCAACCTCAACCAAAACCTCAACCTCAACCAAAACCTCAACCTCAACCTCAACCAAAACCACAACCTCAACCAAAACCACAACCTCAACCAAAACCTAACCCTCAACCTCAACCTCAACCTCAACCAAAACCTGATCCTCAACCTCAACCAAAACCCCAACCCCAACCACAACCAAAACCCCAACCCCAACCCCAACCTCAACCACAACCTCAACCTCAACCTCAACCTCAACCAAAACCACAACCACAACCTCAACATCAACCCCAACCACCTCAGCCACCTTTTCCCGAGCCAACACCAGCACCATATCACACGGATTACAATTACACTATGATAACTGTAACCGATTATGAGACGTACTCTGACGGTGATGTTGAAACTGAGACTTTTGTTTACACAAGCACCACTAACACCATTTTCTGGTAATACACATCAAGTGTACAAAGCTCTTCAATGATAGTGTTACTTGATATTTCACTCATGCCGGTTGTAAACAGGCGCCTCTATCAACCATTCAGTTCCATTTTCTTTTGTTTTTTTGCTCTTTTGATTTGAGTTACTCTGTGTTGGCCACCTTTGACAGGCTGTTCCTCTCTAATTGACTCAGTTTCAATATATTATTTCACTTTCTTATTATACTTTGGCAATATGCATGATTAATTAACAGTAGATCAGCCACACCCCGAGGAGATAGTGATCAAGATCCAGTTCATTTTATGAAATCACTCCCATACACGTACGTTATTATGAAGTGCAAATCATGAACTTGAAAAGTACACCTCTATGTGAGTTTTATGGTTGTTTAAGCATCTTTTCGAAAGCTTTATGTGTTGTTGAAGGCGTTATTTGCGCTCTATAAGTTTACTTGCACGTTACCATACATAAAGAAAGATGCAGCCAGTGTAATTGAAAGGTTGACGGTTCAACCAGTGTGAGAATCGATTTTCATCTTGAGTATCAGCCTAAATAGCAAGTATCAGCCCGAATGGTACCCTCTGGATGGGTGTTTGACTTTCGCTCTCATCCTTGTCACATGGGCATATCTTAACTAATTCAAAGTTCTTTGAATACGGAAACACATGGATCAAAATACTCGCTACACAGAAAACAGCGCGAACGCAACACCAAGCAAGAGATCGCTGTTCCCCTATTACCCACTAAAGCTACACGTAGAGTGAGCTCTGCAGCAGGACACTTCAACTAGAGTATGACCTCGAAAATTTGACTCTGACAAGAAGAGAAAGCCTTTTTGCTGCAGTCAATAAAAGTGAGTCTCCATGAATTTCTGATTTCAATAATTGGAAAGGCTCATTGGCAAGGGGGTTCTGTACCAGATCTCGCAGATAGCCATAAAATCAAAATGATAAATGTCGTATAATCGTCCGCAACCATGTTGACTGCATCAATGGAATATTGAGTATATATTCTTAGGAAAGATTTGTGCCAGCATCGGTGGTACAATAATAGAGGCAAACATTAGCCATATTGGTGTGAAGAATATCTAGTATGATCATGAAGTCACTATGTTAGGTACATCACAGCCCTTTGGTTTATGATAAATGTTGCTAATGGAAGGCCTGCGGGATAAGGTGATACACATGTATTAAGCTTTATATGTAAGTGTGTAAAATAGCGCGCATCTCACACGGACTCAAATTTATGCTATGGCCAGAAACTGTCTCCGTGACTTTTTAGTGCTTTCGCATTTTAATATGTGCTTGACTAAACCTACTCAACAGAGAACTTGTACTATCTCTCATGGAACCAGTAAAGATATGCTCAGGATATTTCTCCCTGGCATAGTATTATTCCAAATACTTTTTCGCTCTGAGTATGGTAATTTTCATCGCGGCAACCTTACGGGCAGATTTACGGGAAAATTGCCGATTTACGACCACAAAAAAAGGTAGATTGAATTGATACTCGAATACCTTTGATCTATTTATATAATCAGATGGAACTAAAGGCGTAAGTTATTGATTCTGGAGCTGTATTGTGGCTGGGCCTCAAGATGAGGTTATTTGCACTCACGATTAATAATCTGCAGTACCATTCGATGATCGGGATTAAACCTCAACGGCCCGGCTTCCCAAAACGGCCAGAGATCCGGGCGCATGCGCATTAAAAAAAACGTTCCAGAAAGCTTCTTGAAAAGCAAAGAAGAAAAAGTCACACTTGCAAAATATGGTCGAGAACCACAAACATTACAAATTTCACACAAATTTGTCATCGATTCATAGTATTTTTTCCCGTGTGGGTGGAACCAAAAGAGATAAGGAGACTGAAAGCGTAATGCCAAAAAATTATATAAACTAGGAAATTGTCCATTGCTTTCGTCTCGGTTTGTCACTTCTTTCCCCTCTCTTCTAGCACTTGAATATACATCATAGATTATCAGAAAAATAACACACACACTTATCAATTAACAGCCATCAAAAATGCCAGTCGAATCCTTTTATGATTTAGCTCCTTTGGACAAGAAGGGAGAGAAGTTTGAATTCTCACAACTCAAAGGAAAGGTTGTCCTTATTGTCAACGTTGCTTCGAAGTGTGGGTTCACCCCTCAATACGCCCAATTGCAAGAATTGTATACCAAGTACCACGACAAAGGGCTTGAGATAATTGGGTTCCCATGCAACCAGTTCGGTAAACAAGAACCAGGAAGCAGTGAGGAGATCGCTTCTTTCTGTTCCTTGAACTACGGGGTTACTTTCCCAGTTTTGAAGAAAATCGACGTCAACGGCTCTAACACCGACCCTGTTTACGAGTTTTTGAAGTCTAAGAAGGCTGGTCTTCTTGGTATCAAGGGTATCAAATGGAACTTCGAGAAGTTCTTGATTGACAAGGAAGGAAATGTTGTGCAAAGATACGGATCTATCACCAAGCCTTCGGCCATTGCTCCAGATATCGAGAAATTATTATAAGACGATACTGTATAAACTGATTACGAATGATTAAAGGGTTGTTGTTTGCTCTATGTATGCCATTAAATATGCTCCCTAATTTTACATGCTTTTAGTCCTTTTATTTTAATACTTCGCGTAAGCCAATGAACTATGACGGATGGCAGGTTTTAAACGATCCGAGGAAAAAAAGAGATGAGTGTCACGAGGTCCTCCACTCGCAGCCAGATTTGTGGGCAACGTTGCTGCAAGAAGTTACTGATTCCTGCGTCAGGCCACATGAGAATACGTCAAAAATCCGAATTTTTTTTATGGGTGAAGACTGAAAGATTTTTCATACCCGTTCCTATACAATAATCAAGGCATCGTGCAAGTTATTGCTGGGAATATCATGGAAAATACTGCTGAATTGCCTACCAGTTTGTGAATGTGCAAAAGATTGTGAATCTTGACGATAAATAATGTCCGAAGTACACAGCAACATAATTGCAAGTGCCAAGACTCTGCTACCTCCATGTGCTCTCAGATTCTACCCAAGAGACACAAGCTACTTGTTGGTTGGCACATACGAATACAATAAAACCACAAGAATCAAAACTGGGTCGGTCGATTTGTACTACTATGACAAAATAGAAGAAAGACTCATATTGCAGGCTTCGATTCCGTCCCCAAGTGCCATATTGGACTTGAAGTTTTCTCCAGCAGACGATTCTCTCTTTGTCACGGCCCATTCGAAGGGAAACATTGTGCTATGGAGGGTTAAAGAAGATGGCACGGGGAAAAATTTGGATATCGAGAAAATCCACGAGCATCAGGTGTTTGAGGATGATACCAACTTGATAACATCGGTGACATTTCAAGATTCTATACAGTCTACAGGCAAGGTACTTCTTTTAGCCACATCGACTTCCGGAGAGACATCTTTGGTTGAAATCAACGGTAGCGATCGCACTGTCAACTACCAGGTCTCAAATTCACATGACGGAGAGTGCTGGATTGGGAATTTTGGAAATGCAGGGGAGTTTTCCAACCTCATAATCACCGGAGGTGATGATATGAACCTCATTGGAAACGACATCCGGACACTATCAACAGAAGATTATCTGCAGCTAGTTTTTAAAACGGGGAGACTTCATGACGCAGGAATAACGTCTATTTTGACCTCCACACCCGGAGATCACGCTGGTCGTGGCAATTGGCTGACGGACAAACCATATCGTCTTTTGACAGGGGGTTATGACGACATGCTCAAGATTAGCGATCTTCGGTACCTTTCTGGTGGTGGCGGGCTTCTCCCTTACCCTCCTAAATGCCTATCATCTACAAATCTTGGCGGAGGAGTCTGGAGACTAATCCCTACAAAGAACGAGGAAAAGAAAAACCAATTGCTTGTATGTTGTATGTATGACGGCGCGAAGCTTGTTACTATAGACAGCGAAGAACCTTCGGCAATAATCGATGAGGTTGTGCGCAAAAACCACGAAAGCATGGTATACGGAGGAGATACTTCGATTATAGCTGCTGGGGGCGAGTACATGAGCACGTGCAGCTTCTATGACTGCTCTGTGCAATTATGGACTCCGGCGGGGCAAAAGAACTGAGAAGCTGATCGCAACTATGAAATACAGCAGGGAATAACAATAAGAGCTCACTCTGCAACAGTCTCAATCCAGTCCTGTAACTCATGTTGGTTGAAACGAGAAATTTCTTTGACCGGAAATCTATCAACAACGTGCTGGCTTTTGACGGCAATCACAGTAGGAATGGTTGTGACATTGTACGTCAAAAGTAGCTCCTGATTTGGCTGCTCATCGCTTTCTATGTCTACTAAGTTGACATGTTTGTCCTCAGACACTCTGTAGTTCAAAATATCGTACAAAGCCTTTGTGACCTTATTGTGTTGCTGATCGCCTTTGAAGGTAAAGTTCAACAACAAAGGAACTCTGCCGGTGGCTATTAGATAGTCCTCCAACTCTCCTGCACCAAAACGAACTGACTGAGTGTAGATTCTTGTTGTGCCATTGATTCCAATCTCTCTATCTGGGTATATAATCCGAGAGCCTGCAAACCAAGATCTCCAGTTGAAAAAACGTCTTCTTGCAACAATCTGGCGGAAAGGCGCAGATCTGTGCGATTGAGCAAGAAAAGAACGTCTGATGTTGCTCGCGAGTTGAAATCCTGACATTTTTGCTGTTACCTAATATGTTTTCCGCGATTGGAATGTACTTGATAGGAGCAATAAAGGTACAGGCATCTCAAGCATGCCGAGGAAAATTTATGTTTGATTGCTTTGTGGCATGAAATTTGAATGATGAGAGGCTGCACATAAATTACTAATAGCACCACGTAATCTTAGGGCGATTTTGGGGCATTTTGGGGCATCGTGGCGAATTTTGGGGCAGAGAGGTGTTAATGGTTAGTTTCTTGTAGGATTTTACAAGGGCCGTTGTACCGCTGATCCAGCGTAGAAACGGAGTGGGCTGTTAAGGTGTAGATATGGTAGACATCAAACTGACGCACTCTAATATGACAGACATAAAGAAGATGTGTGGTATGATTTTGCGCAAAGATGATGGACAAAAGGATAGCATGGAGCGTTGACGCGCATAAATTTGACGAGGGATGGTAGCGGGCGTGGATATGATGCACGCAAAAAGGATAAAAGCAACGATTAGTCACCACAAAATGACGGATAGAGATATTCAGTACTCTATGGAATTTACTGCAATCGGGCCCTAATGTCGACCGACATCTTACCGAGCTTCTCGTAAATTCTCGGACATAAATGGATAAATGCACTTCATACACAGTTTTCCACTCTCCCCTCTCACTTTCCCCCTATTCGCGGGCATCTCTGGCGACTCTTTAGCCCTACCAAAACCACCACAAATCTTCCAATATTGAAAACCCACATTAACTGACCAATATCACTTCCTCCTATCATCTTTGACCCCATACTCCCCCAAAAGATCTCCGCTCCTCGCTTGCGATTAGTAATCTTCA
The DNA here is from genome assembly GCA_030564765.1 of Saccharomycopsis sp. NRRL Y-5750. Taxonomy (NCBI): domain Eukaryota; kingdom Fungi; phylum Ascomycota; class Saccharomycetes; order Ascoideales; family Saccharomycopsidaceae; genus Saccharomycopsis; species Saccharomycopsis sp. NRRL Y-5750. Next base: position 97,889 of record JAKTZD010000022.1, on the reverse strand, counting down.
GCCGTTTTCCCTTACTAAGAATCTCCTAATGACGGAAAAATGCTTGCCCTCACACAATATTTGGTGTGTGAAAAATATAGCCAAAAACGAAAACTCGAAAAATTTTTGACCGCTTTTATGGCCAATGGTACCGCAAGAATATTACCAACACGTGCATTAATCGCCATAATCACCTTCAACAGCCACAAATACCACCAGTAGCCATTAACGACCACATACGCCCTCAAAAAACATATACAATACCCTCAATTTCACTAATCAATCAACAAAAAAAGAACCCCCCAGATCCAAATATACCGCTATCAATATGTCCGACGATACCCAAGCCTCACAACCATCATCGGCTGCCCAAATAAAAACTACCGCTTCCCCCACAATATCCCCAAGCCCTGAAAGCAGCACGAGTACTCTTGCGGTCTCCGAAAGCCAGTTCTTCGACAATCTTTCGTTGGTTTCGCCCAGCATGACACCCTCGGCATCAATAAATTTGACTCCACATGTCCGGCGTGAATTGCTCCCAGACACGACGCTTCCGGTCGTAAAATGCATTGCCAGAGCCAGAATTCCTACCACAAACGGCCAGGAGATTTTTCTCCACCTTTACTCAAATAACGTCGACAACAAGGAGCATTTGGCTATCGTTTTTGGCGAAAACATTAGATCAAAGTCGCTTTTCAAAAAACATCCCAACGAAACACAGAGCGACCGCATGACACGCGGGGCATATGTGGGAAAACTTTACCCGGGCCGTCTTTTGGCCGATAAGGATGACGTAAGCCATAAAGAGTTGCATTTTGACGAGGCGGGTGATTTGATCTACGATGAAAACAGCGTGAATTGTGAGACGGATCCAACATTGGTGCGGATCCATTCGGAGTGCTATACGGGTGAAACCGCCTGGAGTGCCCGCTGTGACTGCGGGGAGCAATTTGATGAGGCTGGACGGCTCATGGGGGCCCTGGGAAAGGGCTGTATTGTGTATTTACGTCAGGAAGGCCGGGGAATAGGTCTTGGAGAAAAGCTAAAGGCATACAATCTTCAGGATCTTGGCGCCGATACGGTACAAGCTAACCTTTTATTGCGTCATCCTGCAGACGCTCGTTCTTTCTCGTTGGCGACTGCCATTCTTCTTGACTTAAACCTCACCAAAATTAAGCTTTTGACAAACAACCCAGACAAGATTATCGCTGTGGAGGGCCGCAACAGACTTGTCAAGGTGGTTGAGCGGGTTCCGATGATTCCGCTTGCTTGGCAGAAGCTGCAGCTGGGCAGCGAGAAGGGCATACACTCCAAGGAGATCGATGGGTATTTACGAACGAAAATAGAAAGAATGGGGCATTTGTTGCAGTCGCCGATAAATATCTCGAACCATACTTAGACGCTATTTATGAGGAATGTATATATTTACTTGTCTGAAGTATTTTTGGCCGCCCGCAATGCTGGACGGCAATATCATGGAAATCTACTACGTACTTTACACAAAAAACTAGGATAGTTTATGATAGTCTTTCATTGATTACATATATGTAGACACCCCTAAAGATCGTGAAGCGAGTTGTAATGTTCCCCCAATCCGTATGCGTGCTTGTAGTACACCAACTTGAGTTCTGGCCCATCGGCCTCCTCATTAACCTTATGCACAGCACTTCCTGAAATCAAAACACTGATTGGACACCCATACTCGGTAGCCAAGGCAAGGATCTCCATGTCTCCTCCCCACTCACTATTCTTTCTGATTTTTGCGACGTATTCGTCGATGTCGCCCATAGTAAGCGTTTCCTCATCAAACAAAAACGGCTGGAACTGCGAAGAGTGGGCCTTGATGTGTTCAGCCGCCTTATCACGAAGCTCCTGCACACCCACATCAATACCATGCCGTACTTTCAATTGGTCGGCTATCGATGCAAACAAACAGTTTCCATCTGGGGTAATATCCACTTGTTTCAATTTCATCTTTTCGCATATCAATGCCAAAGACTCGAGCTCGATTTTACGATAATCTGTCTGTCCAGCAGCCTCTGTAGCAGCTTCCTGTTTGATCTTGGCAATTTCGGCGTTTCTACGTGCCAATCTTTCTTTCTGTCTGTTTCTTTTAGTCGACTTTCCCTGCAGATTCTGATTCTGACTTTGGTTCTGGCTCTTCTTTTTGGCCTGCTCCTCCTTCTTTTTGTCCTCAAGCTCCTGTTTCTTCTTATTGTCCAACTCTAGCTGAGCCAACAATTTTTCAGGCGAAAACTCATCCTCGCTTTCATATTGACTGTCGATGCTAACATTGTCATCGTAATCACGCTCATCATTAGATTCTTGAGAAGTTCGTTCATCTGAAGTCTCAAAAGCACCGCTTTCAAAGTTCTTGAGTTCCTGCGCTTGTTTTGCTTTCAATGCATCTTCTAACTCCTGACATCTTTTATTCACCTGTTTTCTAGTCTTCTTGTTGGCCTGTTTCTTCATTCCTGTGACTGTGGCCACCAAATCACGGGTTTCTTTTTTGTGTCTCGCAAGGAGATCATCTTTGGTATGTACTCCTTCCATTTTCAGTTATCTTTGTTATTGCGTATGTCTATCGTCGCTGGTGGCCTTTAAACCCAGCATCATTCATCCATATTAACATGCACAAAAATTTTTCAGTCCAAAACGAGCAGCTCATGTCACAGCCGAAAACATTCATATATGCATATACATGCACGTGTATCATGACATCTACATGAAACTTTAACTCATCTTTCGTTATAATCACGCTTGTTTATGGAGCAACCATCATCATACATTTGCTCATCTGCTCACGTTCATCAACGCTCTCACTTAATGCTCCAGTAAGCAAAAATTTCGTGGGTACGAAGTTTTGGATACAATATGTATATTCTCAATTCGTAGACAATAAGTATATTCTCAATTCGTAGACAATAAGCTCTGAACTCTTTTTGAGCTTCTATATTGAGAGATGAAAGCCTCAATCCGCAGCAGCCTGTTTTCCACCTCCACAAGCCACTAACCGCAGCAGCAGTAACAACTGTATATATCTTCAAGGTGATGAAATAGTTGAGCGTTGTCGATATACAAGCTACGCTAAAATACAAAAGTCTTGCTCACCAATTGGTAGTGACACTCCAAGTAATTACTCCACCTATATCCCTACACGACAGCTGACGGCTTCGGAAAAGAGTCGCATTTTACAAACTGCACAGAAAATCTCAAAAGTCAACGAGTAAAGCACTCCAACTGATTATAGACGCCGAGCTGACCACTGCCCCCCAGATTTGAACACCGAAAAACATACAATCAAATGAATGCGCCAATTAGCCTTCAAAATAACTAAATTAGAGAAAAGTAGACCTTAAAAGAACAAAAATAATACCCAGGGATGGAAATGACGATAGATTGTTGGTGTAAGCGGTGGCAGCCGCAAGCAATCATAAAACAATAACAAGGCTTTTGGCGAATTTGGAAACCCGAAAAAGGTGGCTAAGGAAAGTGTTTACCCGGAATCGCGGCATATGAACAGCAAAAGCCATTTTATTTCGGCATTTCAAGCGAAACAGACAGGCAACTGGGAAAGAGCGGGAAACGGGCAAATAGAAAGACAAAGCGCGAGAAAAAGCAGGAAAGGAAGGTTCTGAGATTTAGTATCCGCGATCAATTTTTTTTATGTTCTTTGTTCTGTCCTTGTCTATTCATTGGGCATCTGACTTAAAGTATTAGATATGTTCTCTGCCGTAAGATTTTTTTATTTATTTGTTAAGAGAGCATCCAAATAACTTTACATTCTGGTTCACCTCACCGCGGGTTTCCAACACCGCAAATCCCGGTTTCCTCTGCCGTATGTCTTTTTGGAGTTCCACCTCTTCTGGCTTTCCCCAATGGATGCCTTCTGTGGCTGAGTATGTCAGATGAACTTACCGAGTACCAGAATGCTCAAAGGACGTATGGTGATAGAGGCAGATATTTGTTGTCTTGAAAAACGTCATTTAAGGTTTATGTATTGTAGGCTAAGTAGAAAATTTCTCGTAGATATTGCATGAAGGTGCGTCTCAGTGTCGGGATAAGCCTTGTTCCAAATCCCTTACTATAAATATGTAGGGAATCCTCTGGCTTTTGCTTTCTTCCATTCGGTATTTTAATTTTTCTTCCTCACGTTTGTTGAAATGCCATTATAGATAGTTATGTGCTTGTCTTGTCCAGCATATTTTGCAGTCACACCCTGAATCTTCAACATATCGCAGCTTATCCGAGTGTATGTTCTATTTGATATAGACATTGATAATTCAGCATATACATTTTTCTTTTAGTTCCTGCCGGTGTCTTCACGGCTTCCTTTCTCTGTTTTATTTTTTCTCATCTCATTTTTATCTCCTTTTGGTCCTTTGCTCGCCTTGACCCCCACAAGCCGCATAAATCATATATCCCAGTGTTCTGATACCATAAAGAGTAATACCGTGTATCTATTTCAATGTTGAGTTTCAGTTCTTTAGATATGGCGAATCAATTTCCAAGTGCTCCTTCATATACCAGTAGCAGCACCAATGGCAACAACGGTAGCAACAACTCTGAACAGTATCGAATCAAATCCGACTTTATTTCGAAAATGAACTCGACTAGTAACGTCCATATGACCCCGTCGCTGCTGCTAAATGCATACATCCCCGACTCGCGAAACTTGCTTCCTTCCTTTTCCATTTCCACCAGTGGTTGCAACAACTCCAGCCATATTTCTGCTGGGAATCCTCAATCACAATCATTCAACTCCTCTCTCATGAACGAACCGACGTACAACAACAACGGTAACAACGGGTTGAGCGCCTACAATAATAACGTATTCAGAAGCGCAGAAAGCCCACTCTCTAGTGGAAGCAACAACAGCTCCAGTAGATTGTCCCCGAATCCGTCGTCACTGAGCTACTCGCAAAGCACCGTCAACTCCTACCAATCCACGTCGCCGGCCTACTCTAACTCAAGCATGGCCAGCATTCAAAGTGCCAACGCTGCTCTAAACACTGGCAACGGCCCTAACCCTGGATTTTTCCCAACTTTCAACTCCAACTCGTTCCAACCCAACGATTACATTATCGGAAACTACTCCAATGACAACCGCAACCCATTTATCGCCTCATACGACAACTTGCCGTCGGTTTCGGGTCTCAATTTGGGCTCCGGGAATATTGAAATATCAAAAGATACAGTTAACGCAGCAATCGCTGCAGCAGAAGCTTCCGCAGCTGCAGACAGCGGCGTCTCGCAGAGAAGAAGAAGAAAAAGAAAGCCGAACGGAACATCTCCAAACACCACCACAGTTGCTAACAGCACGGGTCAAACCTACCCATGTGACGAGTGTGGAAAGGTCTTTTACAGACCTTATAACTTGCGGTCGCACAAGAAGTCCCACTCTACGGAAAAGCCATTTGCATGTAAACATTGTGGCAAGCGGTTCACCCGTGGACACGACCGCAAGAGACACGAGCTTTTGCACGATGGACTCAAGCGGTTTAAGTGCGGCGGTGTTTTAGCTGACGGAAAAACCAGATGGGGCTGCGGCAAGAAATTTGCCCGGGCCGATGCATTAGGAAGACATTTCCGGACCGAAACAGGATGGTTGTGTATTCGGCCGTTGATGAAGGAGGCCAAGAGAAAGGAGGAGTTGGAGTTTCTTGAGCAGCACAAACTCATGAACGGCGGCTACAACGGCGGCATGAACGGCCAGTCCAATGGAATTCTCAACAACAACTTGAGCTATACCGAGACCACGAAAGGGAGAGTCACCAATATCATGGCCAATTCCCAGCAAGCTTCTAACAATGCAAACACTTTCAAGGGCATTTACTCTAACATCAATCTCAACAACTACGACGATGCTTCCTCTACCAATGACTTGGTGATCAACGATATCTTGAAGAAGTATTAGGAGGTATATTGGATTACATTTTTCTATTATTACTGCGCTACATCACTGCATCATCGGCGGCTTTGGTGCTGCTTCACGGGTGTTTTCATTCTGTTGAACATGAATCGGCTATAGAGAGCTTCGGAAATATAAGCTCAGGGTGCCATTCTTTCAACTGTCATGTTTATATTCCTTGGCAAACACGAGAGACGTATCAAAATATGTTGCAAGTGGTTTCAGTTATCTTTTTGTCTTTTTCTTCTTTCTGTTTTCATATATATGGGTGTATATACAGACCGGCTGTTGTAGGCTATTGTGGTGAAGCGCGATGATACTATAATAAACGCTGAATGGGAGTTTATCAAGCTGTTGGTGTAGAGGTTGGTTTTCAAAACCACGTGTTTGACACAGGCCATTTTCTGTGTACGTCTCAACAAATCAGTAGCTCAACATATTATACAGTAACCAGAGCTTTGAATTAAACTACGCTAGTCAAAACCTTATTGACCCAAAAAGAGGGCTGAACCTGGCTTAGACCTGTGTACGCAGGCTTTGCGGAAAACAAGAACATACAAACGTCTATTTCTAGCTATCAAAAAGAGGGCTGTACCATCATCATTATAGAACCACACAGTTTCAAACAGAGTAAAAAGGAACGTACTAAATAAAGACTCAAAATCAAAATACAGAATTGCCTAGCAAAGAGGCGGCACTTCGAGCATCAACTGCCTCCAAAACATCCTCCTCGTCCGCTTTGCTGCCCCCAATGCGAACCGGGGAGGTTTTGCTGTTGTTTTCGCCCACAGCGGCAATATCATTAGTTGTGCTCAAAGAGCTGGACTTACGTTTGTGTCTACGTGCACTATCGCCACTCCAGTCGTCTCCGTCGACCCTCTGGCTGTTGCGAAGATTGCTGGTGAGTTTGGGGAACTTTTCTCTTCCTAATCTGCTCAATCCGCCGTTTTCATCCACCAACCGCACGTCGATTCTGATTTTTTCAAAGTTGCTTAGAATCTTGCGCTCATTCTCTATAACCTTGCGGGTGTAGTCGCGGAGGATCTGCTTGATTTTGAGCTCTTTGCGCTCAATAACCTGTCTTTTCTCAATCAACATATTGGCGGAGATTCTCTTGATCTTCAACTTCAAGTTGTCCTCGATCTGCTTGCTCTCCTCCAACTCCTTGATGATCATGTCGATCTTCACGGGGTCCTCGTACCGTTTTGTCTTGATCTTCAAGGCCTGTGCATGCTTGTTTTTGGTCATTTGCTCGGCATTTAGCAACTCCCGCATTATCAAGTGTCTGTTGGTCAACTGCTCTTTGATCACATAGGCGTCGTTGCTGAGAATGCGGATTTCGTCTGCCAAAAGCGCCGATTCATACACCGACTTGATGGCTTCTATGTCGCCGTATATTATCATGCTTTTTCCAAACTTCTGCCAGAGATTCACCATGCCCGGGTGAAAAAACTCCAAGCTGGAGAAGTCTATGGCTTTGTTTCCGAATTCGGTGATGCTTATCCCGTAGTTCTTGCGGGTTTTCGCGAGTCTTTCGTGTATTTTCAAGATGTTCTGGGTCGTCACGTAAATAGCCTTAATATATGGTCTGAACTCCAACAATTCCGTCACCTCGTCGTAGGGCGCCTGCAACTGTTTGAGGGTCTTTCTTTTGAGCCCTGTGGCCGGCACTTTTCCGCGGTTTATGGGCGAATATCCAAAATCGTTCTCAATGAAAAAGACGAACTCCTCGTTGCGGATCAATATGGGATTGCTGGTGATTTTGTTGAACCATTCCTGAAGATGTCTCTCCAAAGTGATCTCGTCCTCTTCAGAGCCGGCCCCGTAGCTTGTGGTGGACGGAGGAAGCGACGGAATGAAACATTCTGGATTGGCACCATTGAGATAGTTGAAAAACTTGTCTAGTTCGTTGTAGGATCTTCTCACGTCCTTGAAAACCGTCCCTCTGAAATTGGGAAGGTTTGTCACCGCGTCAAACTTCACAATCGGGTCTTTTTTCGCTACACGCTCGATCCCGGTGACCTTGATGCTGATTCTGTAGTTCTTTTTGGACTTCCGCTCCGGAAGCAACGAGAGATCGGGCTTGAATGCCTCTGCAGGCTCCTGTTCCACGTGACCCTCGGGGTGCGCGCCCTGGGACGGCTCGCTGGCACCAGGGTGGATATCGGCGGCAACAGGCAATTCGGGCAACGAATCGTCCTGCTTGCTATAGGAGACCGCTCCTGTGTTATACTGGTTGATCACTGCGTTGTTTGCGATGTTTTCTTTGCCGTTATCGGCGTGGTAATTGCTGCCATATGGAGAGTCATGCTGAGGCAGGCCTTGGCCTAGAATGCTTGAGCCGGTGTGAGTATGAGGCTCGGCAAAGGGATTGTTGTCAAAATCGTCGTCCGGATCGTACGACATTTTGGCCGGAGTGTTTATGTGTGGATTTCCGTGTGTGTTGAGGCTGAAAGGCGGGTATGGTCTTTATGTCTGGTAGTATGTCAACAGGCGGATTTGTTTTTTGATTTATGATTTTGGTTCTGCGCTGTGATTTTCGCGGTCACGTGAGGTTATGGGCACTGGTAAGATAGAGAGTGTCTACAGATGATATGTCATCCGGGATGTGGAGATGGGGGTTTCAATGGAGCGAGTGTCATGTATGTTGCAGTGAGTTAGTTATGAGTGACAGGGCAAGATTAGAGGTGCTCGTACTGTAGTATTTTAGCTGAACAGTTTTATACTGCAAATCAGATGAAATTTTCCTTTCTATCACACTGTAATACGCATCGTCAATGTTATTTTCTATTGATATCCGTTCAGCTTCACTGGAAACACTACAAAGTCTACGTTCACACAGTAATACGCATTGTTTTTGTTATTTTCTATTGAATTCCCATAGCTTTTCACACAGTAATACGCATCGTCAATGTTATTTTCTATTGATATCCGTTCATAGCTTTTCACACTGTAATATGCATCGTCAATGTTACCTCTATTGATATCCCTTCATAGCTTTCACACAGTAATACGCATCGTCAATGTTACCTCTATTGAGATCCCTCCAGCTTTACTGGAAACACTACAAAGTCTACGTTCACACTGTAACACGCATTGTCAATGTTATTTTTTATTGATATCCCTCCATAGCTTTTCACACAGTAATACGCATCGTCAATGTTACCTCCTATTAAATGTTACCTCTATTGAGAACCCTCCAGCTTTACTGGAAACACTACAAAGTCTACGTTCACACTGTAATACGCATCGTCAATGTTATTTTCTATTGATATCCCTCCATAGCTTTTCACACTGTAATATGCATCGTCAATGTTACCTCTATTGAATGTTACCTCTATTGATATCCCTCCATCCCTCGCTTTACTCAAAACACTACAATCAACATTCATACTGTAATACGCATCGCAAATTGCATATGTATCCTCCGTCATTCTATACTAGAATCACACTGCAGTTGAAAATTCCCCTCCATTGAGATCCCCCCAGCTTTACTCAAAACACTACACTCAACATTCATACTGTAATATTCATTCCATACGTAGAAATACATCGCAATACGTAAAATACACTTCCCAACCCCCTGGACCTCCCCAATATTCATTCGCTTCAATGCCGCCCCTCCCCAATATGCATTCGCTTCAATGCCGCCCCTCCCCAATAGCCAATCCTACCGGAAATTCGCAATAATCTTCTCGTGGATCAACTGGAGCGCCTCCCCAAACAACGCGTACCGGCAACTAAGCCCGTCAACCAACAAACAAACCTTGAAATCGTCGCCGCCCCTCTTTTTCGCCTCGTTGCCCCGCGCCATGAGCTCCTTGACCGTCTCGTTCAACACCTTGCGGATTCCGTTCTTCAACGCCCGGAACTGCAGCGCAGACGACAGCTTGGCCGTCCCGCTGAACTCGTTTTCTATGTGTGTGGGTGCAATCTCGATGATGACCTCCTGGTCGGCGTACGGGCCGCTTGCAGGGCTCTCCGGGCCGAAAAGCGCCCCGGAGCCCAAGTTCTTGAAAAACACCCGGAGCCGGATGATGTTGCGCGAGATGATCTTCACGTGCTCAGAAGACTGCGGCGCCTTTTTGGTGCCCGCCTTCTGGATGTCGTAGACCACCGCGTAGTTGACCAAGTCCTGGCAGAGGCAGTGGAACTTGATGTCCACTGCGGCGCGCTCCAACAGGTTCTGCGGCCCGGAAAACGACGTGCGGTGGCAAAGCCGCTCGTTGGCCCGGGCAAACCGGTCGAGGCTTTGCACGAGGGGCAACGTCACGCGTATATACTTGAGGAGGCGCAAAATCGCCCCGGCCTCGCTGTGCTGTGCGTCCGCATGGGGCACAAAATCGGGGGCCTCCGAGGGCCTGCGGTGCAACAAGTGCTGGAGCGGCACAAGCGCAAGCCTGTGGGGGTTGCCCGGGGGCAATTCGAGCCGCATGCGGCCGATGTTGGTGCGCACAGACCCGCAGGGCGCGTCGAGGTCCACGTGGAAGATGTAGGTTTGCGCAGGGCCGTCCGGGGCGGGGCAGCGGAACACAATGCGGCTGAGGTGGATCTCCAACAAGTCCTCCGGCCGCGGATGGTGCCGCAAGCCGTGCCGGAACACATCCACCAACGAAATCAACGCGGCAAAGTTCTTGACGAGCTTGTGCACGTTGGCAAAGTAGAAAAGCCCCTCGGGGGCGCTCTCGAGCACATTTTCCTGCTGCAAGTCGATCTCCGCGGATACTGCAAAGAACTCGCCCGTGTCGTCCATGGAAATCCCCGCCGCACTGTGCGCGGAATCCGCGCCGAGCCGGATCCGGGTGTTCAACTGGCCAAAAAGCCGGAGCGTCATTTTGGCGCTGCTCAAGGCCACGGCCAACACAAGGTTTTTTTTGACCCCCGCGGAGCCCACCAAGGTGCGGTTGTCCACGAGAATGAGGCTGCTGCTGTGCGCCGCCGCCAGGGCCCCGGCAAGGCGGATCCGCGCAAGGGTGCCGCGGATGCGCCGCTTGACCGCGGGGCCGGGGATCCGGGTGCGGATGCGGTGGCTGCAGAGCTCCTGCATCACAATGTAGCTCGAAATCCGGTTGGTGGCGTCAACCGCCGCGGCACGTGCCGCGTCGTAGTCAAGCCACGCCGCCGCCCCAACCTCGTCGGCATGCGCCACCGCCCACGTGCCGTCACGTGCCCGGATCTGGGTGAGCCACGTGACCCCCGGGAACGCGCGGCCGAGGTTGGTGACCAACACCACCAAAAACCAGTTTTTGGGCCAGTCCTTGAGGCGGTAGAACTGCAAGGACCAGAAGTTGCTGAGCCGCGCAAACACCGTGCTGACGGGCGTCGCTTTTCCGCCGCGCAGCGTGCGCAACTTCGCGAGCTCCTCCGCCTGCAACTCCACCACCGGACTGTGGATCCACCCCGTCACCGTGAGGATTTTGAGGGTTTCGTGGCGCAAGAGCTCCATGCGGAGCACAAGGAGCTGCTGCGCCACCGTCTCCGCCTCGCTGCCCGCCCCCGGCACCTTGAAAAACGCCCCGCTCTTGATCTCCGGGTTGTCCCGCCCGTTGACCACCACAAAGTTGGCAAACTTGTACTTTGCGAGGATTGCGTTGACCGACGACAGCGGCTTGTCCGCAAAGAGAAAGCCCGTCAAGTAGTCCACCGAAAGCACCACGGACTTGTTGTTGTTGAGGGCGATTTCGAGGTGGTATTTGTCCACGTACTTGACGAAGCTCTCCTGGGGGGTCTGTGCGGTTGCCGCGCGTTCCGCGCTGCGCACCGCCGCGGTGAGCCGCTCGTAGATGTCGCGCACAAAGATCTCCACGTGCTTGTTGAGAATGAGGCTCAAAAGCGTCTGGATGTTGAACCGCGCGTCGCGGGGCTCTGCGGGGTCCGCGGGGGCCGGCTCCGGGCCGCCCTGCGCGTCTGCGGGGTCCGCGTGCTCCAACCGCTCGAAAACCCGCTCGAATCCGTACTCAGAGGCCACCTGGCCGTCCTTGAACCACAGAAACCGGATCCGGTCGTCCACAATGCCGATCTCGATGTGCGACCGCGTCTTGATGTACCGCTTCTGGATCCAGTAGTACACCACGATGCGGCTGTGCTCGGGGAGGTACGCAAAGCGGAGATTTGCGCCCCACGTGAGCTTGTTCGGGCCGTTGAGGAGCGCGTTTGCCGACACCCCGTTGACCAACGCGTTGAGCTGGAGCAGGAGGAGATAGAGCCGGTAGTTCAACGCATACGTGTGCAAGAAGCGGTACATCGACGCCATGCAGTCTGCGCGGTTGCCCTGCAACACCTGCAGGTTGAGAATCGCCTTGAGGCTCGCAAGGTTGCGTGGGGGGAGCGCGTTGGGCACGTTGAACAAAATGTTGCCGAAGTTGTCGAGTCCGAAGCGGAACCGGAAATCAAGGACGCGGAACCCGAGCTTGTCGAGCTTTGAGGGGCGCTCCGCGGTTTCCGCAGCCCCCTCCGCCTCCGCCAACGTGAGGGTCACCTCAAACTCGTTCTGCACCGTGATGTACACCTTGCCGTCGCGCACGGCGTAGTCGCTGAAAAGCCTGGCCAACACGCGGCTGTCGCTGTAGCTTGCGCGGAGAACCACGCTGCTGATCTTCAAGTTGAGCAAGGCGTTGAGGTCGTGCACAAACTTGAGCAAAAACTTGCCGTTGAGCCTCTCCTGGGGCAAAAGATTGTACGTGGGGAGGAGACTGAGCCCCTTCTCGCGGTTGTTGTGGAAATGGCAGTCGTTGAGCACAATGAAGCTCGTCACGAGGTCGTGGTTCGGGAGCTTGGCAAAGCTGAGGTCGATTTTGATCCGCTTGATGTTCTCCACAAGCGAGTCGAAGAAAATCTGCTGTCCCCGGAGCCAGTTCAAGAGGTCGATGAGCCTGCTGAAGCTCACCGAGCTCGACGACCACTTGTTCAACACATACAACTTCACAAAGTAGTTTCTGAGCGTGACGATCAAGTCTAGGAGCCGCTTCTTGCGCTTCAAGTCCTCCTCGTAGGCGTTCCCGTAGAACCTGCTGGGATCGTTCGCCAGCGGCAACGTCTTGATGAGGCCGACAAGCTCGCGGTACGCGGCAATCGAGACCTTCTCGACCACCTCGCTGTACGGCTTGATGTTTACTGTGATGTGGGGAATCTCCGGCACCTTTTCGGGCTTCTGGATCGCTCTTGGGCCGATGGGGCCCTCGGAGACAAAGGCCACCTCGGGCAGCGGCGCATCCTGGTTGCTTGGGACTATAGAGGGAGCCAGCCCGTTGGTCCTCGATTCAGTCATTTTCCCAGGGGTTTATTGTACTTGTCGACTGATCGGTGGGATGCCGTGCCTTTGAAGTTCGCCTGGATGGAGATTGTATTGGTGGACTATTCTTTTCGTTCTATTGATGTGAAAAAGACTTCAACCGTGAAAAATGTAGTGACCGGCAGGGTAACTGCCACAAAGAAGGGCCCCGCAGGGTGCGCCAGCGAAAAAAGCACTCGCAAGCAAGCCACTTTCAGCGAATTCAGGGGGCCTCGAGAACCGCTAGGCGGCTTACTGATCAATCGATTACGGATGTATTTCAGATTTCCTTCATGCAGTTTTTTCATCATCGCTGGGTTATATTGCCGGCCTCAGACACTTATATGGCGTAGCGTGTTTGCTACGCGGCTGGCTATTTCGTCGGATTGAGGAAAGACAGCCGGGTTGCTTTTATGGATTTGTACGTTTGCACTTACAAGGCTGGCAAATTAGAGTTATCGTTACTTTTGACACCTTTGAATGTATAAAGAAGTGCCTGAATTTTTTGTCTGTGTAGCCCGTTGATAGCGCGCAGGGCGCCGTAGTAAAATACAAGCTCGTTATGAGATATACCAGTAGCTCAGTATTTGACATGTTTGCTCTAGAAACGTTAGATGGCCTCTATTTGCCGCTTAACGAAATGGTAGCGTACAGAAAATAATAGATAGACTTATTCATTGAAGTAGCGTAGAACTGAAAACTTAATTATATAGTGGAAGATTATGAGAGGATGAACTGAACGATGCAAATAATGGTAATAATGTTGATGCTGACGATTGTTATGCCGACAGGACTCAAGCATCGATGTCCTTGTCGTACGAGATGGTGTCTCTCCCCCCAGACCCACAAAACTCAGTCTCGCCGTGCAACTCCTCGGCCAACTGCTCTAAGGTCTTTCTCTTGGTCTCCGGGATCAAGAAACTGAGAACAAAGCCGACAAACATGAATCCGGCAAAGATTTGCATGACGTGAGGCAAGAAACAGTTCTTATTCTCCGCAGAGCAGCCGCGGTTAACCAAAGTGCCAATGGCAGTCTGGGCAATGATGGCACCAATCTTCCCCGAGGCGGCAGACAAGCCATGTGCGGTCGATCTGTATCTAGTTGGGAAACATTCACCAGGCACCACGAAGGTAGTGACATTGGGACCGAAATTCTGGAAAAGCTGGGCAAACACATAAAGAACCAAAAGACCGGTCTCTCCCAATTTGTGGTAGCAAGAGCCAATCACAGCAAGCAACACCGTCAACACTGCGAATCCCATAAGCTGAATTGGCTTTCTCCCGATGATATCAATGGTACCAACCGAAAGCCAGTAACCAGGAATGGAACCTGCGCAGACCAAGATCAAGTTACCGGCAGCTGCGTTGTACAATTTTTTGTAGACATTCTTCGACGAGGCATAGCCGATGGCTTGCAATATAGTAGCAGTGTTCAATCCCAATCCATAGTAAGCAACGTCCAACATGAACCAACAGCCGGCAGTTCCAAGCAAAATCTTTCCGTGTTTCCACTGCTTGAAGTGTCTCACAAAATCTCCAAAGGAAGCTGATGAAGGTGGTTCGTCGTCTCTTTCGGCAATTTCCGTAACCCTCAATGCCTCCACCTGTTCTTCATTTGCTGGACCATTTCTGTTGTCAGTGAAGTTCTGAGTATCAGCTGCACCTTTTTCAATATCGTTTTCAACGTCCATGGTATATCTTGGAGACTCTGGAATTGTCAATCTGAAGTAAAGAGCTGCACTGGCTGGAACACACCCAAAACCAATCAAAACCCTCCACATAATATCACAAGCTCTAACACATTCTGGACCACAATGGTCGGCTGAGCTCTCATCATTTAGTGCGTTTTTGAATCCAGCAACACAACACAATGCAACTATACCAGCAAGCAACTGGCCCCAACCTTGGTTGGCAAAAACAGATCCCATAATAGCACCTCTCCATTTGGTAGTAGAAAACTCGGAGGTAATAATGGAGGACAACGGATAATCACCACCGATACCAATACCCATAATTATTCTGCAAAAAGTGAAAATACCGACAAAGTTGATGGCAGGAGATTCGCCAAGAACACATTGAACGAGACAGGCGCCGATCATGATGATCAACTCAATACCATAGACACCTTTTCTCCCCAATATGTCACCCATAGCACCAAAGCCAACTTGTCCAATAACAGTACCAATGGAGGTGGAGACTTTGAGCAAAGTCTCTGTTGATTCAGGAATATCACCCTTCCAGTAAGCGTAGTTTAACATCGTAATACCCAAATTGATTGCGAAGATGTCGTATGCGTCAGTTAAAAAACCAACCCCGGCAACAATGATAATTTTCACCTGGGCCCACCCAAACCCTTCATTGTCCATCTTTTCCAATGCCAATCTTCTTCTCTCCAAAGGATCGGTGACATCGGCGAAGTCATTGATGTAATTATGGAAGGCGGCATTTCCACCTTTGGTGATGTTATTTTCGTCACTCATGCTCCGATGATATTAATTTGTGTGTTCTTTTTTGTGTTGTATGTGAATAATCTTTGGTCTCCTTATTGGTACTTGATGAGATAGCTGAAACTGTTCTCCGTTGAACTTAATGAGTTTTACTTATAATATTTTGGATGTCAATACAAAGCAGAATGACAAAACATACAGAAGAATAGACAGCAGATATTTCACACAAAAAAGGATTAATGTATGTATTTATACATCAAGTGGCTTAATGTTTTACAGAAATTCAATCTTATCACATAGACTTCAAAGAAGAGGCAATCACCATGGTTGGAGGCATGTCCTTGGATGCTCACACGAGCAGATGACAAAAGAAGACAAATATCAAAAACGTGCTCCACGTTGGAGATCCAAATGGTCCCCCTAATAGCGACCTTGCTGAACAATCCGTTATTCTAGTTTCTGTGTGTTACAGTTTAGCCGGTAGCATGTGTGCAGGGACAATGCCCAAATTGTTTGCAAAGAGCACAAAAAGTGAGCCGTGTTGAAAAAATAGTGAAAAAATGCCTTACGGAATCTGCAGGATGCAAACCTTCAACATCGCTACTTTGACAAAGGCTGGAAAAGTAAAGCTTTCTGCTATCCATTGAAATCTGGGAAGAATGTTAAAATGTACGCTAAACTGAATCCACAGAAGAAACGTGCTCGTCAGCGTCAATTTTCATTCATGCACGACTTGCTTTATTGAGCTTATTTTAAGAGCGTGTTGTGAGTGATTCTTGAAATGTCTGCCTATGATGTTCGTTCTATTTGCAAATTTCGTGGCTTTGCCATGGTGTTTAAGCTCAGGATCAAGCTGTGTGGAGTAAAACAGCTTGCAGCATCTGTCACAAACTGGCAGCCATGTATAGTATCATCGTAAGTGATCATTTGAGTGCAATCACCTTTATCAGTGTTTTCATTGGTGTTACAAATTGCCAATCGGTCTGCCACTTCTACAAAAAATGTACCACACCCATGTTCATCTCTCTTTACAAATGCTCTTTGTGAAGACGTATATATTGACCTTTTGTGAATGACAATCTAATTATAGCCAAACCAAGACTAAAGACCACTCAATCACACGATCAGTTTCTCTACAAAATATCGAGCCCTGCTGGACAAGGCCACGCAAAGAATGTGTTTGGAAAATATATACAGGCCACACGATCAACTGCTTATTATTGGGCAAAGCCTTGTATTCTGTCCACATGCGCTGAACCCCCAAGAACCCTTACTATTAATAAATGAGAACCCAGTCGCCAGGAACCTATGATCTTCATAATACCGAAAAACGTTTTGAACAAAGCTAAAAATACAAATCGAGTGATACATGCACCATGTCTGCGGAGCCAAAATGACGGAACAAGACAGCTTTAAAATCCAAAGAAACGGTACATGTACCATGCAGGCGGAGTCGATGAGATGCAGTTACCCAGCGGGATGAAAATTTTTTTTTCACCTAAAAAAAATATATTTTTTTCATCCCACAATATATTTTTGTTGTTTCTTTTGTATGAAGGAAAATTTTTATGTGAAATATTTTATCTAAAATAGATATAAAAATTTTCATTTCATCTCTTATCCATCCTTCTCTGTTAAAGAACCCTCATTACCAGCTCTTTTATCGACAAACAGTATTCTAATACCGATTAGTCAATAACCTCCAAGGAATTCCCAGCACAACAACACACAATGGCCAAGAAAGTTAAATCAGGAAAGGTTTCCAAGCCTGCTGCTCCAGTATCCAAGAAGGTTTCTTCGAAGGAAGCCAAGAAGATCGAAAAGGCTGCTAAGTTGCTTGAAGAAAAGAAGAAACAGGAAGAGTCTGAGACTGCTTCGACTTCTGATTCCGACAGCGATTCCTCCTCCAGCTCTTCGGACTCAGACTCATCTTCGGACTCAGATTCCGACTCCGACTCTGAACCAAAGAAGGAAACCAAGAAGGTGACCAAGAAGGAAACCAAGAAGGACACCAAGAAGGCTTCCAAGAAGGAAACCAAGAAGGCTGAATCTTCTTCTTCCGACTCCGACTCCGACTCTAGCTCTAGCTCCAGCTCCAGCTCTGATTCCGACTCTAGCTCCAGCTCTAGTTCCGACTCAGACTCAGATTCCGACTCAGACTCCGACTCTGAGGAAGAACCAAAGAAGGAGGAGGCCAAGAAAGAAACCAAAAAGGAAACCAAAAAAGAATCCAAGAAGGAAGAATCCACTTCTACTTCTGATTCTGATTCCGACTCCAGCTCCAGCTCCAGCTCTGATTCCGACTCAGACTCTAGCTCCAGCTCCAGCTCTGATTCCGACTCCGGCTCTGATTCCGACTCAGACTCTGAGGAAAAGTCCGAGAAAGAGTCTTCTGAGGAAGCTGCAGCTCCAAAGGACAACAAGCGTAAAGCCGACTTTGACGAGCCAGAATCCAAGAAATCCAAGACCGATGACTCTGAAAAGGGTGAGCCAGCCACTTTGTTTGTTGGTAGATTGTCCTGGAACGTCGACGACGACTGGTTGAAGAAGGAATTCGAAGCCGTTGGCGGTGTTACCGGTGCCAGAGTCATCATGGAAAGAGACACTGGAAAATCTCGTGGTTACGGTTACGTTGACTTTGAGTCTAAGAAATACGCCGACAAGGCTTTGGCTGAAATGCAAGGCAAAGAGATCGACGGAAGACCAGTCAACTTGGACGTGTCGACCTCGAGACCTCAGACCAACAACAGAGCCAACGACAGAGCCAAGACCTACGGAGACACTCCATCGGAGCCATCTGACACTTTGTTCATTGGTAACTTGTCTTTCGACACCACCAGAGACACTCTTTTCGAGGCTTTTGCGCCATACGGATCTGTCATCAGTGCCAGAATCCCAACCAACCCAGAAACAGAAAAGCCAAAAGGTTTCGGTTACGTGCAGTTTTCTAGCGTTGAAGAGGCCAAGAATGCCTTGAACTCCTTGAAGGGTGAATACCTTGACGGAAGAGCTGTGAGATTAGACTTCTCCACTCCAAAGCCTCCAAGAGAGGGAGGTTCTTTCGGAGGGCGTGGGTCTTTCGGAGGTAACCGTGGTGGAAACCGTGGATCTTTCGGTGGAAACCGTGGAGGGTCTTTCGGAGGCCGTGGTGGATCCTTCGGGGGAAACCGTGGTGGTAGAGAAAGATCCGGTCCTCCAGCCAGAAGAGATGCCGGGTTCAAGGGTACCAAGAAGACCTTTGACTAAACTATTCACTTTGGGGGTTCGTTAATAACTGAAAAATAAAAAAAAATCAAGCAAAGAAACACACAACAACAGCATCTAGAAAGAGGAATATGTATATTAGCTGGTACATTCAAATCACAATTCGTCGCTCTCTGGTCATTTTCTCTTTTTATCTGTCTCATTAATTGATATTGTATTAGTTCAAAATTTTACTTCTAATTTTTTTCATACACTTTGTTTTCGTCATGTTTTATTTTTGTTCGTTATTTCCACTTTATAATAAACTAAGTATTGGTAATTTGGAGTGTCTATGAAGATAGATTGGATGTAATTCTAGCGTTGTAAGCTCTTGGGTCTGTAAGCTGGCCTTTGGAATATTTGCTGCGTCAGCAGCGTCAGCAGGAGAGGAGCGGTAGTAGATGGGTGTATCTTGGTGAGAATCTTTGGCTGGCATGAACATTTGTGTTTGTGGAAGAGAAACGACATTGGTAAGCACCTATGTTTGATATATATAGTATCAGCGAAGGGTACCCTTCGCTGAGAGTAGGGATTCTGTCAAATGAATCTGTTATAATGTGATGTAGACTACTCTGTTGTAATGTGGCAGTCATGTAACACTTGTCAGGTAAACAATTATAATGTTATGCTCACTCTACACTGCATTCACTCATATTATATCACAATTTGATGTTCTTTTTGATGTAGTTCAGCATTCCTTCAAATCGACTGTTATAATGCCAATTGGCAAAAGCTTGTCACATTCCTGTCGGAATCTTGTCAAACTTTTCTGAAAATTTTAGTATCCATCAAAATATCACTTTTTCAAAGAATCCTCATCCACACCTACTCACTCTTGTCAGGTGTTGTCAAAGAAAGCTATTGTGAGGCTGTATGTAATATTATATTTATCCAAACCTGCTCACTCGCCAAATTCTGTCAAAATCAACAACGTTGTGATTGACGTACTTTATGCTACACACCTACTCTTGTCAAACTCTTGTCTAACTCTCACAATGTTAACCTACTCTCACAAAACGTATCCGCATCACCCCTACTCACATCACGTCTTGTAAAGTCTTATGACCTACTTTTGGCAAACTTAGGCAAACTTAGGCAAACTTTGGCAAACTTTGGCAAACTTAGGCAAACTTTGGCAAACTTTGACAGACTCTACTTTGACAAACTCTTGTCAAATAAATCCATCATGATCTGATTAGTTTACGTAGCATATGCTCCCTATACTAGAGCAATGGAACTCTCATTTTATACACCTGTTCGTTTCCTGTACATAGAATCATCCCATGCGTTCCGTATATCAGAATGACTCCCAGGGACTACTCTGCTACACTATCAGTACTATATGAGAAATCTATTTTATGCTCTATGGCAAACTTTGGCAAACTCTTGTCAAATAAATCCATCTTGATCTGATTAGTTTAGGTAGCATATGCTCCCTATACTAGAGCAATGGAACTCTCATTTTATACACCAGTTCGTTTCCTGTACATAGAATCATCCCAGGCGTTCCGTATATCAGAATGACTCCCAGGGACTACCCTGCTACACTATCAATACTATATGAGAAATCTATTTTATGCTCTATGGCAAACTTAGGCAAACTTAGGCAAACTTTGGCAAACTTCGACAAACTCTTGTCAAATAAATCCATCATGATCTAATTAGTTTAGGTAGCATATGCTCCCTATACTAGAGCAATGGAACTCTCATTTTATACACCAGTTCGTTTCCTGTAAATAGAATCATCCCAGGCGTTCCGTTTATCAGAATGACTCCCAGGGACTACTCTGCTACACTATCAGTACTATATGAGAGATCTATTATATGCTCTATGGCAAACTTTGGCAAACTTTGACAAACTCTTGTCAAATAAATCCATCATGATCTAATTAGTTTAGGTAGCATATGCTCCCTATACTAAAGCAATGGAACTCTCATTTTATACACCAGTTCGTTTCCTGTACATAGAATCATCCCAGGCGTTCCGTATATCAGAATGACTCCCAGGGACTACTCTGCTACACTATCAGTACTATATGAGAAATCTATTTTATGCTCTACGGCAAACTTTGGCAAACTTTGGCAAACCCTTGTCAAATAAATCAATCATGATCTGATTAGTTTAGGTAGCATATGCTCCCTATACTAGAGCAATGGAACTCTCATTTTATACACCAGTTCGTTTCCTGTACATAGAATCATCCCAGGCGTTCCGTATATCAGAATGACTCCCTGGGACTACTCTGCTACACTATCAGTACTATATGAGATATCTTTTTTATGCTCTATGGCAAACTTAGGCAAACTTTGGCAAACTCTTGTCAAATAAATCCATCATGATCTAATTAGTTTAGGTAGCATATGCTCCCGATACTAGAGCAATGGAACTCTCATTTTGTATATCAGTTCGTTTCCTGTACATGGAATCATCCCAGGCGAGAACGACTCCCAGGGACTACTCTGCTACACTATCAGTACTATATGAGAAATCTATTTTATGCTCTATGTGTTATATAGGGTATATATATCGTTGGGATCGACCACGCTAGTGTAGAACACCCAGCCAGACAGCCAGACAGCCAGACAGCCACCCTACTCCTCAATAACAGCCTTGTAAACCTCCTCAAAAGGCGGGTCGATGCCCGTCCAGATGCGGAACTGCTCCACACCCTGATAAACCAACATCTCCTTGCCCGGGACAACCCGCCACTTGTGGCGTTTGGCAATGCGCATCACAGGGGTCTCCTCCGGCTTGTAGGCGGCGTCCAAGATCGTTGGGGTGAAGGAAAGGCCGGCGGCGGCCGGCATAGCAAAAAGCTTGTCGAGCCGGCGCGCCAAGGCCTGGTCCGGCTCGCAGTTGCCCGGAATGCACAGCACCGCCACCTGCACCGTCACGTCGGGCCCCGCAGCGTCCAAGGGCTTTACGTGGAAGTTTTCTGGGAAGGAGGCGGCCAACTGGGCGGATTTCGAGGCCGTGCGGTTGACCACGTAGACGGTGGCCACGCCGATTTTGTGCAACGCGTAGACGGCCGCTCTGGCGGTGCCCCCTGCGCCCACTACAAGGCCGTTTATTGTGCGCTGCGAAGGGCCGTCAATAGAATTGCACACAGCCAGGCCTAGGTCCGGCACCCCGCTGTTTAAAAGCGCGTCGCGCACCCCTATCCAGTCGGTATTATCGCCCACCAACTGGCCATTTTCGCCTCTGTACACCGTGTTGACAGACCCTATGGCCTGTGCGTTGGCAGTCAACACAGAGACGTACTTCTGGATGTCCATTTTCAACGGAATTGTCACCGAAAGGCCCCCGAAATCGGCCCTGTTTTCGACCAACGTGTGGAAAACCTCGTCCGCGCTCAGCGAGTCGAACCGCAGGTACTCGTGGGGCAATCCGAGCGCCCGGAACCCCGTGTTGTGCAACGCAGGCGACCGCGAGTGCCCCACAGGGCTGCCCACCACGTAGAACTTCTTTTTGGCGAGCAATCCCAACATGTGCCTGATCTGGTGGATCTGCGGGACAGTGAGCTGCCCTGGGGCCAGTGCAGAGCCCAACGCCGCAGAAGTGACCGGCGTAAGCACTGTGTTGGCGACTCTGCTGAGCTTGCCCATCTCCTGCATGTTGATGCACACCAAAGGCAACGCCGTGTGTGCTGCCCGGAACGTCTCCAAGGCAAAATTGTCCTCCAAACACGTCGCAGTGCCCACAAACTTCACCACATCGACGCCAAGACGCTGCGCCACCGCGTACTGGCGCTCCCACTCGGGGCTGTTGAACTTGGAGGCGCCCAGGAAGTCGTGGTGCGACCCAATGACCCGCGAGGCGCCCCGGGCAGCCACAAGCGGCGCCAGGACGGCCTCAGGGAGCCAGAGCTCGACGTCGACGAACTCCACGCCCATTTTGAAGGCAAGGCGCGTCAACCGGTCGATCCGCGCAACGTCCGGCGGAAACCGGCCCCCCTGGCCCGTGGTGCGGATCGTGAACACGATCGGAATGTCCACGTGCGCCCGGAGCTCTGCCACCTGCGCCGCAACAAAATCCGCGTCGTACGTCCGGAGATGGTCCACGCGGAGCTCAACCGCAGAGGAGCCCACCGTGGCCGCCCGGAGCGCCGCGGCGTGCGCGGTGACGTCGTCGTACGTCAAGCACACGAAGAAGGACTGTCCGGAGGGCACCTGCACCGGCTCGCGTCCGCTGATGCGGGCCACAAACCGGGAAAACTTCCGGCGCAACCGCCGGAGCTGCGCCGCGGACGCACAGTGCGGCGAGACCCACGTGTAGTTCGAGCACTCCGCGTACCACGGCTCCCGGCGCCGCCACACCGCGGAAATCTCCTCGGCAAACTGCGGCCGCGACGTCTCCGCCTCGAGAAACGCGACGGTTTCGCGGATGCTGCGGTGCACGTGGAGCACAATGCCGCCCGCGCGCATGTGCTGCGCCAAAAGCGCACGTGCCTCGGGGATCTCCACAATGCCCCCGCCCGTGGCAAGCACATGGCCCTCGCCAAACCGCAGCAACGCCTCCTGGAAAAGCGCAAGCTCCGCGGCGCGGAATGCGGGCCATCCGTGGTCGCGCACAAACTCCTTGATGCCCGTGGCGCGCTGCTGCTCGAAATAACGGTCGAGATCGACCACCTGGAACCCAAGAGCCTCGGCTCCCCACCCGGCCAACGACGTCTTGCCCGCACCGCGCATTCCAATCACCACCACCGATTTTTTCGCGTCACGCGCGGCACACGTGCTCCCTGCAGCGCCCTGCAGGGCGGGCTCGAGCCCCACGAGCCGGGCTCCAAACACAGAGTGCAACACGTCCCACCACCCCGGCCAGGTCTTGCTGGTGCACGTGCGCTCGAGAATGCGCACCCCCTGCGCGCTTGGCACCATCCCCGCAAGCAAGCTCAACGACATCGCCACGCGGTGGTCGTCGTACGTCTTCACCGCCGCCGGAACCTTCAAGTCCGCGCGGCGGCTCCCGTACACCTCGATTCCGTCGTCAAAGCCCTCGGCGCGGACGCCAAACTTGGCTAGCTCGTCCACCATCGCCTGGATGCGGTCGCACTCCTTCACGTGCTGGTTGGCAATGCCCACAATGCGGGTTTTGCCGCCGCCGGAGGCGGCAACCGCGGCCACAACGCACGCCGTCAAAAACGCGTCCGTCATCGGCTCCATGTCGATCTCCGCAAGCGGCACAAGCGTCCCGGTGCCCTCCACGGTCGTCGAGGTCGCCGTCTGCGTCACCTTGGCGCCCATGGCCCCCAACACGTCCACCGCAAAGCGCGCGTCGCCCTGGAGCGAGCTGCGGCCGATGTTGGGCACCGTCACCTCGCAGCGGTTCAACGCGGCAAACGCAAGCGGGTACGTCGCGCTGGACGCGTCGGACTCAATCACGTACTCCGCAGGGTTCACGTAGCGGCCCTTGGGCACGTGGTACGTGTAGGGCTCGTCCGGATCGCGGGTGACCGCAATGCCGAACGCCGCCATCATCGCGATCGTCATGTCGATGTAGAGCTGCGAGATCGGCTTGCCGCCCACCAAGCGCAACGTCACGGGGGACCGCGCGTACGGGGCGATCATCAAGATCGACGACACGTACTGCGACGACACCGTGGCCTGCAACTCAATCACCCCGCCGCGGAAGCGGTTGGTGCCGATCTTCACGGGCAACGACCCGCGCCGGTTGAGGTAGGCGATCGGCGTGCCGTTAGCAGCGAGCGCCTCGACGAGCGGGCCGATCGGCCGCTCCTGCATCCGCGCGTTACCCGTCAAGATCACGTGCGCGTCGTGCTCCGACGAAATAAGCGCCGCCACGCTGGTCAAAAAACGCGACGCAGTGCCGGCGTTTCCTAGAAACAACGGCGTGTCCCCCGTAGGCACAAAGCGCCCGCCGTTTCCCTCCACCACCAAGGTCTCGCCGTCGGGGTCCACCGCGAACGTTGCGCCCTGGAGGGCGCCGATGGCGTTCAACATCACCGCGGTGTCGTCGCTGTGGAGCAAGTTTTTCAAGCGGCACTGCCCGGAGCCCAACGAGGCCAACACCAACGCTCTGTTGGAGATGGACTTGGACCCGGGAGGCACAATCGTGAACTTCTTGCCCGCAAGCGCCTCGCCGAACGGATACACCGCAATCTCCTCGGTCAACACCACCCGTAGATCGTCGTCGTTGACGTAGGACGCGCGGGGCTCGTAGCACTGCCCGATGGCCTTCAACAACACCACCTTCTTCAAGGACCCGTCGTTTTTCTTGTCCACGCTCATGAGCTGCAAGAGCTTCTCCAAGGGGCACTCCGTGTGGCCCGTGAGCTGCGCAAAGGGCGCGTCGTGGATGCTTGTAGGGAGCCCGTACGCCTGGAAGATCTTGTACAACCGCGACACCGCCACCGGCGACAAGAGGCCCAAATACCGCGCCAACTCCGCCTCCTTGATGCACCCGATCGACACACACTCGCCGTGGAGCGCCCGCGGCGTGAGGAGCGCCTCGTAGGCGTGCCCAATGGAGTGCCCGAAGTTGAGCAAGTTGCGGAGCCCCGTCTCCTTTTCGTCGGAGCTCACAACCTCCGCCTTCACCGCGATCGAGTTGCGCACAAGCTGGAGGAGATGCGCCTTCATCGGCGAAAGATCGAGCGGCGCAGCCGAGCCAGGGGCTCTGGCGGAAATCGTCTTGAGAAACAAGTCTGCGTTGTCCTCGAGCCGCTTGAACTCCTCCTTGTTCCAGATCGCCGCGGTTTTGATCACCTCGCCCATCCCGTTGATGAACTGCCGCTTGGGCAACGTGCGCAACATGTGGACGTCCACAAAGACGTACCGCGGTTGGTGGAACGCCCCAATGAAGTTCTTGCCCAACGGGGTGTCCACCGCGGTTTTCCCGCCTATGCTGCTGTCCACCATGGCCAACAAGGTCGTCGGGATGTGGATAACCCGCACCCCGCGCATGTAGGTTGCTGCAACAAAGCCAATCATGTCGCCAATCACCCCGCCGCCTATCGCAACGAGCACCGTGTCCCTGGTGCACCCCTGCGCAAGGAGATGGTCCTCGATCTGCGCCTTGGTCTCGCGGCTCTTGTGGTCCTCTCCCGGGGCCACCACATAGGTCAAAACCCGCGCCTTGAGCCCAAGACTGGCAATGCGGGCCTTGAACATGCGCGCATAGGCCTCCAAGTGGCCGGCCTGCTCGATGTTCGAGTCTGTGATGATCACGTAGGTCGAGGACTTCTCGGTGGTCAAGGTGGTCTCCACCACATGGTCCGAGATGTCGTAGCCAATGTGGATGGACTCCCGCTTCAAAATCGAGACTTTTTCGATTCTCGTCAGCATTTTGTGTAGATAGTAGTAAAACGCCTTTGGCAGCAGAATATACAGCCCAGTCACGAAAATGCGCTTTGTACGATTGCTGGAGACTGCCAAGATTGGCTTTTGTACCAGTACTAAACCAGATCTGTGAATTTTTCAGTTTCCGTGATGAGACACACAAAATGGAAAAAACTCCATGTTATGACTCAAAGCGACCCGTTGCCCGTCCGTGACGCAGCCGGCTGCGCGCAGCTGCGGAATGGCGCGGGATGCTGCGCGCGGCACGTGATCGCGATACCGCCAATATGACTCACTCGAGACGGCGGGCAGCGATGATAGGGTGGTTGGGGCTTGTAAAAGCGAGAACAAGGGGCCACACCGCTGAAGACGCTTCCAAAGAGCATGGTACGCGCCATTGCCCACTTTTTGCCGCTCTTCCACCACCTGCGCGCGGATCTGTATACGTATACCCCAGGCATCGCATCAGCCGTCCGAAAATCAGTCATCAAAATTAACGTCATTGGTCCATCAGATATAGTGAAAATTTTTTTTATCTTACATTTCCATCTGCACCTGCTCCGCTTATATCAGTCCCCAATACACCACAGCACCTCAGTTTCCTTCAGGCCCACACCACCATGTTTCCTGTAGCCGGATCTAGAGCTTCGATAAGAAGCGCAGTGTTCCGCAGTGTTGCAACAAGAAGACTTGCAACCTCGGTCAATTTCGATGTTCCAAGCGAGTTCAAGACCAGAACCCCGCCATACGGCAAGTTGATCGAGAAATTGGGCAAGGTCAAGGAGATCCTCAACAACCAGCCTTTGACCTTGGCCGAAAAGATCTTGTATTCCCATTTGGTGGATCCAGAAGAGTCCTTTTCATCGTTCTCCAATGTGTCGCAGATCAGAGGCCTTGAGTATTTGAAGCTCAACCCTGACAGAGTTGCTATGCAAGATGCGTCTGCCCAGATGGCATTGTTGCAGTTTGCCACCTGTGGCATGCCTAACACGCGTGTTCCTGCATCTATCCACTGCGACCACTTGATTGTGGGTAAAGATGGGGCAGAGGAGGACTTGAAAAGCTCCATTGCAACCAACCAAGAGGTCTTTGACTTTTTGCAGAGTTGTGCTGAGAAGTACGGCATCCAGTTCTGGGGCCCGGGGTCAGGAATCATTCACCAGATTGTTTTGGAGAACTTTTCCACTCCTGGTCTTATGATGCTTGGTACCGACTCTCACACCCCAAATGCCGGAGGTTTGGGTGCTATCGCCATCGGGGTGGGTGGTGCTGATGCCGTAGACGCCTTGACGGGAACTCCATGGGAACTCAAAGCCCCAAAGATCCTTGGTGTCAAATTGAACGGGAAATTGAACGGCTGGACCTCTCCTAAAGACATCATCACCTACTTGGCCGGTGAATTGACAGTGAGAGGAGGAACTGGGTACATTGTTGAGTACTTTGGCGAGGGAATCAAATCGTTATCCTGTACCGGTATGGCTACCATCTGTAATATGGGTGCTGAAATCGGGGCTACCACCTCAACTTTCCCATACCAAAAGGCCCATTACGACTACTTGTATGCCACAAATCGTGGCCCAATCGCAGAAGCCGCCCAGGTTGTCAACCAGAACACCAAGTTCTTGCAGGCTGACGAAAAAGCCGAATACGACAAGGTTATCGAGATAGATTTGGACACATTAGAGCCACACGTCAATGGTCCATTCACTCCAGATTTGTCGACCAAGATCAGCGAGTTTGGCGAGACTGCTAAGAAGAACAACTGGCCTCAAAAGATCTCTGTTGGTTTGATTGGTTCTTGTACCAACTCCTCCTACCAAGATATGTCCAGAGTGATCTCCTTGGTTGAACAAGCTAACAAAGCAGGCTTGAAACCAAAGATCCCTTTCTTTGTCACTCCAGGTTCTGAACAGGTCAGAGCTACCATTGAAAGAGACGGACTTATAGAGTCGTTCAAAAGCAGCAATGCCACTGTTCTTGCCAACGCCTGTGGTCCTTGCATTGGTCAATGGAACCGTACCGATATTCCAAAGACCTCCTCTGAGACCAACGCCATTTTCACCTCCTTCAATAGAAACTTCAAGGCCCGTAATGACGGTAACAGAAACACCATGAACTTCTTGACTTCTCCAGAAATTGTCACTGCAATGATCTATTCTGGTGATGCCAATTTCAACCCAATAACCGACTCTCTCACCACCGAAAGTGGAGAGCAATTCAAGTTTTCGCCTCCTGTTGGTGCTGACTTGCCTGCTGGGGGATTTGTCAGAGGTAGAGAGGAATTCTATCCAGAAATGAACCCACAACCTCATCCAGAAGTCACTGTCAATGTCTCTCCTAACTCCTCTCGTTTACAATTGCTTGAGCCTTTCCAGCCATGGGACGGGAAGGAGTTAAAGACTACCGTCATCTTAAAGGTTGAAGGTAAATGTACGACTGACCATATTTCCGCTGCAGGAGCTTGGTTGAAATACAAAGGTCACTTGGAAAACATCGCTAACAACACCCTCATCGGAGCCTTGAATAAAGAAACCGGAGAAGTGAATAAAGCTTATGACTTTGACGGGACTGCTTATGGTATTCCAGAATTGATGACCAAATGGAAAAAAGAACAAAGACCTTGGGTTGTTGTTGCTGAACACAACTACGGTGAAGGTTCTGCTAGAGAACACGCTGCTCTTCAGCCTAGATTCCTTGGAGGCCAGATGATTTTGGTCAAATCTTTTGCTAGAATTCACGAGACCAACTTGAAGAAACAAGGTATTTTGCCAATAACTTTTGCCGAAGAATCAGACTACGACAGACTATCGAGTGGAGATGTCTTAGAAACCTTGAACTTGGTTGACATGATTGCCAAAGAGGGCAACAATGGCGGATTCCTTGATATCAAAGTTACTAAGAAGAATGGTGAGACTTTTATTCTCAAAGCCAAACACACGATGTCCAAAGATCAAATTGAGTTCTTCAAGGCTGGATCAGCTATTAATTACATTGGAAAATCCAAGAAATAAGAAGGTTGACCAAGGATCTTTTGTTTCACCTGTTGTATCTATTTTGTACTAGATAGAAATACTTAATAAACTGTGCTATATACTAGCCTTTTTTGTTGTATCAGTTCTAATGATGCTGAACGTAGGCATCATATTAACGCACGTGTGCTTTACAAAGTCGAAATTCATACCAGTCAGGAATATTATACTATCATAATATTATCATCGTTTTCTGTGAGTCATAGAATGCAAATATTTATCTAATCAAAGAACATAATCTTTAATACCTGTCCAATCTTAAATGTCTTGCCTTCTTTCTCTCATTATTGGTCAAAATCCAATCCATTTCCTCCTCCTCGGCCTCGTCATCAAATCCCATCACCATGATGATCTGCGTTATACGAATAAAGTTTTCCCTCAAGGAATAGTCGTTCTTGGTGATCTCATTGATGATCATACTGATATCTTTTTCCAATTTCAAAACACCAAGAAGGTTGATTTTCTTACTGAGAAGCCATATTTTCTTCTCCATTATCTCAGCAATAAAACTGATGATCAAACTATTGATCAGGGCGAAAATATCAGGTGCAAGAATCAAGTAGTATGGCTTGACCAAAATTGACCAGTTTTTGATGAATTTTCTCACTTCTATAGAGTCAGTGTTGGAGCTATTGTTGTTTGAATGCACCAAATAGCTGTTGCTATAAGAGAAGAAGTCATTGAAGATAACTTTTATTCTGTTCTTGAAGATCTGATTGAAGAACACCAAAGAGAACTCCTTCACAATTGTGTCTATCTTCTTATTGATAGAGCTCACTAAGTTGGTGTCAACCAATTCCTTCAATTTTTCAGCATCACGACCGAATTTGAAACAGTTATCCAAAACAGTAGCTTTATACTCCTTAGAGTTTTTATAGTTTGTGAGATTCATCACGAGTTTAATGAAATACTGTTTGAACACCGACACAGAGTTGAAGTATATAATGAAATTAGTCAACTTCGTTTCGTCATTGACAGCCAAAGAGTTCAATGCATTAGCCCCTTTCATTAACATACTTGATAGCACATTTGATTGAGACGCCTTAGAGAGATTGTCGGAAGAGCTATTGGCCAAGCTGCTCAAGTTACCTGTAATAACCGGCTTATTGGCAAGGTTTTCTAGAGAGTTTTCATCATGGCTTTTATCGTTATCGTTGTTGGCAACTATACTCAAAAGATTTGTTCCTGAGCGAGGAAGATCGTCTTTTAATTTAACAATCATTATCTTGAAGAAAACAGAGTTGAGGATTCGTTTCAAATTGTTGATGAAATCTTTTAGTAGTATCGGCTGACAGGTCTCAATAGCATAAGTGAATGTCGAATTGATGATGAAAATCAAATCCTCAACCACAGACGAGACAGGGCTATTTTCTAAGGGTTTTAAGTTTTCAAGATCAAACACCGTAAGAGGGGTGATATCTTCCGTAGATGAACTGTTTTTGAGAAACGGTTTGAGAATCACGGAAAGGTTAGGAAGCTCCTCTATACGGAAGGATTTCTCAAGCGATTTCTTGATATAATACACTGAAAGCTCGTCAAAACAAGGCACCACTTTCGTTTCTATTTTGGTGAGAAACGTACTTTCAAGCAAAGGGTCCACGAGAGTCAATCGTCTTTCTGTCCGCTCAGCAGTACTTTCTGGTTGACGAGGAGGTTTTCCTGCCTCCTGATCTGCTTCATCTCTGGCATATTCGTCCCATTTCGCCGCAATATATCTACAATAGAGCCCCCATCTGTTAAGAGAGGTTGCGATTTCGTTGAGATAATCTCCGATTTCAACTACAGGTAAAAGTTCCTCTAGTGTATCGTCAACTACGTTGTTGGATTCTTGTCCATTGTCTCCGTTTCTGGCACGACTGGCCATTCTACTGCTTCGCAGCTGGCCAAGTTCCTCCAAAAACTGGAAATTATAGCTTTGCACGTCGTGTATGACCTTATCAAAGTTTCTGACATCCCAAAAGGTATCATAGATAAGCCCTGTTTGCGAGTCCACCTCTCGCTGAATCATTTTGATAATCGTTATCATTGATTTGAGGTCGTAGTATTTGAGAATCACTTGGGAATGCTGGTTGATGATGGTTGACACTATCTCAAAGAGTTTCATCATTGCGGCCGAGTAGAAATTGATCTTGTCTCTTGGAGCCCCTATTAAAAGGTTTCTGGCTTGGTCGGAGATAATATTGTTAATGAAGTTAGAATAGCAGTTCAATCCAAGCATTTTCTCGCCGATCATCGGGAAGTACGAGAAGAAATTCGTCAAGTTCACTATATCGCGTGCTTTGACGGCCTTGTTGAATTCCTGCACATAGAAGGTCTTGAGCTCCCCTATCCACTTTTTGAGCAACGTTTCGGGCCGGTCTGGAATCTCTGCGGTCGGAATCATAATGTCGGCAAATTTTGAGCTTGTGAGGATCTCTTTAGGGATATTTTTGAGGATGAACTCGATAGATTTGGAGACTGTCTGCCAATCTTTCTTCTCGATACTCTCATTTATGAGATTGATATTATTTTTCAAGTCTATTATATGCTGGACGTAAGTTTTTGTCTTTGAGACCCGTATACGCTCGTAATCGAGTATTTTCACCTTGTAGGTCAATTTGTTTGCAATGTGCGAGCTGTCAGATAGTATTTTCAAAAGAGAAGACGACGAGGACAACGAGGTTAGAAGCTCTGTCTTCGCAAGATCAAGCCTAAGATTGCTGTTAACAAACTCCAAGGATTGCTTGGAAGTAAGCTCGTTCAACAAGTCTGAGACTCTTGCATCCTCTTCCTCTAGACTACTGATCAACAGGCTCACATCTTGGTCGCTTTTCAAGCCCCGCAACTCGCTCACTAACTTCGAGAGCTGCGCATTTAGCTGCTCAGATGATAGCGCCTTTTCTAGCAGGTTAGACATCCTCAAAGACGGTGTGCTGGTGGTTTCCCTATAGATAATGATTCAATTGCAGCTGTTTGGAGATGTCTACGTGTGTTTTTCTATGGCTTTTCATTTCGCTATAGGGCTGAGATTCAATGGGTGAAAAAAAATGTCGAATTTTGCCGGAACTTAGTGCGGGAAGTAACTATTGGGCTTCATGTAGTTTTCGGTCCTCATAGACAAAATTTTCAAGATCATCTTCAAGGTAGGTATTGGCAGATGAGGGAGATGTATATCTGGGTGGGCTAAAGTATAGGAAAATATTGAAATAACCGCAAAAAATGGAAGGGCCAGCTCTCAAACCAGAGGCACTTGAAACGAAAAAGGTCGTGGAGGCCATCGAAAAGGGAACCACTGATGTCAATGCAAGATTCCACATCAAGCCAGAGGTCCGGCTCTCAACAATCGCAATCACGACGTCAATTTTCTCGATGCTTTCTGGATTCTATGAGGGGTATAGCAATGCATCATTGAGATACCTAGCAGAGAACTCTCACCGGCTTCCAAAAACGGTGGGAGGATGGTATTTCTACCACAAAAGAAAAAATTATGTGTGCATCAAAGCTGGGGTCAACGAGAGCATGGTGTATTCGATCAAAACCACTGCTTTGGTGATGAGTTATTTCTCTCTTGAGGCTTTCCTTGATGAATGGAGGGGAAAGGTTGATTTTTTGAACACTGCAGTGGCCACTGGCTTGGCTACAGGAGTATATGCGAAGTATAGTAAGTGAAGATTAAGAGGGATTGTTTTAAGTGTTTGGTAAACGTTACTAACAATATGATTTATAGAGGGTCTCGGGAATTTCCAGACAAAGCTGATGATGAAAAAGGGTATAGCGTTCGGAATTGCAAGTGGGCTTATTCAGGATACCTTGATATACCTCAGAGGCGGAAAAGTTTGGTATTTGGAGAAGTTGCAGGGCGAGAAGCGTGGTTGGATGTGAGATATAGAGCTTGTTAATAGTACGCGGCAGCAATACCCGTTGCAGATAATGTATGATAGTAATGATATTTGGAGAATCGAGCACAAAGTAGATCTAGAGCAACAACAAAATTATCTATACAGATGCGACGCTTGCAAATAAAAATCGAATATTATTGGTACCCATCGCCAAATCTCAACTAAAATATAATACTAATCAACAGAACTAAAATGTAAATTTTCGTTTATAATAATGAGGCTATTCGCCAAATAGCAATATATGGTACATTCGCCAATCAAAGAACATCTGCCTTACGCTTGCTTGGAGTCCCCCGGCTCAATTTCTCCTCGCGGATCTCACCTGTACGGTCCGTTATAGGCCATTTGCCCCAGCCATTGAGCCGTATAACAAGACAGGTAGCATTATCATCACCGCCGACTTCTTCAACATAACGAACAACCTCTTCAGCACAATTTTGAGGAGAGGCAGCCTCTGTTCCTTTAAGGTTGTAATTACTCATGATTATATCGGCTATTTCCTGGTCTGAGCAATGATCTGTCACACCATCGCTGATAAGAACAAGAAAGCATTCGTCTCCACCAATTTGTCCTACAGTTTGCTCCTGCAACTGAAATCTATTAGGCAATTTGTTGATGTAGTTCGAATTTCCAACGATGAGCGAAAGCATTTCTGGTTCAGCTGTAACCCCTTTTGCTTTGGCCGAGAAATCACCAAAAGCTCTGGTGTTGGCAAGATTCAAGTACCGTTCTTCTCCAAAGGAGTCGGTATTGACAAAAAAGTCAGAACTGTACTTGTTTAAACGCATGTTCTCAATAGGCGAGTCTGGATGGTGTTTTGACGTCAAAGAATGGGCAGAGCCAAACTTATCAATGATAAGACATTTGGTGTCCCCAA
The DNA here is from genome assembly GCA_030564765.1 of Saccharomycopsis sp. NRRL Y-5750. Classification (NCBI taxonomy): domain Eukaryota; kingdom Fungi; phylum Ascomycota; class Saccharomycetes; order Ascoideales; family Saccharomycopsidaceae; genus Saccharomycopsis; species Saccharomycopsis sp. NRRL Y-5750. Next base: position 63,956 of record JAKTZD010000022.1, on the reverse strand, counting down.
TATGCGAAACAACAAGCTTTGATACTGTGTGGTCACTGAAATACAAAAGATTCGGGTCTTTTGCGTTCAAGGTGTAAAGAAACACCGAAGTAGCCGTGGATCCTCCTGGTGGAGGTCTGTTTCCGTTCTTGTCGACCTTGTTTCTGTTTAGCACTTTTCGAGGGATGAAGCCGTTATCGGTGGTGTCAATTATGTTTTTTGTGAGCATGTCGTAGTCAAGCTGAAGGTAGGAAAGCGGAAGGCGGAGGGTGAGGTCATCCAAACAGTTGGAATTTTTCTCTAAAAGCTTTTCAAAATTTTGCCGTGCACTTTTCAAATACCGTTTCCAGTAAGTGCCAAAACGACTGTTCTTGGCAGATGTAGTGTTCTGCTGGAAGTACTCGGCATAGTCGTTGATGAGCTTTTCGAAGAACTCAACCGTGAGGTTTTCCTGGGGAAATTCTTCGACTGCTTGGCTCAAGTGGCCACTGAGATAGTTCGAGATGTATGAGCCTCCATGTCCATCGAATATATTGAAATTGAACACCTGAAGAGACTCCTCTTCTTGGTGGTCATGCCGTGAGTATCCATCATGGAGAAACCCTGTTCGTGGGTCGTCGACAAATCGGTTTTGGAGAATGTCATCGAGATTTTTGTTGCGCTTGTTGAACGGTAATGAGATGATCAGCGCACTATAAGCATCCTCGTTGTAAAACCGATTGACTCGTGCACTATAGTGACCAAAATAGAAAGGGGATTTCAATAGGGGAACCTTCAAACGGGCTGAGACCCTGTTATTGTTGTTGAGGCCCGGTGGGGCCGCGCTGTTTCCATGCGGAGCATTATAGATCATGGAGTTTCTATTGGTGTTGTTGATGTTGAAAAATATATACTCTGAGATGGATCTGCGGCTCACCCTGCTGGCAGCAAGGCGAGGCGACTTCAATACGCCAGTCCTGGTCGCCAATATCATGATTTGAGCTCTATGTGGCGTATGGTTGAGTGAGTGATCAAGATGTCATATAAGCATCAGAGAATCAGTATCTGGCAAAAGCTCGTATTATAGGCTCAGATCGTCGATCTTTCGGCCAGTTTTGCGGTTCTGTAAGAAGCAGCGTGAGGAGAGGAGCACAAAGAGCACAAAATAACAAAAAATCGTCTAGAGATGTTTGATTTTGTTTTAGTCTTAGCGTTGCTTTTCGGATTTTTGCTATAAATTTTGTGATTAATTTTGCTATAAAATTTGTGTATAAAAATATATCAGTGATTCATTTCTTTTTCGTTTTCGCTAATAATTATCGATCAATTACCGCTAATTAATTAGCGAGGAAAAAAAGGCATGGACTGCGAGGCAGCCATTTAGCGATGGATTTGGCCAATAGCTGTGTGAGATAAAACGGCGGGTGGAGGGGGCACTGTCCAAAGAAAGAGATGACTCCGTGGGCAATACAGGGACAGGGAGAAAGGCAGGCAATGCCCTCACCGTGTCAGCTGAGTGTGTAAATGCTCTCTTCGGGTGCCTGCCATCCTGGACTTAAGAGATGCGTTCAAATAGTTTCGTAGCGATATGGCTGCCGGGGAGTTTTGCAGTCTGTACAAAATAATCCGGCTGGAAAGACCGTGGGGTATGTTAAAGGACAAAACAACGAGTTGCAGAGGCGATCTCTTGAAATCTGGGGTAAAAGATTATGCTGGTAGATCCGTTGTCTCTCCATATATGCTTTATGGGCGCATGTTTTAAGTCGCTGTTTACGTTTGGATAGTAGACAACAAGTGCTGGGGAAAAAGGGGAATCATTACGAAAGTGTTAATTGTTGGTTTACAATAACACACAGAGATGGCAAGCTGCTAGATTAAGAGATGCCAGTGAAGATAGCGTGCGATACAATCGTCGAAGCGTATGTGCCCTTGTCCAGTATATTGTTTCTGGAAGTATACGGTCGATCGTGGCCCGTTTGTAAAGCCGAAGTAAGCTATTGGGTGATCACTTCGGTGATAGGACCTTAATACCCAATTTATTCGATTACCTTCTCTTTTGTCACACTGCTCCACTTTTTTTTTTGTGCATCTTAACTAACCACTCTGCAGACAATCACCACCCAGCTATATAGAGGCATTATTTGTCAATCATCGCGTTTTTACGTCTTTAAATCCGACCGATCGATCGGGGATTAGCCACGCATTGCATATCAATGTACTTGTATGCACTAATCCCATGCCAGACACAGAAACCGTTGCCGATCCTTGTCACTTCGTTGTCCGACAGGGTCTTTTGTGTACCAAGACCGGGGAGCGAATATTGCACCATACACACGTATCGCCTTTTTATTGCGAGTTTCGCCGCAAGAAAGTTCAGTAATATGGTACCATGCACCTGTTCTTGCTTATTGAGTTTTGTCGCGTCCTATAGGGTCAGTCGTATTGTAAGCAAAATAGCGTCTATTTATTGACAGTTATTGTTTTGCTTATGATGGTGCCTTCCATCAACGACTTAATCTGCGATCAAAGCGTTTTGCGTTTGAATAATGTGTCACCCAGCTGCCACTTCCTACAACCTTCTATATCGTGCTACATAATCATTGTGTAACTATCTCATTGCCATCCATATGTATTTACTTCAAAAAACCTTGTAAGCTTTTCTGGCTGCCACTGCACCACAACGCGGCCTTTTATGCATTACAGATTTTTTCTTTTAACTAGTTAGTCTGTGTGATTGAGTTATAGTATATCTAGTATAGATTTAGTGTAAGCTTAGTATAAGTTGAGTTCGTTAGTAGTCATTATGTATTTGATCCAGTTGGCCATGCAGTTCTGGTCCTGGAGGTCTTCGTTCAACGAGAACACCGGGTTTTTGCAAGCGTCCACGTTGCATTTGTTCTCAGTGTTGTTTGGACAATTAAAATACTGTTTCCACTGTATTCCCATGTCTCTGAACCAATGGATTTTGGAGTGGTCCTCAAACAAGCCCAATGCTATTGACTTGATTGTCGAGTCCGACCACTTCTCTTGGTAGAACCAATTCTCGATGTACTCATAGAAATCCTGGTACGCCGGGCTTCTGAAAAACGAGGTACGACCAATCTCAAATGCGTTTGCTGCAAAATGGCAGGTCGAATAGCCATTTGTCATCGAATTGAATTCGGGATGCTCCAAGTCCTGCAAGAGCCAATCAAAAGAACCATTGAAACTGAGATGATTTTCATTTCCCATTAGAAAATCTATCGTGTGGTCCCAAATGCCCTTCATTCTGTTCGGCTTCTCGTACACATTAAGGGCAAAGCCGTAGGTTTTGCCATTGTCCTGCATGTATTTGAAGATGTCGTAGTCGATCTCGCACATATAGGTCGTGTTAAGGTCAACTCTCCAGAAATATTCGTATTTAGATATTTCTTTTAGCTGGAAGAAGCTATTAGAGAAAAACCGGTATTTGTTGTGCAATTCCTCAGCCGCAGACTTCTTCTTTTTTTCGTTACTGCTACTGAAGATGTAATCAGAGATATCATCGACAAAGTCACGGTCTTTATTCAGTGGCTGGTCTCCGTTGTCATCCGATGTCTCGTCAACATCGCTTTCTGTGCTTCCATCCTTTTCAAGCTCTGTTGATTCTTCCTCCTCGTTCAATAGAAGATATTCCGGTCTGTTCCAATGCTTTGAAGGTATCTTGACAAACTCAACATCGCTGAATTCCTTGAGTATTTTCTTCTGGTACTTAGGCGAGATTTCGTTCTCGCTAATTATTGTCCAAGGGTAATGATATGCATTGTTAAAGATTTTTTCGACCGAAGCCAAGGAGCTCAACACCGATTCATACTCCTTTTTGATGGAGGAGACATATAATACAATAGTGGCATTAGCCTTAGAATCGCCCTCAGCTTCTGGTTTATCAGTGCTGACCTTCACGGGACGATTTATTGGCTTGGTCATCACGCTTTCGTACAATTCGCGATTTTGCTTTTGAACATCTGCAGGAATTTTTATATCCTCATCATAATGGAATCGGAACTTTCTGAAAAATGGCACGTTTAACTTGTCGTCCTCGGTCAATATGTTTTCCTTTTTTAAGACCTGCTCGTGATAACTGGGTAGCAAGTTCTGTAGACATCGCTGTGCATCGGAGTCACAGTCTGCCATTACAAATGGGGAGAGCATTGAGCTTCGCTCCCTGATGCGCACTGTGGTCAAGGTCACTATAGTTACTATTATGGTGATGTATATCGAGTATCGAAGAAGCGATCTGGGCGAAAGCTGAATGATGATATTTTGGATCTTCTGGAGAAGAATCATTTTAGCGTCTGTATTACCGATGGTTGTGATTTGTTGGATATTGTACTTGGAAAGCGCTTTATTGTTATTTCGATGATGGTGTCTTGTAGAGAATGGTCGATGGTAGTATCGCTGATATCGTGTCGAGATTGGTAGGATTACTAATTGCAATATACTATGATTGCTATTACTTTTATCAAGATTGCTATTGATGCTATCTGATCTGTATTGCTATTGAGAATGATTATCACTCGACGTTGCTATTGTACCGTATTGATATTGTTATTGGCAATTCCGTATCGCAATTATTTACAAGATAGGACCCCTAAAAACAGAGGGAACAAAACTCGCAACACTAAACCACATCGAGATTCACAACTACAAAATTAACTGGAATTCCAGAACTATATATACCGCTACAGCTTGAAGGTGCGACTATTGAAGAACAGGCTTAATCTACAAATCTTAAACACTACCTTCTCAAAAGAGCACTAAAATATCACTAACAATAATAGGAAACCAAGAAAAGCAAAAAAAAAAGTCAAAACTGGAAGACCTAGAACGTCTATAGAAGTCTGCAATACGAGACATATACAACAACCAACAATAGGCAAAGCAGGAGATGCGCAACATTACATATATTAATTGCCAATTAACAGAAACAATTGGCGAAGCAATCCTGGCTGTGGCGGAGGGCGTGGGCTTTAACAACCAGCTACTTTCCTACAAAGCCATCCGACGATCGTTAAGTGCGCAGGATAGCCTTCTTTGCTTAAGCTGTCACATGATTAGTCTTGTGACGAAAAGGTCCTAAAAAAGAAGCAAAAGCCGTGAATTCCTCTGAATAAGCTAAAAGCCTGGAAGCAGCGACAATGCAAAGTGTTGTAATAGTGTTGGCAGTGTGTACAATAGGGAGGAAAAAAATGTAACCTGATGTTACTGACTTTACGCAGCCAAGAACTACCCACGCACCCTGATTAGTCAACGAACCGGCAACCTATAGAAATGAAGTTCAAATTTGTATTTATGTAGACATAAATGTCAAAAAAAGAGGAACACTAATGGCGAACACTAATGGAGAACACTGGCGGAAATGGTAACGGAGAACACCAATGGGGAACGCAGCTACAGCAAACCTTATAGAGTATACAGAAAATCCATAAAAAAGCCTAGATACCCAGCCATAGGGCACTGCTGATAACCAGGTTTTCAAATCTAGCTTCTAAAAAGTATCTTAAAGGTGCTAGTTAATTCGTGTGAATAGTATAGAGGTAGAAGAGGTTATTTTTCTCGCATGCTACTCGCGAGCTTTTAACTGGGCTTTGAGTCTGTTTATTGTTTGAAATTGCCTGGTATTTTAACATTTGCTTATGTGTGAGACGCTGAGTAATGATTATCCATTCCGTTTGCCGGTATAAGGGTTGGCTAGACTGTTATGTCAATCATCTTGCTAAAAAAAGGGTATAAAAACACTCCACCCAACAACCTATAGAGTAAAAGCATAGGTGGTAGATAAGTTTGTTGTGAAGATTTGCGACTACTATAGGGCATACAACGGCCGTTTGGCCTCGTATTTCTTTAAGCGGACTGTAAATATTTATTTGCGCTAATAAGGACCCCTAACAGTTGTATACTAAGGGGTCCTCCGCTGGACCCGCCTGTGCTAATTTGAAACACAATTAGAGTTAGGGATACTAGACAAGACAAGGCCAGAGGCGCGGGTGTTTCTGATTAGTTGTGCGCTTAGTATATTGCTCATAATATATGGGTGTTCCATTGATGAGAGAGAGCTCTGTTGCTGATGAAGAAACACCGCTAGTTGAATATCTTAGATTATTTAAGAAAAAAGATGACTTCATGCTACATATTGGCAATGATAGCATCACAATATTTGGTATAGGCTTATGAATCAATAACATGGCAGTTATGATGCCATTGATGCCGATAATGAGACTTCAGTGATTCAATATGGAGGGAAGAGAGTTACTGAAGTGAGCAAGTAGTGGTCAATCCAGTAATTATAACGAATGCCAGTTCAACGACTAATCGGAGAACGAAGGTCGATGAAAAGAAGCTAATGATGAGATTAGATGAAATTTCTCTGATCGTTCCAAGGGATGAAAATACTGGCTCAAATCTCTAAGATTTGAAACTCATAGTGGAGTATACTTATCAGCAAATGCCAAGCAGAGACCATTTTTCAAATGTCAATGTCTCAATTGAATGTCTCAAAATCAATCACTATATACATACTGTACCTCAATGCCTTTCATCTGATGCCAATTGCGAAGCAATAACAAACACCTACATTTTAAACAAAAGGCAAGCCAGAAAACCATAACCCACCTTACTACCAATAACAATATCAACATTCGCTGTATTACTTGTATGTATAAATAACCATTAAAGGGAGATCTCATCGATTTTCGATAACAACTCTCAAACAGCAAATGTTCAATCCCCACAATAATCCATCTAACACATTACCAAATAACCAACTACTCGGCCATCTCTTCATCCTCTTCTTCGTCTTCCTCCTCTTCTTCGTCTTCTTCAGCGTACTTTTTAGCCTCTGCTAACAAATCTTCTGGAACAAACTCGTGTCTGCCTTTCGTAAAATCATTGCTAATCCAACTCATTTCCAATTCGCAATCCTTGTCTTTGAAGTCCTCGTGTGCAATGTAGATTATCTTGGCGGCTTCCTTTATGGCTTCTTTCACCGAAAGCTGTTCTAGATCCAACTTTTCAAGTTCAGACTTGGCGGCCTGTCTTCCTTTACCAACAGCAATCCCGTGATATCCCCAGTAGACTCCCGAAGGCTCAATCATATACAAATGGTACCCATCGGAATCCACACCCCCGATTATTGTCGAAATTCCAAAAGGTCTGACGGAATTTACTGTCGTGTACATTTGCACGTAATGCCCGAGTCTTGAAACGATTTGAGGCACACTGATTGGCTGTTTTGAGATAGATTTGTAGTTTTTGGCCTCTTGTCTTCCTCTATTCACTATATGTCTCGCGTCTGGAAGAAGCCCCGAGCTGACGGCCCCAATGTGTCTCTCGATTGTCTGGATTCTCTTGTTGGCGTTGCTGACCAACAATTTCGATGCCACGAGCTTCTCGGTGGCAAATACAATTCCGTCTTTGCACTTTATTCCAATGGACGTTCCTGCATTTTCCACTGCCTTGACTGCATACTCTACCTGGAAGTTTCTTCCATCTGGCGAGAAGATACTGTTAGACAAATCATATCCAGTTCCAATTGACGTCTGTGATGTCGGTTAGTATGTGTATTTGAGGGATATAGAGGGAACGCTTTTCTGCTTACCATTTTGTAGTCTTGTGGTGTGTGTTCGGTTTGTTTATCTGGGGACTAAATCTCAATTGAAGCTCGCTTCCTAGACTGATTGATGTTCAGAACAGGCAGGCTTTATCTCTTGTTTTGCCATCCAACATTTGAAAATTCCACCTACGGTTGAAAAAAAGTCGAAAAATAAGTCAAAGAAAAAAGGCCATGCGTGTGCATGTGATAATTGCAGTGCGGATTTTTCAGTTCAAAACGAGCTAAATCAAATGCCATCAAGAGCGTGGGCTTGTAGGATAGATGATATAAGATACTTTCCTACCTGCCTGTGGGGACACGCCAATCATTGATTACATAGATAGACGGTAACGTGAACTTGTTGATGGAGTACAAATGACGGCATACCACGAAAAGACCATCCGGGTGGTTGTATGTGGAGACGAGGGTAAGTATTTCAACGTACATTCCCTATCATGATATTGCATGTCAGCTAACATTACTGCTACAGGCGTGGGAAAGTCCAGTCTAATCACGTCGCTTACTAAAGAGGTATTTGTCCCAAACATTCAGCATTTGATACCCCCAATCGTGATTCCCAGAGACTTTTCAAGCTCTAATTCCGAGGCCAGCTCCACACTTATTATCGACACTACCAATGACGATCTCGAGGCATTGCAGCGTGAAATCAGGAACGCGGACGTGATATGGCTTGTGTATTCAGACCACTTTACCTACGAAAGAATCTCTTTGTACTGGATGGTGATGTTGCGGAAGATGGGTGTCAATTTGCCTATTGTTGTGTGCTGTAATAACAAGCTTAGCACTAATCCTCCTTCCTCGCTTTCTACCCCAACTCCGGCTACAAAAACGTCGCAAATATCGCCGCCTTCGACAGCTTCTGCAAGCCAGGCAACAACTACAGATTCTGAGACCACAGCTACGATATCGGACGAACTTATTCCATTATTGAACGAGTTCAAAGAGATTGAGTCGGCTATTGTTTGCTCGGCCTTTAATAATTATAATGTGAACCAGTGCTTTTACCTTTGCCAACGGGCCGTGATATACCCGCTTTCTCCGTTGTACGACTCGCAAACAAACTCGATGAAGTTGAACTTGGTTAGTGCTTTGAAACGGATCTTCTTTCTCTGTGACAACGATCAGGACGGATTCTTGAACGACAAGGAGTTTTTGCAGCTCCAACGAAAATGTTTTGGCAAAAACTTGGACGTCAATGAATTGGAAAAAATCAAAACCAGTCTTAATATTGCCAATCACAGTTTAGGGATTAGTCAGGATGATTTCATCAATCTAAATAAATTCTATGTGGATAACGGTCGCCATGAAACAATATGGGGAATTCTTCGAACCTTCCATTATACTGACTCTTTGTCTTTAGATCCAAACTTTTTGTTCCCAAAACTAGATGTGCCTGAGTCGTCAAGCGTTGAGTTGAGTCCTATAGGCTATCGATTCCTTGTGGATCTTTTTGTGTTGTTCGACAAAGACAACGATGGGGGATTGAACGAAGTAGAGTTGGCCAATTTATTCAAGCCAACTCCAGGTATCCCTTTGATCTGGGAAGACACAAATTTTCCCTTGACTACCGTGAGAAACGAACAGGGCTATATCACGCTCCAGGGGTGGCTTGCCCAATGGAGTATGTCGACGCTTTTGGACTATAAAGTGACTTTAGAGTATTTTGCATATTTGGGATTCGACTCTATGGGAAGGCAGCAGATAAGCTATAGTAGTGGCCGTTCCCGTGGTGTACGTGGTGCAAATGCCATGAGCACCCTAGCTGGTCTCAAAGTCACAAGACCCCGTAAAACTAAGCGTTTGAATGGCAAGAACAGCTACAGAATATCAGTAGTTGATCGTACGGTGTTTAATTGTTTTGTGATAGGCTCTCCTGGCTGTGGAAAAACTGCACTTTTGGACTCGTTTCTTCAAAGAACTCCCAACGAACTATACATTCCCACAATCCAGTCGCGAACTGCTGTCAATTCGGTTGAATTGAAAGGAGGCAAACAGCACTATTTGATTCTAGAAGAACTAGGACAGTTAGAGCCGGCAATACTTGAAAATAACAAAAGACTCCAACAATGCGACGTGATATGCTTGACGTACGACTCCTCAGACCCAGACTCGTTTAGTTATCTTGTAAATATTCGCGAAAAGTACCCGCAGCTTGACGAGATTCCTGTTATCTTTGTGGCCTTAAAGGCAGATTTAGACAAACAGCAGCAGCGTTCGACTATGCTGCCTGAACAGTACACCAAATCATTGCAGCTAGACTCTCCCCCATTGCACGTGTCGTGCAACTGGCCTAGTTCTCTTTTGGAGTTGTTTACGCAATTGGCAGATGCCGCACAGAATCCGTGCTTTTATACGGTGAATATCCGCGACCAATTGGCAGAAGACGAGTTTGACAATTTCAAGAATTTTATCATTGTTGCCAGTTCGTTGGGTGTCGTGATGGGTATTACTGCGTGGATCTGGAAATCGACCTTCATGAACCATCGGTGATGGCACTGATGCATATACTGTTTGATAGATGAAGAATAAAAGTCCTTCTACGAGATACTACTGACAAGGCCTGTACAAAACACAATCTGTATATATTATTATATCTATCAATGAATCAACGATAACAAGTCTTCCCACAAGACAACTAGATAACAAGTAAGATATTACTTCCCAATATTCTAACGAACAACTAAAGAGATCAAAAAAAAATTTAGACAAAAAGAATAGAACACACATAAACAACATGGATGTCGAAAACGATCACATCAACGACAACAATTAAATAAAAACCAACTAGTAATACATCATTTTTTCCCCTTACGAACAGCGTCCTCGCCCTCTTTCGCCGTATTGATGCCTTCTTCATTGACCGCCTTGAGCTTGGGCACCTCGTCGTCATCGTCAACAGCTCGCTGAACAGCTCTCTTCACCACTGAACAAATATCAACACCAAAAAAATCGTTATAGCTTGTGCTGATATCGTCAATGATGCTGTTTTCCAATTTACGCGGCGAAGAGGTTGCAGAGCCCAAAGCATTTAGCTTGCGTAAGTTCTTTTTCTTCAAAGGAGAGCCGTTTATAATGCTGGCAGCTAAAGGAGTGGTATTGGCGCTCCCCATGACTGTAGAGCCATGTCTGACGGAAACTTTGGGCGTACTTCTCAAATTGGAAAACCCAGCCGCATAGCTTGGCGTTGAGGTGATCAATTCTTCATGCATCCGGCTGCTTTGAAGCTGGTGGTGGTTTCCAGCTAGAAAAGAGCTGGAAATGCCCATACTGCGCTTGAACGACGCCGAGCTGGGCGAGGTGTAGAAGTCGTCAAGATACGACGGCGAATTCCATATTTTGCGCATGATGGACGCGGAACTCGGCGTCTTCATCCGATTGGGGGTGTTGGTCGTTGTGGTTACGGACCCTGGCCCGGTGGACGCACCCCCTGTTTGACCCAGCGCGCTGGCTCCTGCGCCAGCACCGCCACCGAGGCTGGGGCCGCCGTAATTGGCCCCCAATGAGTACGTGGTGGCCCCCGCGGCGCTTCCGGAGGCCGCAGGGGTGCCCCCGTACCCTTTCTGCTGGTTTCCGGGGGTGAGGGGCTCCAATATCGGGCCGGTTTCCGACCGCCTTATTGGCGAAAGATCGAAGTTTGAGGTCGAATTGAACGACGACGTGAAGGGAATTGCGGCTTTTGGAGGCCCGTCCTTGCCGCCACTGGACATAAATACGACATGGTCGCCGCTGGCATTGGCTGACCACGAAGAGGCTGGTGCTTCAAGCAGCGGAATAACCCCTAGGGGGTTTTTAGCCAAAGAGACAGTCATTAGCTTGCGTCTTTTTCTTTTAGGCTCAATATTCTCCTTGGAATCCTCAAGAGGCCCATCGTCCTCGTCCTCGTCCTCGTCCTCTTCTTCATCCTCGTCCTCGTCGCTGTCCTCGTAGAGCCGTTTGATGTGCAGCTGCAGAAGCTGTGGCTGGTGTGTGCCTCGATTGCTATGCGCACCCCGAACGGTAAACATGTGTGGCTGAGCATCTGCGAGCACCCTGAAGGAGTTTGCAGTACCTGCGTATTCGTACGGCAAAATGTTGCCGCTATTGTCGTTTTCATCGTTATCGTTTCCGGAGTCCGTGGCCTGGTCGGTTGTTGTGTCGTTTTCGTTATCGTCCTCGTCGTCCGCCTGGATCATGCTGGAAGAGGGGGTGATTTGCTGGTACGTCAAGCGGGGCGCCTGGGGGGCCGCCTGGGGAGCCGCCTGGGCAGCCCGTTGTGCGTTCTGGGCGGCATTACGCGCCTGGGCGGAATTTTTTTTGCTGCTGCCGCTTTTTTTCACCGCCCGTGCAGTGGTGAATGCACCCTCCATCCCAGGCTCAATCTGCCAGTAATGGCCCTTTCCGTCCTTGAACTTCTCTGATTTGGTGAAGGCCTTATTCAACGAGAGATTGTGGCGAATGGAGTTTTGCCACCCCAAATCGACGCGTTTGTAGTACCGGAAGTGGTCTGCGATCCAGTTGTATATCTGAGAGAGGGTGAGTTTTTTTGCAGGGCTTGTCAAGATCGACATGGCAATCAAGGTGGCATAGGAATAGGGTGGCTTGATGTCGGTGCCTACACATTCCATCAGGGCAATCAAAGACGCGATATCTGGACTTTCCGGGGCGCTGGCGGCCCCGGCGACGCGGTCTCTATTTGTGCTTGTCGCGTCCTCTTCTGATTCCACGTCAAACGTTCTATTGCTGTCATTGGACGCGTTTCCCTCGTCTTCTGAGAGCTCCAGGCATGTGTTGGAGGACCCAAAGCTCGACTTGCGGCTGGGCTTTCGTCTGAGGCCCTTGCGGTGTGTTTGGGAGTGTTTGGGCGAGGTTGATGATGGGGTGAGAAGCGTGACCGGATTGCTGCTGGAACCGAGGGCCTGGGCCTTTTGATTTGCGCGCTTTGCGGCCACAAGCGGCGTCGAGGGCGCATGGAAGTTGGGGGTGGATGCTGAAGAGTGCTTCATGGTCATGTTGGCGTGACAACGGGCTTGGTTCTTCAGTAAAAGAGGCAGTTCATGATACAGAGAGTCAAGAGAAGAACCACATAAACGACGCGACAGGCCAGAAAAATTTTAGTTTTTTCCCGTGGGCACTCAACCGTGGTGATGCGACAAGTTGATTGTGGAAAAAATTGCTAGAAATAGGCATGGGCAGAGTGAGTACAGCAGACGCGTCTGCAGTGCAGGAAAAATCGTGGATGGTGCGTTTCAGGACATTGAGGCGCATGAAGGCACATTTTTTCTCCAGAAAAGGTGGGCTTTCGCCCTTAAGTCACAAAATTGACTCAAGGATGGCCACAGATGGCAGGAGGTTTATTGTGCGAAGTAGATTTGGCATGTGTCGACACCCCTTTGGCCGCATTTCGGTTTTAGACGGATATGGCTACAGACCTGATGCGGAGCGAGTTCTGGGTCTACAGATACGGGGGGCTAGGATGTGTTTTGAAAGCCATGATAAGGGTTGTGGGGTAGAGTAAACGGATTTAAGAGAGTATTGAGATGACCATATCTGTAAATGTGGCCACGGTGTAAGATTCTGGGCCACTCCAATGATAACGGGAGTGGCGCGCACTAATTTTTAGATGTGGACATAATAGATATATTTGACGGCTTAGGTAGAGCAAAGACCGGTATGTACTGGCTATTGGCTACATAGATCAACAGACATGGCTACAGTATCATCATTGGATGAGTGTGAGTTTATGGCTCAACAACTAACACATATCTTTTTCGTGTCTCAACTATAGGCAATATACATTCAAAGAAGTTCATCTATTTTCTCTCTGTCTGTTTAAGATCATAGTAATTCCGATCATCAGCATCTGTGCCGTCAAGTCCTCTTCAAACACACGGCTATGTGGAGTCAGCGTTGTCACGCATGTACATCATTAGCGGAATCCCGTTGGAGGCAAAGATCTTGGCGATTGGGAACGACGAAATTAGCCCATTGAGAGCAGCCAAGGCGGGATAGGAGGCAAGATGGGCTACATAGGCCGATGCCTCGGGGATCTCCGTATAGTCGGTATTCTTTGGAGGCTTGATGAAGCCAGAAGCCTCCTGGATGTCCGAGGAGGTTCTGCTAGCCCGTGGCTCGTCAAGGATGCTGGTGTCACTCTCTTCCAGTTCCGGAGAGAACATCGTCACAACTTCAGAATGACGGGAGCTTGGTGTACGTTGAGAAGATCTCAAGTTTCTTATGATAGTTCTGATTGGCATTATGTATTCTTTTGTGGTGGTATTGACTGACAATATCGTGGTCTTTGATCGAGGACAACAAAGCTTTATCAGTGGCAGAAAAGAGACGATTATTTCTAGTGTAGAAATTCTATGTATTTCCTACCTTCGAAGTACGATTTTGTGTTATCAACAGCTAAACAAGCGACGGGTGCCTCTACGCGATGACTTGCTTATTGTGTACGTCTTTGTGTACACCTACCATGTTCCTCATTGTGGCCTTGATGGCCTATAGATGCATATTTGTGGCTAACAGGTTAGCTCTTTGTGCTACAGAGTCTGCATGTCATCCGCGTGTCGGTCTGAGTCAATCGACGTCACTCTGCATGTCATTATGCACGTCACTCTGCAGGGCGTCTGCAGCGACTCCATTTTCATTTCATCGCCGCAATTGTGCAACAGAACTACACCACCTTAGATAGCCATTCATTACGCATTTCACGACCCAAGGTACGCCTACAGAATGCAAACAAATATCATAAAAAGTCGTCATGTTATCGTATAAATCTATCCATCAGTCAACATCTAAGTCGCGCCTAAAGGGTTCACTATTTGAAATGCTTTGCAAAGGTTTTATATGGATGTCCGTTGTTCTTTTCCAACTCCTCCTCAGCATCAAAGAAAAAAAAGCTATCTTCATCGTCATCTTCGTGGTCGGGATGCAAATGGCTTTTCTTAAGACGATTACTCTTCATGGATATCTTCTTCAACGGCGAGTTTATCTGAAGGTTTAGATTGGCAGGCAAAATGTTTTGTCCCATATACCCTTTGTCTGCAACATCGCCCTCATTCAAATAGTTTCCAAAATCAGAGATCAGAAAACTTCTACTGATGTTTGATTTAGACAACTCAGAAGCACCTGAAACATCGTTCTCAACAATGCGAGAATCAGTCGAATCCATACGCGAATGCTGTTTGTTCCGGACTGTGGAAGGGGTGATGAATGTACTGGTTACGGACATAGCTTCAGGGGTCATATAGCTTCTTTCAGGGGTCATATGCGTTCTTTCGGGGGTCATATGCGTTCTTTCGGGGGTCATGTAGAAGGTTGCAGCTGGAGAAGAGCCGCTGCCATTTGTAAAAGAATCCTCATTTGCAGGTTGCGACTTAGGGCTATAAGAATTGGAATGAAGCACCTTTGGAGTGCTCATACTTGCACTCTTAGGTATGGAAATGGTTTTGTTTTGAGGGTTAGGGGCTAGGTGAAGGGCTGTGGAAACCACCTTCACGCTATGCTTCAGATAATCGGGGCCATTGAAAGTCCCGTTGAAGGGGTTATTGGAATTGAAAGTGTTTTTGACATTGAAGTTACTATTGCTGACGCTTTTCCCACTGCAATGGCTCTGGCTAGGAGCAAAAGACACTGGAGTCCTGCTCTGTGGCTTGTTTTTCGTTTCATTGTGATTATTTCCTGGCTTGGAGCCATTTGCTTGGTTGTATGCGTTTCCAATAGCGTGGCTGATAGCGTTGCCGTGGCTTTGAGACTTTGGAAGACTGTGTTTCTTGAGTTTAAGGGGGAAAGATATTTTTCTTTCGTTGGGGGTAAGGGAGTCGTATAGGAAAAGGCTGTCTTCAGGCTTTGGTCTTGGGGGAATGTCTTTGTGTTGCGACTGGCTTTTCTGAGGGATTTTATATAAAGTGTTGGTGTTTGGCTCGGAAAACAGTTTACTGTTTGCTTCGGAGAATATCTTATTGTTGTTTGCTTCGGGGAATATCTTTTTGCTGTTTGATTCGGGGAATGTCTTTTTGCTGTTTGATTCGGGGAAGATTTTGTTGATTTTTGCTTCGGGAAAGAGCTTCTTGCTATTAGACTCAGAAAAGAACTTAAGGCTGTAGTCGTTGTACGAGGAACTACTGTGATTACTGGAAGGACTCGAGGGGTACCCCAAAGAACGGTTCAGGGAACTGCTATGGCTTCTCTCTCTTCCGATTGACCAAGGTTTAGCGAGCACATTGCCAGTATTGGCAGGGGCAAGCTTTTGGGCCATGTTGGAGGGGTTCATGTCGTTGTTTGTTATTAGCTGGTTCAACATGTTCGTGGACTTCGACTTTTTCATTCTCTGAGGGCCAAAAGCTTTCTTTGGAAAGGAGTTGCCATTCTGGTTATTAAAACTGTTATTGGCGTTGATACTGGTATTCCTGTTTCCATTTTGCAAGCCATTTTGGCCGGTATTGTTAATTTGAACGTTATTGTTATTTTGACCTGCATTGTTGCTCATATTCTGATTATTCTGGCCTCCGTTAATGTAGCTACCTCCTCTTAAACCTTGAAACTGTTTTTGTTTCTGCTGCTGCTGCGCTACCTTCATCCGCTGATTCTTAATATCCAACTCATGCCGCGACTCCAAAAGCTGGATCTCTTCCCTTTTACAAGGCAACGGCGCTGTAGAAAACCACGGATGCTCCAAAGCATCAACTGCGTTGATTCTCTTCATTGGATCAAGCTTTAAAAGCCTTGAAAATAGCGCCAACGCCTCGATATCCATGGAATGAAACCGTTGGTGCAAATTGCCATCAACCTTCAACTTTAGCTTTCTTACATCAACGTTTATCTGGTTTTTGCCGCCGTTTTTGTTCTTGGAGCCACTATAGTTGTCATCATTGCCATCCGACACTCCCGCGGCATCATCCAACATTTTATCGTTGATAAGCTTTTCGTAGAACGGAATACGCGGATTGGACGTCATCGGAGACCCCGTAAGCTTAAAAATCTCGTTTAGCTGGTCCAAATCCGACTTGCCCGTCAATATAGGGCGTCTCGTGTAGAATTCGCCAAAAATACACCCGATGGCCCAAATATCCACCCCGGTGGTATAATGGCAGTCGCCAAGCAAAATCTCGGGCGCGCGGTACCAGCGCGAAACCACCAAGTTTGTCAACGGATAAAGGCCGGATGCCGGATCCGGATCCAGCCGCGCTGGCACCCCCGTTTTGGTCGGCACCCCCGTTTTCGACAGGGGGGCAAGTGTAAGCGAGAAAAGCGATCCGGGGTTCGCGTTGAACGCAAACGGCGTTGGATAGGCCACCCCGCCCGGCGGGCCGCCCTTTGTGGGCAATTTGCCCGGATACCGCCGCGTTAGGCCGAAATCCGCGATCTTTAGCACGTTGTCACGCGAAACAAGGATATTCGCGGTTTTGATGTCGCGATGGATCAAACGGTGTGCGTGGAGATATTCTATGCCGCTGAGGAGCTGGTGCATGAAGTTCTTGATTTCCGGAGTAGTGAGGCGGATGTTCAAATTGGATATTACCCCTGCCAAGTCGCAATGCATGTATGGATACACCAAGTAGAAGGTAGAGTCGTGGTCGTCGGTCAAGATGTCCATAAGTTGGATGAGATTCTCGTGGCGGACGTATTTGCCGGCTTTGATCTCCCGTACGGAAGTTAGATGGAAGTCCTGGATCGGGACACGGGCTCCCAACCCGGGCACGTGACCTTTAGGTCCCGATTTGGCAGTTTGCGCTCCAAAGGCGTTTTTGCCCCCTGTGGCGTCCTGGGAGCCTTCTTTGCTTGCCGAGCTGGACGACGAGGACACAAGGAGCTTCTTGATGGCCACTATGGCGTTGGATTTCTTCCCCACGGCCTGGAAGACAACCCCAAACGTCCCCTCGCCTATCCGTCTCTGGATAGAGTAGTCGGAAATGGAGCCGTTGGAGTGGAATGCCGTTTCCAGGCTGCTGGGGCCGGTGGAGACGCAGGGCGTGCTGTAGCTGCGCGGCTTGGGCTGGTGGGTTGTCATCAAATCTGTGACGGAAAGGGTGGCCATATTAAATCGAAATCATAACAAATGCATCAAATGCTATCTATATGGCAGGCATATGGGCTGGTACAAAGGTGGGGCATGCGATTTTGAGAGAGATAGGCAGAGTGTTGACAGGCTGGGCGTTCAGGCGTGATTGACAGGCTGGATAGACACACTGGGTTGCCAGACTGATCGAGAGATGAGGAAGAGGGAGAGGAACACATCAATGTTTTAGCGCTTCGTTTTCAAGAATTTTTTTTTTCTCGTTCCGCCCTGACAAAATAATTTGTAGGGCAGATAAATCAATTTACCAGTGTGGAAAATTAGCCGTGGAAATGCTGGAGGGGAGGAGGGATAGTGTGTACTGCAGTGTGTAGTAGAGGTAGCCTTTAAAGGAAACGCACATCAATAGGTTATATTTTGCTGTACGAGGTATATGCGGTAGAAAGTCGCCTAAGGCGTAAGCTGAAACCCACGGGAAGCTGTGGCAGCTACCGTGGGGTCCCAGGGGTCGCCCAGGGCCAAGCGTAAGGAAATGTAAGCGGGCAGCATGTGTCCCCGAAATGGAGGTCTTTGTTTATATGTAAAACGTCGAGGACATGATTTGAAGCAGAAAAGTGGCCTACGAAAGGATTTGCGCCCAGAGACAATTGCCAGAGTAAGCAAAAAGAAGAAGTAAGACGTAGATTAAGCTTGCTGCTATATTTAATATACTCTAATGGAGGTTGAGATACAGGGAGGGTATACAGAAACTGTATTTGGGGAAAAAATATACCCCTATGGAGAGATGTTGCCTAACAGTGGAACAATACTTGGGAGATGCCACGGGGGAGTAAGTTATGAGATCAAGAGGGCCATATTGTATGTGAGATAGCAGATGTATCAGATAGCAGACATGATAAGAAGAAGTGTCTTGGATGCACTAATCACCAACACCACCCCTGTATTGCAAATGGCGATCAATCTTTGTACTGCAATTGTGAGCATCCATCTTCGCCCTGCAATCACGAAAATCAATTCGTCCACATAGACAATCACAAACATCAATGCGCCCACTACAGATGAAAATCAATCAAACCCCTACAATCATGAACTTCGATCTTTTCAACGCAAACATCAATCGTTCTGATACAATCAGTTCCTCCACTACAGTACTGTCTCATGAAAAAGCCCGTGTCAGACACCGATCGACACTTCCCAACTCCGAAGCTATACCTTCCAAACTCTTATGGCTACGCGAGACACGCGGCTGCGCTGCCCTTGGCAATCCCTTGTCCGATAATAAAACCCCCTGGGCCCGTAACGCCCTGATAATTGGGTATTTTCTGCAATATAACTTCTCCTTTGGGCAATACATATTTCCATCTTATTGTCCACCTGCGATCGTGTGTTACCAAGATATTACAACATCAGAAAAAAATACATCAAAATCACTGACGCATCCAAGAGGTTATTCTCTAACTTCTCAAATGATTACCTCCCGCCCGACATGTCTTATCATGGCTCCAAAGGCTCGTGTACCATCCTCAGTGCACTAGGGGCAGTCGCCCTGGATATTACTTCATATCACATGACTTTCGGATTTTGTTCCTCAAGCTAACCGACAATATAAGTACAGGGTTTTTCCCACACTTTTCATCATTGATAGGAAATCAGCGCTCTCTCACAAACCAGGAAGCTGATTATCATAGAACAAAACGTTAGGAAATCACCGCACTACAAAAACATGTCCGGATTCAAGTTATTTTCGCTCGAAGGCAAGGTTGCGTTGATCACGGGAGCCACTAGTGGAATTGGGGTTTCTGTGGCCGAGGCTTTGGGAGAGTTCAATGCCAAACAAATCATCTTCGTGCACAGACCTTCCAAGGATCCCCAACCATTGATCAAGCGACTCCAAGCCACCAACAAAGACTTGGTTGTCAGCGCAATTGAGCAAGATCTTTCCACTATCAAGATATCGGAGATCAAAGAAAAGATCTTTGAGAAGGCCTTGCAGCTTTCAGTCACCGGACAAATTGATATTTTGATCAACAACGCCGGTACAGCCTACAGATATCCATTCGAGGAATTCCCAGACGACAAATATGACGAGGTTTTGCATGTTAATCTTCACGTACCAACAAAACTCACCCAATTGGTCGGGAAACACATGATTGACAATCACATCCGGGGAAAGATCATTATCACATGCTCATTGAACTCATTCTTTGGGGGCTTCAACATTGCAAACTACTCTGTTTCTAAGGGTGGTGTTAGATCATTGGTTCAATCTCTTTCTAACGAGTGGGCCTCAAAGGGTATCAACGTCAACGGTATTGCTCCAGGATTTATCAAGACAAACATGACTGCAGACATCACCGAGGACCCGGTTATTGGGCAACAATTGTTGGACAGAATTCCTATTGGTCATTTTGGTGAACCTGACGATTTCAAGGGTGTCACTGCTTTCCTTTGCTCCAATGCAAGCAATTACGTCAGTGGGGAGTTAGTTACCGTTGACGGTGGATGGATGGGGCGTTGAGTTTTGCCACTTGTGGTTGCTACAACAGAAAAATTGGCCTGCAAAGGTTCTTGATATAGATCTGATATGATGAAAAGCCTGATTACGTTATATAAAACTGATAGAGAATGATAGACCTACAACGTTTTTTAGGCTGAGTGATTGATATATGTAGGTGCGTCATAGATGGAGATAACTTTACTACATCATAGAAAAAGTAAGACGGAAATATCAGAAGCATCGGAGACTGAGATACATCCAGTACATATAAATAGGCCCTCGATCGATTGATGATCTTCGTAGCTCACCCGATGGGCAGTACGACCGATCCCACCTCAAATTACCCCACAGAATTTGTACAGATCTACCAGTCCATTTTATGTTCACTCCACCAAGCCTTTGTAAGGCAATGCATTCGCCATCAGAATCTATATATAGTCTCAGCACTCATATTAACTGCCCGCTGCCTACCCTATTTATCTAATCAGCCACTGTGACACAACTCTGACATGGCCCGCTTTGCTTTTCAAAGCCTCTTCAGAACCCAAATTTGGGTTCTCCAAGATCTATGCACAGCCTATGTCCTCTGAGACATGTTAGCGGGCAGATCAGGTGACCCTCCCGTATACGGAACGTAAGCCTGGAAAATACAAAAACGTTGCAAGAGACGGAGCCAGCAAGAAAAAAGACAAAAAAACGCTTAGTAAAAATAGAAACCGACCTGATCTGACTGATGCCTTATATATAAACCACAATAAAGGGAGCTATATAGTTGCAAGAAAGGCGTTTTATTTGTCTGACTAGTGATCTCATTGACATCCATTTTTTTCATAACCGACTGTCCAACCATCAATCCCGACCTATTCAGCACTCGGTTGAGGACGAAGCAGATCACAAACGCATACTTCCTTAAAACTCTTTGACTGATAACGCACTGCTTCTGCTTCTTCGATAGCTTATAGACAAAACATCAAGACACCACCATGGCACTAACAAGAAGAGCCAACAGACTCACCTTTGGGCTAGAATCCTACGATGCAATAAAGACTTGGAGAAGATGGAGACTTGACGATTTTCTTTGCGTGGTAGTGCTACTTGTGATCTATGGATTCATCAACAACGCTCCACCTTTTCAGAGACAATTCTATATCAATGATTTGAGCATTTCCCACCCTTTCACCGAACACGAACGCGTAACCACTGTTGAATTGGGAATATACGCGATTGTTGTTCCCTTTGTGATCCTTGTTATAACATCTTTGCTTTTGACCAATCAACACCGCTTCTATACCACGTGGGTTTCGTTCACAGGATTTGCCATTGGCTTGTCCTTGAATTGCTTGCTTACTGGGATTTTGAAGAACTGGATCGGACGACCAAGACCAGATTTCATATCAAGATGCAACTATAAAAAAGATACAGCTAAGGACACTCTTGTTTATGCTTCCGACGTGTGTACGCAAACGGACCAAGCCAAATTATGGGATGGTTTTAGATCCTGTCCCTCGGGCCACTCGTCCACCAGTTTTGCAGGGCTTGGATATTTAACTTTCTGGCTATTTGGCCAGACTTTGGCTCTTCGTAAATCCGCAGGGGCCTGGAGAGTCTGTTTCTGTTTGATCCCTGTGCTTGTTGCAGGGCTTATAGCCATCTCAAGAACTGAGGACTATAGACACAGATACTCTGATGTGAGTTTGGGAAGCATAATAGGCATAATCTGTGCGTTCTGGGCGTACAAACGAAACTTCCCAGCATTTACTGCCAAATTCAGCTATATCCCCTGCCAGTTGATTGAGGAAAACGACATAGACAACCCATTGGTGACCGATTTCGCCGGTGAGAGAGAGGATGAACAGGAGGCGTTGTACTTTAGGGCTCCGGCCATTGGCGAGCCATGATGCCTTTGAATTGGTTATATTTAGAGACATAAAGAATATTATTTGATCAGTATTTATTTGACAGCTGTATACTCGATGTGCGCGTAGACGGCGGTGCACATGCATGTAGGCGATATTTAGAGTTTTTCCAACAGCATGCAAAATTTTTCTTTATTTTGTTTTTCTACAAAAAGAAAATTTTGCATCTCATTGAAAAAAAATTTTTATATAATGCTGGGTTTCCTTTTGTACTGCCACTTTGTTGTTCTTACTCTTATACTCCGAATATATCAACGGAATCTATCACACAAAACACATACACACATACACAATGGAACACTCCGACAATCTCTTGCCAATCGCAACCTACAATCTTGCTCTTAAGCCTTTCTCCCCAGCCCAGGCTATCAAGGAAAGCTTCCCAATCACAGTTCACATCACCAGTGCTGCTTTGGACCCAGAAGCTGTTGACGATGACGCTGAGCCATCGACCTTGCGTCTCTTGAAGCGCCCCTTTGTTGAGGACGACGACGACGACTTGTACGACGACTTGGACTCCGAGGAAGAGGCCGAATTAGATGCCTTGGACTCCGATGAGGACGAGAAGAGCGAGGAAGAGGAAAAACCAAAGAAGAAGGCCTCCAAGAAGTCCAAGAAGGAGGCCAAGGTTGAGGAGGAGGATGACGACGAGGAAATGTCCGAGGACGACTCCGACGAAGACTCTGACGACTTGGAAGACGACGATGACGTTGAAGAGTTCGTGATCTGCACTTTGTCCCCAAAAATTCAATACCAGCAGACCCTCGACATCACCATCAACCCAGACGAAGAGATCTACTTTGTTGTCACTGGATCCTATCCAATCCACTTGTCTGGTAACTACATCCAACATCCAGCTGATATGGAAGACAGCGATGAAGATGACGAGGACTCTGACGAGGACTACCTTGATGAGGACGAATACGACTTGACTCCAGATGAGGATGAGCTCGCCGACGCCATGGACCCTGAAAAGATCAAGGAGATCGTCGACAACGAAGCCTCCGAGGACGAAGAGGAGGAAGAAGAAGAGGAAAAGGAAGAGGAAAAGCCTAAGGAAGAGCCAAAGGAACAGCCAAAGAAGTCCAAGAAGCAGTTGAAGAAGGAGGCTGCTGCTGCTAAGAAGAGAGCTGCCGAGGAGGAGGCCGAAAAGGAAAGCGAGTCCAAAAAGTCCAAGAAAGAAGTCAAATTCAACAAAAAGTTGGAACAGGGCCCAGCAGAGTCTGCTGAGGGTAAGAAGTACACCAAGAAGACCCTTGATGCTGGTGTTGTTATCGAGGACAGAGTCACCGGTGAGGGTGTCAAGGCCAAGGCCGGAAACAAGGTCGGTGTCCGTTACATTGGTAAGTTGAAGAACGGAAAGGTGTTTGACAAGTCCGTCAAGGGAAAGCCTTTCACCTTCAAATTGGGCAAGGGTGAGGTTATCCGTGGATGGGATATCGGTGTTGCTGGTATGGCTGTTGGCGGTGAAAGAAGAATCAAGATTCCAGCCGCTGCTGCTTACGGAGCTCAATCTTTGCCAGGAATCCCAGCCAACTCTGAGCTCACTTTCGACGTCAAGCTTGTTTCTATTAAATAAGTGTATTTGCTATGAAAAAAATTAATCCGTCTCTAAATGAATGTCATATTTGTCTATAATTCCAGTTGTTTGTTTGCATCTGTAAATTCATCATGGATTCCACCTGTGTATGCGTATGGAGAATTATCGTATGTTTGTCTGTATCTGGACTGATTATCGCTACCGCCTATTAAAAGTTACTGTCTGTATCATAGCTTGCTTCTAGCATGTGGTAACCCCTCTCAATTGAAGCACCTGGAAGCTGTTGCTGGCTGCTTGGTTGAAGATCTAGAAAGGTAATCTAAGTAGATATCCAGAGAGTATGTCCCCCTTTGGATCGTATGCATGTTATGCAGTTTGCTGCACATCGTGTCGTAGCAATCATGCATCATGCTGCACATCCATACATGTTCATCGGTAGCAATCAAGCACCCCTCACGTGCCATGTGCACCCTGCCACATACGCCTACCTCATTGCCCATTTTCTTTTTTTCCACTACGCCCGATCACAACACCTTCATCTCTATAAACACAAAGGACGATCTGGAAGAAAAAGAAAATCACACTCAGGCGGTTTCACCC
This sequence comes from Saccharomycopsis sp. NRRL Y-5750, assembly GCA_030564765.1. NCBI lineage: Eukaryota > Fungi > Ascomycota > Saccharomycetes > Ascoideales > Saccharomycopsidaceae > Saccharomycopsis > Saccharomycopsis sp. NRRL Y-5750. Next base: position 39,818 of record JAKTZD010000022.1, on the reverse strand, counting down.
GACAACCACACATCTCGTTCACCTAAGGAGCCAGGATCCCACATTGCACCACCACACTCTTTGCATGGTAAGCAATTTTATACAGCAGCCGCAAGTTTAAACCCAGCCCCTGTTCTTCGTTTTTTTTCCAACCGTTTTGCCGTGGACATATTGAGGCTCAATCTGTCTTCACTTGGATGTACCACAGGCTGCAGCGGACATAAAGGACTCTCACTCAGTTTTAGGGGAAGAAAAGACCCTGGGCTACTCGAAAATAACTCACCCTTCCAGCCATGTCGAGCAGAAAAACATTGCCCGGCTCCAGGAACGCTATCCTGACTCCTATCATCATGGAGCACAAGATCAACGCCTTGGATGAAGTCACATTTCCTCCCTGTGAACATTTGCTCAAGCTCTGGGCCACCCCGGCCAGAAACTCGGTGCTCAAGAACTACAATCTTGCCATCAAGCTTTCTGTGCTTGCCAATCCTCCGCCTGGGCTTAGCTACAATGGCTTGAATGGAGGAGGCTCTGCGGAACACCACCACACCAGCTTAGCCACAGGTGGCGCGGGAAAAGTTGGTAAGAAAACCATCCCCATCGACCACAAGCGGCTCCTCAAGTTGCGCTCCAACCTGTATAAGTGCGCTGGCTGCGACCACAACTTGCTGGTGAACCTTATCTGCTTGCAGTGTCCCCATGTTGGCTGCTTTGACAAACGCCACGCCTTGAAGCACTACCAGACCGATAAGCACGTGTTCGCAATATCCTCATTGGGCGAGATTTACTGTTTCCTATGCGACGACTATGTGTCGAATCCGCTTTTGGAGCGGGTCCGGATCGCGGCGATCCAGAAATCCAACCGGCTTGCGTCCGCACCAGGAATGCCTATCTACCCGTCTGCCAAGCAGTTGTCTGCGGAGTCACGCAAGTTTATTGAGGAGAACTCCACAATCCCTACATTCAAGGCCTCGACCGGGCTTCGCGGCTTTGTCAATATGGGAGCCACGTGCTACATGTCTACAATTATCCAGACTTTCATACATAATCCGTTGGTGAGAGAGCATTTTCTCAGCGGAAAACACATCAATTGCTTGAAAAGACAGCAAAACGACGACACATGTGTCACATGCAGAATTGACGAGGTTTTCGCGGACTTTTACACCTCTAACTCGGTTGCTGGCTATGGGTTGACTAACTTTTTGTCCACCTGCTGGAAAATCAACAAATCCTTGGCAGGATATTCGCAGCAGGATGCTCATGAATTCTGGCAATTTATCCTCGGAGAGTTTCACAAGTCTTATGTGATCAACAACGACAAAAAAATCAATGGTGACGGGGCACAGGTCAATGTTAACAAGCACAAACGGTCATCATCAATATCCTTAGGATCTATATCAAAATGTGAGTGTATCACCCACCGGATGTTTTCTGGAGAATTGCAGAGCTCCATCAAATGCCACCAATGCTCAACAGTCAATAAAACAGTCGATCCAATGATTGATTTGCTTCTTGAGATCCAAAACAAGTCAAGTAAATCCTCAACGCCTACTCCTGCTAACGGAAACGGCAGCAAAGGCTCTACAGGAGGTTTCAAGACCTTGGACGATTGCTTGGAATGGTTCACAAAACCCGAGGATTTAGAAAGTAACTACAATTGCACGGTATGTGATTCCAAAACCTCTGCGTCTAAAAAACTCTCAATCAAGAAGCTCGGTGCGGTTTTGACAATCCAACTCAAGCGGTTTGAGCATTTGCTGACCGGACAATCTATCAAACTAGAAAACCAGATAGAGTTTCCAATATTGTTGGACATGTCAAAATACGTCACGCATTCGGTGAACGAGTCCAGGAGACCAGGAGAGTTGGTCTATGAACTATTTGCTATTGTCTGCCACAAGGGGCAGGTCAACACCGGCCATTACATATGCATCATTAAAAGCCGCAACGGCGAGTGGTTTAAATTCGACGACTCTATGGTGACTTTAGTATCCCAGAAAGAGGCGTTATCTACCAGCGCTTATCTACTTTTCTACATCCGACACCAATTCCCATGATACTTACGCAGGCACGCCAGTAAAACAGAGAACCATTATTCTTTAAAAAACATGACATTGCATTTCAATAAATAACTTTCATTTAGTAAAGAAAGTGTTCTCATTGTAAGGTACGTTGTATATAAGGTGGTAAACTTTGGAATGAAATCATAAAAGCATGAGATTGCATTTCATTTGAGGACCTTCATATGGTAAAGAGAGGTAGGTTCTCTTCCGCATAACGTTCTCATTTGATAACTTTGAGCATTATTGCATGGCTATCTCTTGCCTTGTTGTTGTGGTTTCTCGTACACAGAGGGTTTCAATCTATTCTGTTTTGAAAACAGTGGTGTATGTCGACAAAATATAAACAGATTTTGTTGGATAACATCTTACTGAATGTGAAGCGAGAATCTATATCAAAATCTAGGCAGCGTGGAAAGGCGTACAAACTGTGAATATCATGTAACGAACACGGCACAACAGACTTACAATTGAGGGTGTAACAAAAACATAAATCTATATTAAAAGTCTTTGGGGCGAAAGTAAAGCATGGTGTTAAGAAACACGCGTTCATAAATACATTTATAATATTCTATAGTGATCAAATCACAGCATCAAAAATCTGAAAAAAAAAAACATACTATAGGCTCAAAAGTGTAAGTGAAGGATGGTAACAAGAAACATACAAGACTCATCTTATAAAACAACTAAAAAGCTAGACACCAAAAGCACAGAAAGAATCATCAACGACAATCTGGAAACGCTAGAAACGCCGCCATTGCTTTTGGTAGAATTTCCTTCGGTCTTCCCTGAAGCAAGCGTCGATGTGACCAGGGTGGTCGAGGTATCAGAAGCAGTTGTTGTAATCACTGAAGTTACGTTGATAGATGATTTGGTAGTAGTGAGGTAGATGGTACTGGAAATGGTGTTACTGCTTATAGGTACAACTGACTCCGTATATCCTTTGTAGACAGTACTAGTTTCAGCAGGTGCCAAGAACGATAACACGTATGTGTGGCCGTTATAAATCGTGCTGATGAAGGTTTCGTGTGAAATCGTGTAGGTTAATCCATCACTGGCCCATGTGTAGATGAAGCCAGATACTAAGGTGTTGAAAAGGAATAGGACAGTTAAAAAATTTTTTGAGAGTTGCATTTTGCTGTGGGGGAAGAAACGTGCCGAGGAAGGCTAATGTAGAGATACGTGGAGAAGTCAAAGAGCAATACTTGATGACTGGGTTTGGTATTATAGTGAATAAAGTGTGGCCTTTTTGTTTCTTCAGATGATTATCAAATCTTTATATGGATTTTTTAGCAAGCATTCCCCTCAACAGAATGCCCGTATCCATTTTTTTCTTCTAATTATGGTTTTGGTACTTTAAACTTCTTGAAACTTTTCTTGCAGAGTTTGGTGGAAATGCACAAGTGGAGTGCGACTCAAAAACATATGACGCTCCTATTCCCCTGGTACAACAAGCTGGAAGTGCATGAATTAACGCGGTCTAAGCCAAAATATATAAAAAAAATCACACAATAACGTTACTGGCTATAAGTGCAAAACACCCGGCCCTAACAGCCATTAGCAGCGATGCGTCTGAGTTGGTACCTTAATATGCAGGTCAATAAAACCTTGCCTAAAAGGCTAGTTTTGCCTAAAATTTTTATCCTTAAGGATTTACGTCTGAGCTTGTGTACGTTTTGGAATCGTCCAGCTAAACAAATAGCGCTAAAAAAGTACCTAGGAGTAGACACTGCTATTACATCCCCACTCTTCAACGCTAACTGACTGAAAATTTTCAGTCCTGGTGCTCCTTCTCTGCGTCTTCGTTTCCCCCCTTTAGGGTCCTGCGGATCGCGTACCTTGCAGGGACGATTCTTCTTTTTCCCTAGCAATTTTCTTAGTGAATATCTGAAACATAATAACTATGACGTTCTATTCCTGGGCCAGGAATACTGGCAAGGGTTCTTAGAATCTAATGAGTATAATATAGTATAGCTATAGATATAACTGAGTGATCAGCCGTGGATTGAAATGCTAAAAACGCAAAAGAATGTATATCAACGTACTATTATTATGATACGACAATGCTTGTACGAAAATTAATTGCTATGTGGTATACTATAACGACCATATAAGAATCACAAGAAAGAGAAATAGATGATATAGAAGCAGCTATGTTTATAGACGCCTCACGAATATGAAAAAAGAAGAATTGAACCTTGATGTCTGACGCTCAAGCCACTATTTATGTCAGTAGAAACAGTGCGCGTCAGTATGTTTAGTATCTGACTTAATTGAAACGTCTAACATTCACAAACGTCTCAATGTTTCCAATCTGTGACACTTCTCTTTATACGCCTCAAACTGGCTTTGTAGCATTGTAACTCCATATATCATTACTCTTGTGGCACATAAGATTTGCTTGCAGGTCATTATGCCTTGATACCTGCAGACCTAACATCCGTTCTAGACTGAATGACCCTACATAATCATTCACCTAGCACAGATCAGATGCAAGGTAGTTATGTGCAAACCTCAAGGCCTTGATTCAATGCTCAACAAAGTACTTCCAAAGAGACAAATTTCCTATTGATGCCATATCTATAGCGCTAAAAGCAGAGCAACATTTTAACTGATTTGGAGATCTGTACCGCTATTCAAGTACGATTTTTGATTAGCAAGGCAAACACCCATTATAGAGTCTCGAGCTCATTGAATTTCGTACGCATGCATTTAGTTCTTTCTAGTTTTCATGAGCTAATCGCTGGACGATATCATAGTACCGCGTTACTCCACCTCGTCTTTTTAGCCAACATGCAGCTGATTGTGACACAAAAATTAATTACAAATATAATGAGCTCGAACTTTCGAGGACAACATCAACCCAGATGATACAAGTAAGATGAAGTAAGAGATAAAAAAACAATTTACGCAGCCCTTGTTATTTATCCATGACGCATTTTCAAGGGTTTCGAGAATACAATCATAAAAAAAATCACTAATTCAAATAGTAGGGCGGTATCATAAGTTATCTGTTGATTGAGGCAATCAATAGTTTCACCAAGAGGACAAGAACAAAATAGATTACTCAAACAATTACCAACGACAATGCTTCCGCATGACCAAAATACTACTGACCTAGAGCACGAGCTTGCCAATTTGAGCATCGAGAATGAGGCATTCCTGATCAATGAGACAGCTTTGAGCCAAATTACTGCACGGTTGGAAGCTGTGGAGATGGCACTCGCAGAGACGCAAACTCGAAATGATGCGAAATTTGAAGCGATACAAGAGCTTTTAACACGGGTATTGCAACACATAGAAGAAGCAGATTGTTCCAAGGGAGCCGCCTCTCAGGAACGCAGCACAGAAGACGCTCACAACTCCACAAATACAACCTACAGCTACTATTTTTGACAAGATACAGTAGCTAATCTACCGCAAGACCTTTTACAGGAAGTTTGCGACTCGTACTTTTCCCATTTGATTCCCATAGGATTGCAATGATTTGTGGCAAAACGTAAAAAGATCTCTTCCGGTCTGAAAATGGAGTTCACATGTATGCTGATGATTGCTCTTCATGATGTTTTGGTTCATCAGCTGATTTGGTGGAAGCCGAGCTGAAGGCACCTGCGAAATATTCCTGAAAATCTTTGCAAGCACTCTGTGTACGTTTCATGTCTTCAGGCTAGAACCGTATTCACCTCTTATCAGTCACAGGCGGTGCATTCACACCTGTATATAATATAAAATTAATACTCACATATACAAACAGCTAACCGAACGTAGTCTTTCGGTGAGATTTGTTCAAAAAGGAAAAATTGTAAGCTTATATTGATAGAATGTACATGTAATGGAAAGCTTTGTTAGGAAGCAAGCAACCTTTGCAACTCAATCGAAGAAGTCATCATCATCATCATCATCGTTCCCAGTGGTTCTTGAATCTCTTATTGATTTTTTCACAAATCTCAATCTATGCGCTTCTTTCAAATCTTCGTCTAGCTGGTTGATTACGAGTCTCTGATCGGACTCTTTGACTGCACCAATATCTACCATCACTCTCTCGAGATCTTCAATTGTAGTAGCATTACCCCCTAGTTGAGTCAAAGTAACATATTGTTTGACAACATCTCCCTTGTGATAGATGAGGATCGTTGGGCAGTTTCCCTCAGGATAATTTTCAATAGCTCTAGAGCCTGGAATCTCCACAAACTTTTGCTCTGGAAACTTTCTTGCCAATTGAATGAATAGTTCACTCAATAATCTTGACTGCAATTTCGACAGTAATGTCAAGTGAACAAAAACAAACACAGACTCGTCATTCTCACTACAATCAGTGATTTCCTGTTTGTATTCTGGCTTGGAGATCGGATACACCGACCCATACTTTGCTTTGCTGGCTAGTTGCTTGATTTCGTTCATTCTTTTCTGTTTATATTCATTCAAAAAATCTTCATCTTCCTCGTCTTCCAATTCGTCCAATTCGTCCAAATTTTTGCTTTCTAACCTATTGTCGTGTTGTTTCTGAACTGCTTCAGCCAATGCCTCTTCCAATTGCTCAGTTGGAGATGGGGGTCTAGGTGGAAGCACCCCCTTGCTTCTCAAGATATCATTCCATTCGGTGTCTTCTTCTGGATCCACTTGCACTTGCATTTTGACGCTATTATCGAAGGTTGTCTGTACATAAGGCAATTTTTCAGTATGAGTAGTCATCATAAGCATGATGATGAATCAAAGATTTTTCTTGAATATTTGCTGTTAATTTTTCGATGAAAATTGAGATATATTACCATGGGAATGGAATATGGTATAGGCGATCTGACATGAAGTTGGACACAATATTGTGCTGTGGGTCAGGTACTGTAGTAAATGAAATGGGCACATTGCTCAATTGAGATACGGAAATCTATAGAAAGGAGTCTCAAATAGTGTACTTTTATTGCTATATGTTGCATACTGGAATACAAATGTACTACACATTCAATCCAAGACCTGAGAGGCAGCTTTTCAAAGATTACAACCTACAGTACCACGATAATTATCAAGAACGAGTAAAAAAGTCAAGAGCATGCCATACGATTAATCGCGGGTGCACTCAGGAAATTCAGAAAAGACAAAACTCATCTCTACATACACAGCAAGTGACACTCACTAGTTGAAAGCAATACAAGTCAACTCCAGTCACTGTATCATTATTTCAACCAGGTTCCATAACTGCAGTTGCACAGCCCAAATCTCTACTTCTTTCAACATACCCCAATAGCTAACAATACATTACAGCCAAAAATCACAAAGCTATATCAAATTCGTTACCATGTTTTTTGACCGTAAGGGCGCACATCCCGTAAATCCTACTGATGTTGCCACTATAAAACCTATTCTCCTTCCTTTGGGACAGTTTTACTAGGTAGTATGTCTTTGAAAGTAATGCTCATTAGCTTGTCAAATATTATAGACGGCTGTTGATTGAGCACCACCGCCGTGTTATTTGCGGCAAACGTGCCACCTGGTGTATTGATGTTAGGGGTGGCATTGGCAGAATTTGGAGTCAATCCACGTTTCTTTGTGTTCGCCAGCGAGGGAGAGACTGTTAATCCAGAAGAGTTTCCTGCAGAGTTTCCTGCAGACGTAGTTGTTGTGGCTATTAAGTCGTTTGTGCTACTATTTACACTCTTTATTATTCCTGTCCGTCCATCAGGGCTATCGCCGTTTTCGCTATTCTCTCTATCGAACTTTTCAAGCTGTGCCTCAAGCTCCTTGATGTTGCTCGTCATTTCTGTTACCTGATACTGGTAACCAGAGGACAACGTGAAGTTGCTCAACTCCAAAAGTATTTCGAACGATTTTTTGAATGCTAAGGTAGATGAAAGCAATCGCGAGTTGATTACATCGTAGATGTGTGGACTCATATACACATTAGGGCCAATCACATAGTAAGTGCTCAAAACATGAGCTTGAACGATGTCGTTACCCACCCTGCGCTGTTTTCTGATCACCCAAAAATCAGGTTCTCTCACATAGGCAATCATAAACTCGATACCCCTCATCTTGCAGAGCTGTTCAATAAAGAACGGGTGTGACTGGGGTACGTTTTGTAAATTGAACTGCACATTTGCGCTGAACTGCGACTGCATTTTCAACACCTGGTTGTTGGACGTTCTGTCAAAGAACGGCGACTGTGAGAAGTAATCCAACACATTTGCTGTGTTTAGTCCAAACATCTGGATCCATTCTGGAGAAGACCACTGAAGCTCATCAAGGGGAGTTGCGTCGGTCATCTTTTCACTGTTGTTGTATTTTAAGCTTGTATAATGATAGAGTTTTCATAAACACTAGAGCTTCCCAATGAATGAGCATCACAAAGTAGCCATGGTCCAAAATAATTGAATAAGAAAGATTAATTCGAATGTAAGGATGTTTTTCAATATGCACGGGTGTAAATTACGGTTCTGCTTCCCTGGCCGACGGTTCTCCAATACTGAAAAATATCAGAAAGAAAATTTTTATGATTTATGATGATGAAGTGACGTTCAGTAGATGGTAGAAAAAGCCTACCAGTTACACACAAGCATAATCTTATAGTACCGAAAATGTTCAGAAACATCGTGAGAGTGCGCAACTTCAGACAATTTTCGACAAGTCTTACCAACAACTTGCCTCAACAGCCTTTGAAAATACCTGCCCCAACCTCAGAGGTTCCAGATGTTGCAACATTCTTGAAAAAAATAGGGAGAGGTGCTGAGCAACAGGCCGAGAACTTCACAAGCTGGAAGGCTTTGTTCAGAATAACCAGTGCCCAGATGAAAGAGAAAGGCATTGACACCAGTCTCAGACGCTACATATTAGATTGGAGACACAAATTCTCGCGCACCAACGGGGAGATCACTTTGAAAGAAATCAAAACAGGAAAGAAAGTCAATGGAGGTGAGCGTAAGAGAAAGGAGTTTTTGGCAAAGAAACGCATTTTGGACAGAAACGCAGCCAGAGAAAGAGCCGCCAGCTTGCAGCAGGAATAAGTGACTTGTGGGGGAGGTGGATAAACGATAACTGGACCGAGGTGAGTGTGTTCTTGTATTTATAGAGGCATTGCAGTTATTTGTGCATTGCAGTTATTGGATGCGTTTGGTAGTTATAATGAATGATCTTGTATTTATAAGGGTGTACGTTTATCAATGTAATATTGTGTATATATATCAAGATGCTACAGATAGTTCCAGAAAGAGGTTGAGGGTTTTATCAAGCGAAGTTTAGGCCGATCCAACCCAGAAGGCAGTGAAAAATTACCTTTTCTAACAGACTACAGTTAACACTTTTCATTCAAACAGCTCATAATATTAAAGTCTTATAGATATACTATATATCAATATATCTACTCAAATGTCTCTATATCAGAAAGCCCTATAGGAAACTTCCAATTCTATCAGATCTATCTAACCTAGTTGGCAGCGGAGAAGTATTCCTTGGATTCCTTGACAGATGGCTTGATGGTAAGAGAACCCTCAGTCCAGTTGGCTGGGCAAACCTCACCGTATTTCTCGGTGAATTGGAAAGCCTCCAACAATCTGTAGGTCTCCTCAACGTTTCTACCAACTGGCAAGTCGTTGATGGTGGATTGTCTCAAAGTACCCTTTGGATCAATGAGGAAAATACCTCTCAAAGCGACACCTTCCTCCTCAATCAAGACACCGTAGTCCTTGGACAAGGAGTGGTTGGTGTCAGCAATCAATGGAATGTTGACTGGACCCAAACCACCTTCCTTTCTTGGAGTGTTGGTCCAGGCCAAGTGGGTGTATTCAGAGTCGGTGGAAGCGAAGAGAATAACAGCGTCCTTGGCGGCGAACTTCTTGGCAGCCTCAGAGTAAGCAATGATTTCAGTTGGGCAAACAAAGGTGAAAGCCAATGGGATGAAGGCAAGGATAACCCATTTCCCTTTGTATTGTTCCAAGGAGACGGTCTCGAAAGCACCGTTAACAACGGCAGTCTTGGTGAAGGTTGGGGCTGGTTTTTGAACAGTGGCGACCATTTTGAAAGTATCTATTATTGAGAGGTTCGAGGAGAAGTGTGTATTCAATTGCTACAAAGAAGTACAGATGAAGATGAAAAAGAAAGAGGAAAGAGTAAAACAGAACAAAGGTGAAGTTGATGGAGGAAATCTGAAAATCGAGGAATTGCCGGTTCTTAAATATTATTCCTCGCTCGTATTGGCAGATCTCCTTTCCCACCGCTTTGCCCACTGCACTGTAACTCTAAACTAGGCCAGGGGATTACGTTTTCGCGTTGAGTGCAATTTCCCCATTACGAGAGAAGCTTCTAGTCGAGAGCTCCGGTGAAAAACGCAGCCTTTGCTTGGTCTAGATCGGCAATGCTGATTAAAAAAATGCTTTACGCACCGCCACAGCTTGGCTTTTCGCTTTCGAGCGGAGCCCTCCGGAGCGGGTGTCTGTGGGGGCCCTAAAAATGTCATATCTCTGGAGAAACAGGGAATACCATGTGACAAATACGGTTATCAAAAGGATCTTCAGGCATCTAGAGCCGGCCTACTGAGTAATGGCTGGTGCTACGTGTTGTTGGAAGATCTGATTAGTTGGGCGATTATAAATTCAATGCTTCTATAACATGTCGTAATGATAACACTAAGGTTGTTGGGTGCTCCTAAATCAGATGGTCTATTTGTAAGTCTGCAGAGACAATGCGATTAGTAAGGTCGACGCCTTTGTATTCTGGGTCCAGATCGCTGTCTTGGGACTGCGTGGCGTTTTCTTTGTCATCACTTTCAGCCGTAGAGCTTTCATGTTGATCCTCGGAGTTTAGATTTTGTGCATTGCGATCCGGCATTTTTTCCCCATCATCGAAACTATTGACTGACCTGCCATCACCGTCTTTCTCTGTTTCATCACCGTCATTATCTGGAATATCCTCTGTTTTTGAGACGGTGTTCTTTGAGATCTCTTCTATGTTTCCAGTGCCTTTTTCTGAGTCTCTCTCTGCTTCTGACGACGAAATAACGTCGATGGCAATGTGGTCGGGGTCCTCTGAAACATTTCTCGAATGCTTTCCGTCTCGACTTTCCCTTTTGGGCAGCGGCTCATTGGGCTTCTTGTTGTAGTTGTGGCTGGACCCTTCTTCGAATATGGGGTTCAAAGATACCTGTGTAGAGGCTTGTACTTCGATATTGGGAGCAGCATCAGAGGAAATTATGTGGCTAATTTCGGCAGGAAGGACCATTCGATGGGCTTCCTTAAATGGGACGATGGTATGAGAAGGATAAGGGGAGTTGCCGTGATTTCCTGAACCCTTTGGTCTGAAGTTTGTTGTATTGTGTCTTGAGGAAAAATACGGGGTAGTTGAAGATACAGTTGCCTGTCCTGTTCTGTGCTCATCGATAGTGCCTTTTGACTTTCGGTCTTTGGATTTGATAGACTCAGATGGCAAACATTTAGAGGCAGCTTGATTACGGGAAGGACCAGGTGGCTTACTCTTAGAGTTAACTGGATTTCTAGAAGAGTCAACCGGATTTCTAGTAGAGTCAACTGGATTTCTAGTAGAGTCAACCGGATAACTGTCGATGTCTGCCTCCCTCTTTGGCTTTCTCTCTTCAAAACCACTAATGACTTCTTCTTTTGGCAAACATTTCTCCTTCTTGTTAACCACTTTCTTACTGGTTTCGTTTTTGCTTTGTGACTCGTTGGTCTTATGGCTCAAGCATTTTGCCTCTTCGGCCAGATGGTCTTTGTCGGTATCCTTCTTAATATACAGAGTTTCCTTTGGAGCCTTTTGATCACTTCTTTTGACTACTGTTCGACTCACTGAATCATCTTTTTTGGCTGCTGGTTCACCCAATTCATCATTCTTTCCGGCTTTAGCTGCTGCTCGATATGAATCCTCCTTTGTTGCTGTAGCTACAGATTTATTTGATACCTCATTCCTTTTCTCACCTCCATCATCACTTTCCGAATCTTCTAAAGACGTGTCGTTTCCCCGTGTAAACGGGTTGTGGCTTTCCAAAGTAAGAATCTCTGATGACGTGACCCTAGTACTGCTTCGATAACTTTCCTCGTAAAATCCATCTCTCAGGCTACGGCTTTTGGATTCATGCTGTCTATCTGACCGAACACCTGCAGGCACATCTTTCTGTAGCGAAAGTGCTTCCTCATCTTCTTTAATCGACCCGTCAACTGAGAAACCGCATATTGGATGTTCGGACATGTCAACCGTAGATGAACAGAAGGACGAATCTTGAATATGACTCCTATTGCTAAAGTCTGCACCGCTCCCGTCCTTGAAGAATGGGGACTTCAGAAAGGCGCTTCTAATTCTATCAGAGAAAGAGCTTTTCATCTGCTTCAATGTGCTGGTCTGTCGTCTTGGCAATTCATCATTTGCAGTGGTACTGCTCTGCAAATTCCCAGTGGTATTAGTTATATCGGCGACGACAGAATCATCCATGGATATCGCTTCTCCCGGCTCGCGAGAGTCGAAAGAAAAATCTGAACTATTGGACGTATCAATATTGAATTGCGTGTCGCCGTCTACAGCTTTATCAAGACTTAATTTTGTTTGGAGCTTTGACAGTAGGTCTAATGAAAGCTCGCGTGAGTTTCCTGTTGCATTCTGGAGTATCATCTGCTGAATGCGTACTGACAGCTCAAACTCTTCGCTGATAATTGCACACTTGCAGTGCTTGTGAGATTCAATCAATATTTGAAAGAATTTTTGAAGAATGAAGCGTGAGTTGCCTTCGGCCGATACAATGTTTTGTAGTAATAATACTGAGACTCTCAAGAAATCTTCACATAAGCTATCATTGATACAGAACCGCAATAAGTTCACGACCTTACTGCTGATTGAGCTGAGCTCGTTTTGAGACACAGTCGGGGACAAAATCAGATCACAAACGTATTGAAGAAGAGCAGCATGTGGCACTATTCTAATCTCCCCGATTAGATTGTCTTCAAATTTCTGCTTGATGAAGTTCCAGCTTTTCAACTTTTTGTTATTCCATTGAGCCCATATGTATTGCAAGAACATATTGACAAAACTCTCTGCCAGTTCCTGATTGGATCTTGAAATAATAGAATACAGTAGCCCATTGGAGCGCATGCCTTTGATTAATTCATCGAATTCAGGCAAGAATATAATCGTGTTGGACCATGTGCTATCGTTTGTTGCTACGTGAGTGAGTTTGAGGATCAAGGGCTCGTTAACTTTGTTGCCATCGTTGTGTGTACCAACCAAGGCATTGTAGATCTCCTCCACGTATATCTCCAATTCCCAAATTGAATCTATACTTGCCGTTTTTGCGAACATGTTTGGGCTTTTCTCCACAATCTCTTCAAACGTTTCAGGACATTTAGAGCGAGAATCAATTTGAACATCAGAACCACTCTCCCCGAAGAAGAGAAATTGATCTTTCAGCCTTGTTCCAGTTCCGACGGCAGCAGTCGATTCTGGGAAAACATCCGCAGTCGATTCTGGGAAAACAGCAGCAGTTTCATCAGCAGGAGCAACGGTACTATTGGCAGGAAGTGGAGTACTATGGGTAGGAGCCGGTGTACTATTGGCAGGAGCCGCAGATACAGGTGTTTTCAAGAAGCTGCTTTTTGGTGCTGCTGACAGTGTCTGCAGCTCGATCGCACTAAGCTTGTCTTTTGATGGGTCAGCTTTTTTAGTTTGGCGTATACGATTAAGCTTATTATATACTTTCTGATAGATAAAGTCAGATTCATCGGACGATGACTTGTAGTTTGCGTTGGGTGACCTAATGAGAACAGACTGTTCCGACTGTAGATTCCCAGTAACGGTTTTGGTGACAATCTGAGACTTATCTAGAGCAGATTTATTGATGGCACTCCCCGAGGCTATGGCCTGGGCCTCCTCACTACTGTTACTCTCTGCGCTCTTGATAGAAGAGTCCACAGTAACCGGAGAGCTCAAGTTGATCCTTTTGTTCTCATTAGCAAATATTCCACAACTGGTCCCACTGATTGCATAGGCATTAAGGTTTCTGGAAGGGCTGACTTTACTGCCATCCACCGACAACCAAACATTATTATACGACTCTTCAAGCTCAATCTCTTGCTTTTTGCGAAGCCTGTAACCGTAACAGTACTTCCTAATCAGCACAACGACAGCGGAAACAATGGCAAACCCCACCAAAAATATCGTAAAAAAGAAAATGCCTTTCAGCAGTGGAGACGCCTTGCCTGTTTTGCTGAAAACGTTAGATGCAAACTTCCCAAAACTCTCGTCAATCTTTTGTGTCTTGATTGAGCCCTTTGGATAAGAATTATAGCTTTCATCGCCAATTCCCGGTATGTCGCGTCTACCAACAGTACTTGGCGGTGCCATTTTTCACTATAATGGATGTGATATTCCACTTGGGGCTTGCGGCGGTAGATGTTATTGGCTATTTACGGTCTTTTCCTGTCTCTAAACACGATAGTGAGTAAACAAAAGCACAAACTAGCCGGGTGTTGATCGCAGGTGTAGAGGCAGACAAGATTAGCTTTGAACTATTTTTTTAGTAGTGCCACACAATTACCATAAATTTTGTGAAACTTTGGCCCCATTATGAGCTGACAAACGTCTTTGTGTAACCGGTGTACGTTAGTTCCTAACTACTGTGGTTTTTGTGAACGAAATTCTGCCGGTCATCTGACAATAACCGGACCGAATTCCTTGAATAGAGTTAAAGGTTACTAACACAAAACGCTTTCGCTGAGTACAGCCACACAAAACCACACCGACGATCCTCATGTGAAACGTCGTTTGTGCATTACCATCGACGATGCAAACCTGTAAGCCAGTAACACAAAATAACTCAAAAGTGGCTGGAAATGCATGTTAATGCATGTATATGCACAATCTTACTAGACGGGGATAGGCCTGCACGAGCTGTCAAAAAAGAAAACACAGCGGTATATACCTGTTGAGCGGGTTGTACAAAGAGTATGGAAGTTAAGCTGTACATATATCATGGATGTATAGGGGTGTCAATCCCCTTTGACGTGGTCAGATAAAAGGATATTGAAAAATCTGAAGGGCAAATAGTGGTTAATGCTCTTATCCTCTCGTTAGCCACATTTGGTACACCGTATTTTTGGTGACCTCGGTCAAGCAATAAAAGCTGCATTTCATTGCCGGTCAAATTTTTCCCAAAAATGCCCGTTTTAGGTGTGCTGATCGTGTAAGAGAACGCCTAAGACAAGCGAAATTTACATGGTAACTCACTTAAATTATCCCTCCTATCCTTATGTTCTGGAACGTGCTAACTTGCAGACGGAAGCTATTATTAGAAATTCAATTTATTAGCACAGTCATTAAGACAGAAATGGCTAACCGGCTCCAGTTTTGCTAGGAGCCAGTCAGTTTGGGGGTTATACTTTTACACTCACTCCATCGATGATTGAACTGTTGGCCGTCTAAAGAGTTAAAACTGACCTCATCTATGGTATAATGGGTCTTTGCGAGAAGTTCCAAAAACGGGATTACCAGACAACTCGGTATAAAGGTTCAGATATTTCCATCAGATTTTTCTTTTTGCATCAATTCCAAGCCTCTTTCTTGTTGCTTTTTTTACTTTCGGCATACATAACCATCAACAACCAGTAATAGAACTACCTGTTAGATATCCTCTATCTTTTATCAAGTTACTCAAATAGACCAATTTACTATCTCAACCATTCTCGTACGCTATAGAAAAGCTTTTCACCTCGACCAACAATAAAGAACACAATCATTCACAATGAAATTCGCACTCTCCATATTATCTTTGATCAGTACATCCCTCGCTGCTGTTGCAATCACTCAGATCAGTGATGGACAGATCCAGGCTACCACTTCTACACCAGTCACCACTGTTCAGGTTGTGACTCAAATTAGCGACGGACAAATCCAGGCTACTACATACACTCCATCCGAGTCAACCACATCTCCTACTGCATACACAACCACTTACGCATACTCTTCTGTGGAAGCTGTCAGTCAAATAAGTGATGGTCAGATCCAGGCAACCACTGTTACCAACTCTGGTTCTGAAGGAACTATCTCTATTGCTTCGGTCGTTGCTGTATCCCAGATAAGTGACGGCCAGATCCAGGCTACCACAGGGTCTTTGAGAACTGTCTCTACCATCAGAAACAGTATCACATACGAGGTCAGTGGAACTGCTTCCGTGAAAGGTGACTTGACAGGAACCTTAGTCACTCTTACCACCACCAACGCTAACGGTGTCACTGTGACAGTTATTGGAAGTGCTGTTGTTACCGGAACCGATGGTCAAGTGAGCATAGCAACTGCCATCAGCACCAGTGGCTACAAAACTGTTATTACTACCAGTGACGGTAGCATTATCACCCAACTTGTCAGTAATGCCGGTTCATTGGACCTCAACAAGAACACCTTAATCTTTGCCGGTTTGTTCTGCATCTGTACTTTATTCAACGTCATGTTTATTTAATCTGGGTCTTCTAGGAGGATTTCATGTCAAAGCATTGTGAATAATTTCAGGTTTTTTTTGTTTCATTTTATCTCATCTCATCGTCATTTGCTTTTTAATTTTTTGATTTTTGTTTCAATAGCATTTTGCATTATTTGCGTTTAATTGGTGTAGGGGCCCAAGGCTGAACTAAGTATTTTAAGCCATTTGTAACATCTTATGCAAAGCGCACCACATTTGGCTGGAAAAAGTTTACTTGCATTTAACTACTGCAGAAATGTCTTGCGCAAGAAATGGATACATGGTTATATTATAATATAGCGAGGAAGCATCACAGATGAAAAAACATCCTAAATGCAATGAAAAGCAGACTGGGAAAGAGGTGGTCGTGAAAGCAATAAAAGGAGGGTCATTAATGGGATATGCAAAAGCGTCATTTAGCTGAATGATGCCGCTTGCTTCTTCTGTGAAGACTTATTGAGATAAAACTTAGCCATTTCATAACTGGTCCAGCTGATTGCCGTGGCAGGAACATTGGATACAACTCTTGCTTCTAACCCTTTAGTGAAGCCACGCAATCCGTTACGGTAGTAGATATATCTCGCAGCTTCAAGGAAAGTGTTGATATTGGCCTTTTGAAGCGACGAGTGATGGATATTTCTAGAAGGAACTTGGAGCAACGAGCTTTCATGGTTGTTCGAGTGCATGATGATATTGGCAAGATTCACCTTTGCAGAGATACCGGAACTGCCTCCTGAGGATGATCCGACGGCATTTGCGTTTATATTAGGCCCAGATCCCGAAACTCCGCTTCCGGTAGTAGCAGAAGACATCGACGAGCTTGCTGGACATCCGGCTGAGCTGTTGGCTACCAACAGTTTGGTAAAATTGTGGGTTTGAAGCACAGTTTTGATGCAATCAAGAGGCGTGGTTATAGCACTCGCAATTCCTCCCGCAATACCACCTGAAATGCAATGAGCCGCCGCATTGTAAGAATGGGAAGGATTCAAAAAGTTTGTCATTGACTCGTACACTAGGAAGTTGGTCGAATGGAAAGGAATTGTCATGAGGATTGTAGTTGGGTAGGAGTAGTAGAAAGAACGCACCCCTTCCTTGGTGTATATTGTCTTGAAGGTGTTCCATATGGTCGCATACTGCGACAGATGACGGTTGAGAGTCTTGTGGGATCGAAGAGAAGAGTTCAATTGCATTCTCTGCTTTATGGTGTCAAAGGGGTTCATGAGAGCCTCGGAAGCCATGGTAGCCATAGAACCAGCTAGGGCAATCTTGGAGTAGTAGAGAATGTCCACGTTGTAGTAGTTCAACACATGATGACGGTCAAACTGGTGGGAGTCGATAAGATTGGCCTTGAAGAACTCATACACCCCAAAATACACGGCATGTGCAGGCCCTGCACCTAACACAACAGAGGACACGCCCCTCCACAAGGACTTTATGCCCTCTTTGGATTTGATGTGTCTGAAGTTCTGCAAAAGCCCGTTGGATACAATCGCTGAGGACGTAAGCCCATTGCTGGCCTGGATTCTTGTCTTTATGGAATCAACAGGGAACATCACCGAATGCTCCATGATTCCGGCAAAGGCCCCGGCCATCAACTGGTTGGACAAAGTCACATGGCTTGGCAAGCTTTCGTAGTCAATTGGTTCCTCCATTGCGATTGGATTATCTGTCAGAGACGATGTTAGCATGTAAGGCCGAGAAAAAGGCGGCACTAGGGAAAAGTCTATCTGAGCAAGTGGATCTCTTGCAATTGTTGCTTAGTTTGGCCAACTGCTTCGATAGAGATATCACACCCAGAACCAGCTGTTTTGGCGATAGACCAGTGAAAGTTTTTGCAACAGAGATTTTTTGTTCTTTATATATCGATTCATATTTTTAGGCTTGAATAATTTATCGCCTGTATAACATACAGCAGCGAAAAAAAACCTAAAATGGCTGAAAAATAAGAACGGAAAGGCAAAAAAGGAGGAATTTTACTGGGTTGACTGAAAATCATTATAAGCGGAGCTCGCCTAGGTTACGCCAATAGACTACTCATGGGATTCACAGTGTCTGAATACAGCTAGTTTGGAATGGCGGAAAGAGCAAAATGTAAACCAATAAGGTGCGCGTAAATAGCGGGCTCAATAATAGCCATCTGTACGTCACAGTTCTCAATCAACGGCTGATCCAGCGATTGCCAGTCAATTATTATTAATAAAATCGAACCCAGCCCGAGCGAAACAGTCAAAAAAAGCTAAGAAAAATTTTATGGCCGATGGAAAAGATAAAAAACCGCAGCTTCCTATTGGCCGCGCGGCGCAGGCGGGGATAGGCGAACTCCGCAACGGAAAAACTGTGCTGGGCCGCGACGTATAACAAAGAGAAGTACACCGCCAGTAGTAGCAGCAACACAGTGGATTGCGCCCACTTCCGTTTCTGTAGGCGCACGCACGCTGTTTAGAGTAATGTCTGACTTGTAGCTTCCGCTTTTAGTGTTATAGTTTCAGCTGTAGACAGAAGAAAAGTGCTTCTTTTGTCTTGATTGAGTCGCAGCGGACAAGGATCGCTTATTTTGGGAACCTGGTGCGGTGTGCAACGTTTTGCGGGCGCCATAGCGTGCTAGTCGCGATGTAATGCGGAGGCCTCGAGTCCGGCGTGTGCGGAGGCCTTGATTGGATGTCGGCTACCGTGCAGTGGGCACCATCCGTCCTTTTTTACGACGAGGGGGTGTCGCTTGCGTTGTCTCAGGGTGTTTTGACACCTTCCCTTTCGCCAGACGTTCCCACGTCTAGCCTGGCCGTTTTGGTGCTGTATTCGCACCCTCAGTGGCAGACGCGCCCCGCATGCTCCTGTCGGGATGTAAGGGTGTGCTGGTGCACCGGTGTGAGGGAAGAATGCACAGGTGTTGCGACCTGCGAAAAAACCCTGGCCTCGCGATGAGGGAATACATCCCGTCAGATCGAGCATCCTGTATCAGCCATCCGGTGGCGCCTTGCTACTCCACGCCTTTCATTCGGCAAGCGCGAACCGTCCCAGCACCATGGCCTTCTGTCAGGACAACAACTACATAATCAACAAGCTCCGAGACAGCTTCACGTCTCTCAGCGACAAGGACTTGTCCAAGCGGTTCATGAAGCCGTACCTCCACAAATCAGAGTACCAGAATGTGTACTACTCGAACCAGCTGCAGGGTCTCTTGGCGCGCGAGTCCAGCCGCTTTGACGCCATGAATCTCAATCTCCTCAGCGAAAACCAGCGAATGATCGACAATCTATACAAGCTCGCGGAGTCGCCGCCAATACAGACGAACTTCTACCGGGACACCCAGGTTGCTTCGCGATTCAAAAAACAGTACCTGCAGGCCGAGTCCGGATTCTCAAGCTCGTCCGACCAGTCTGTCTCGTTTGACGACCTGGAGTCGGATGCCGCACCTGCAGAGCGCAGCAGGCGAAGGGTGCGCAACAGAGGCTCCAAAGCAAAACAGGAGGACCCCAGCGAGCACCGCAACAGCAACAGCGCCGAAAACCCCCGCAAAACAGTCAAACACCCCATCTCCAACATCAAAGAGGAGAACGAGGACGACGTGTCGCACAGCGTCAACACTTTGACGCCCGGGGGCATTATGACCCTCAAACAGCAGCATCCGGCCACCGGATCGCCCCCGGCGTCCTCCGGAACCACTGCGCCGGCCGGCGGCAACATCAGCAACAAGTTCTCGAGCTTCAGAAAGACAAACTACCGCTCGTCCTTCGGAAAGTTCTTTTCCAAGGCCAGCACCGCCAGACAGTCCGCGGGCGACTACGACAACGACGACAGCGACTCGTCGAACGAGTCGGACTCGGACGCGCGCTCCAGCATGAGTGTGGGCGGTCCGGGGGCCGGAAACTACGGCGGGGAGCTCGGCGGCGCCGGCGACAACATGGAGTTGATTGTCGACGACAACGACGAGCCGGCGCTCGAAAACCTCGACGACGAGTTGGCCAACATCGACCACGACAACGACAAGGGCGGCGCGGAAACCGCCGCCGCCGGAAGCCTGCCGGAATCCGGAAACCGCGGCCGCGCCGGAAGCCCACGTGACTTCGACGGCGGGGACATCGACGACGACTTCTACGACGAGGACCTCGACTCGTTGCTCGACGACTCGTTCACGGACGACGACGGCGACGACAGCATCGGCAACTTGGCGTTTGAGCGGACCGCGTTGCAGTGGAACTTGTTCAAGAGCAGCACCGACGCAGGCACGGCGGGTAACCCCTCCGGAAATAGCGGAGTTATCGGGGCTATCGGACATGTCGGCTCGCGCATCGCCGCGCAGTCGCTCGGCTCCAACAGCGTTTTGGCCGGCAGCGCCAGTTCCAGGGAGGCCTCCTCGGTCAAAAAGACCCCCAGCAGCAGGCCGAAGCCCCCCGGCCCCCCTGCCCGCCGCCGCAACAGCGAGACTCACCACAACTCCCGCCACATGGCCCGCGCCACCGCCCGCGAGGCCGGAAAGACCAGCAGAAGCGCCACAAACAACACCGGCAACGCCCCGGGCCCCGTGCGGCCCGTGGGGGGCTTGCCGGCGCTCCAGTTCAAGAAAATCGACGTCCGGCCCGAAGCCGAGCCGCAGGCGCGGGTGTCGCTCCTCTCGCAGGCCTTTGAGGCCAAAAAGAACAACGACAACCCCTTGGCGGTCTTTGAGAGCCATGTTTCGGGCGAAAATGCCGCGCATCGCAGCGTTTTGGCTGTCAGTGTGTACATTCCGTCCTCAAAGGCGTTCTGCGACGCGCCCTTCACGGTCAAGGTGCGCAAAAACAGCAAGGTGTTCGACTTGATCGGCTACATTCTCCTGGAGTACTGCCGCAGGTGTCCCGAGGAGACAAAAGACGCCCCGAGGTTCTGGAACCTCAACAAGTGGAAGTTGCAGTTGTCCGACGAGGGGGAGGTTTTCGACGAGGGGTTTGGCGTTCTAGACCGGACGAAGACCGTGGACGCATACAATCCGGACGAGGTGTCGTTGATCGCCGTGGACGGAAAAACCGAGGCGATGAACCGCTCCTTGACGCCGTTGCCGTTCCTGTTGGGCGCCACCGGGGAGGGTCCAGAGGAAGGAGCCAGCGGCGCGGGTCTAAAGGAAGGAGCCACCGGGACGGGTCCAAACATAGGCGCCACCGGGACGGGTCTCAACTCAGGCGCCACCGGGACGGGTCAGGACGACGCAGTGTCGATATCCTCAAACAACTCGACGCTTCTCACGCGCAGATTGTCGAAATTCAACAGCTCCGACGCAAGCTTGCCCCTCGACAAGTCGCTTCAGGTGCGCATGTTCCTCTTCCCCGAGAACAAAAAGTTCGACGTCCTCCGCATGAAAAGCAGCGAAACCGTGAACGACGCCATCAGCAAATACTGCCAGATGAAGCGTCTCAACAGCTCTATATACTG
Source organism: Saccharomycopsis sp. NRRL Y-5750 (assembly GCA_030564765.1). Lineage (NCBI taxonomy): Eukaryota > Fungi > Ascomycota > Saccharomycetes > Ascoideales > Saccharomycopsidaceae > Saccharomycopsis > Saccharomycopsis sp. NRRL Y-5750. The sequence goes on along the minus strand of JAKTZD010000022.1, from coordinate 17,936 downwards.
CGCCAAGCTCCTCAACGACGCCAACTTCACACTATACGGCAACCAGCATCTTGCCAACATCACCGGCCAGCTCGATATCCTGGTTTTGCTAGCAGACACCGCCAAGGCCATGGGGCTCCGCACAAAGCTCCAAAGGTCGACCTCCACCACGCTTTCGGGCCCCCCAGAGAACCTCAAGATCTCTGTGCAGAAACCGGGCGCCATAGGCGACTCCGGGGGTGCGTTGGGCGGCCTTTTTCCGGTGCGTGCGATCCACTCTCCTGGTATGAAGCGGGGCACAGCCAAGCTTTCCTCGTCGCTCAACAGAAACAAAAACAAGTTTGGGCCGGCAGCTCCGTCCTCCTCCTCTCTTGATCTCCGTCTAGGCGACGCAGGGCAGAAAATCAAGACCTACACCGTGTGGCGGCGCCAGCAGATGAATTTCATGCGGGGCCATGAGCGTATTGTCTCCATCGATGGCGAATACATATACATATGGTCCTCGGAGTCGCGAACACACCACCATCGGAACAACAGCAATAACACCCCCAAAATGATCAGCTACCATGTGTCGCAGATCCTCCGGATCAAGAAGTCGCTGCGATATCCCAATAACTTCAAGATGTTTGTGCGCAAACGGTCTACGGCGGAGATCAAGCGGTACGACTTCGAGGCTCAGTCGGAGGAGTTGGTGGACGAAATCGTCACGACAATCCAGGATCTAAAGGAGTCGTACAAAGTGAACAAGCAGTATTGAGCGCCTGGAGATGTATGTATCTGTTGGCTTTAAATAAATGTCGAGATGCCCTAGAGAGTTGAAGCATATGTAGACTTTTCAATTGTAGCTTATACTTCCCCGCAATTTCAAGCTGCCCGTAAATGTCAAAAGTATCAATACTCCCCCCGCAATGTCAATGCTGATACGCCCCGTAAATTGTCTCAGTAAGGTCCTTTTTCGACCCGCCCCCATGGTGCAAAAAACTCTGCGTCCACCGCTCCATACAAAGCACTGCCGAAAAAACCACCTATGTGTGGATTCCACTGCCTGGCCATATATATTCTGTCCGTCTCCCATAACGCTGATTTGTCCTCAACAATCCCTGAACAATCAGCGTATCGCTAAAAGCATGATGGTCGGTGCTAGAATTCTACGATATTTTGTGCTCCTGCTCGCCTTGAATCTCCACGCACTTGTGAGTGCTTCCTTGGGCGATCAACTTGACGAATTCCAAGACTGTGTCTTGGCATGCAGACAGAAAACCTGCGACGAATGGCTAAAGCAGAACGACAATAACAACCAGTTCTTGCAGTTGGACTTTGAGCCCATGCCCTTGCCCTGGAGCTTGAGGCTTTTGTTGTGGGACTGTCCGCTGAACTGCGACTATCAATGCCAAGATATCATCAATATAATAAGAAAACAGAGCAACCAGGAGTTATACCAATTCCACGGAAAATGGTTCTTTGTCAGATACTTCAACATCCAGGAGCCGGCCTCGTCGATATTTTCGTTCTTCAACCTCGTATCGCACTATCTTGGGCTCAGGATCTTGAACAAGGCGATTCTCAAGTTCAAAAAACTCAACTTGATCAACAACCTCACATACGTCAACGAGTTGATCTATCTTTTCGAGAACTACAAAATCATGTGCCAAATCACCATGGGGGCCTGGATTTGCTCTACCATCTTCCACCTCCGTGATCTTGACGTCACGGAGAAATTGGACTATTTCTTTGCAGGAGCCACCGTGTTATCTGGCCTTTACGTTAACACCATTCGTTTGTTCAAATTGTACAAATCTCCCAAGAAAGTGTTGATGTTGCGTGTGGCTATCTCCTCCATCTTTGCTATACATGTCATCAAGTTGCTTATCAACTGGTCATACACATACAACATGCAGATAAATATTCTTTGGGCCATAGTGCAGTACGGACAGTGGGGATACTTGTCTATTTACAATTACATCATATACTCACAGTATTTGCTCAAGAAAGACTTCAGAAAGAAGTCTATTTTGAACAAATTCAAAGAAGAATACCACGAGGCTGAACACAGCTGGAAGATCAAGGGATATCTTTTCTTTTTGAAGTACCAGCCTAACTGGGAGAATGTGAAGTGCTTGGTGCCTATTGGGCTTTCCATATGGGTTGCCTGTGGTATCAGCTTTGAAATATTCGACTTTCCTCCTTGGAGAGACATGATAGACGCCCATTCTTTGTGGCACTTGACTACGATATTGCCAGGCTATATCTGGTACCATTGGATGATATGGGATGGCGAGAAATTAAAGGATCAGATCCTTTGAATAGCATACACAGTGTAATTTAGATCTATAGCGGTAATATAAAGACTGTTCATTAAACAAAAGAAGGTGACTAAAATTACATAATGGTGTAAGCAAAATAGGAACTGTGAGAGAAAAGCTCCACAGAGAAGAAGTGAGAAAGGTCGTTATTGTAAAACACATCAAGAAGGAATATTAAAGGGCATCCAAAAGGGAAAAGGGGTAAAGATAAAGCACAATAACAAAAAGAAAATGGAAAAGTAGATCAACAAAGGGACAATAGACACAAAATATGATAAATATATATAAATAATCCAAAAAAAAGAATTGAAATGATCCTAAACACAGTTCTCACAGATCAATATCGTTCTTGAAGCAGCGAGGGATTCGTCGCTACCAAGCTCTTATAGGGTTATGGTTGTTTGGGCAACCAAGTTCTAACAAGAATATGGTTATTTGTGGCTCAAATAAGCTATCAAATCAACGAAATGATAATTCGAACTAACTAAGCTCTAGAGATCAAGAAAGGTAGTCATTAGAGAGATAAGCAGTAAGTTTGGTAAACACAATCTAGCAGGCCGAGAATACGAACGTTTGGAATATCAAAAACTCAACAAAGCACGAACATGAGCATCTGGAAGATCACGAATATGGAAGTATATCTGGAGTGAGAATTTCTCCTATGGAAAATCGGTTACTATGACGACTTCTTACGACCAAGGGGCCTAATCAAAAGACCTTCGTCGATTTGCTCCTCCTTGATCTTGTTCTTACCACCTTTCCCTTTACCATTGTTCTCGCTCGGCACGACAGCAGCCAATGGCGAGGAAAATTTTGGTTTGAAAGACTTTCTGAGGTGCTTGAAGTAGTCACTATTTGATTCCTCCTCAATAGGCGTAAAGCCATTGAGAACTAAAAGCTCATTGGTAGATAGCATAGGCATCTTCGCTCTTTTAGAAGGCGCGGCCATTTCAGCTTTTCTCTTCTTGTTGTTGCTTTCGGTATACTCATTCTTGACCTCGTAGAATTTGTTCAAAAGCTTGTCATTATCGTACTGAATCGTATCGGACTCAATCAACGCTGAACGTTCGCTTAATTGCTTCAAAAGCTTCTCTTCTTTCAAGATCAATCTGTCAATCTCCAGTTTTAAGTCGTTGACGTCATTGGTCAACGTCTTGATCAAATTGTTTTTCTTGAGAGACTTCTTTTTCAACAAAAAGTTCGATGAAATAAGCTGCACTTTGCAAATAGTTAGACCACTATTGCTGCTTGACGAGGAGGCTGATGATCCCCCGGAACATACAGAAGCATGATCAAGTGCTTGATCACTGTTATCACCGACACTCGGTACGCTTATATGGAAAAGCTGAAGAAATGCCGATAATATCGTCTCGCTGACATTTCTGTCAATGGCACTGGCAGTGTAGTAGTCATTAATTTTCGCCAAAATGTGGTTAGAGTTGGAAGGATACAAGGATTTGGGCGTACTATCGTCGTCATTACACGAGGAGTGTGATGACACTGGCGATAATTCAATCGAGGCTATAGAGGAAGTGGTGGTGCTTGTGATATTTGACAATGTTCTTGTCATCACGGGAGTACTGAATTTAGACTGACTCTTCAAATGGTCCCCCATATCAGAGGACGCACCGGAAGTAGTAGAAAAGACCGACAACACCGACGGATGGTCTAGCACAAACTTCTTAGAAAAGTTTTTGAGGAAATTGACATTTTTCTTGAAGCAGTTGGCACAGCTGTAAGGGAACTTTTTCAAGGAATCGCACTTGATCTTATTTTTTCTGCATCTCGAGCACGATTTGAGCTTTTTGAAATTTTCGCCGTTAGCATCGCCACAATTGTGGTCTTCACTGCCACTTTTGTTGATGTGGATATTTTTGGGTTTGAATCCAAGAAATAAAAACATCAAATAGTTCAAGTCAAACGGCGACAAGCTGTCATAACAACGCATGATGTAATCGGTCAAATAGTAATGGCCCCACTCGCTCCCTATAATCAACTTGTGATACTCAACAAGGTCAAGATGGGCAGGATTAGTCGCTACGGTATCGTAGTCGAGCTCATCGATGTTTTCATAATCTTCGCTATCTTCATTTGCTTCGTTTTTGGCGTTTTTTCCGCTTTGGTGAAGAGATCTCCCGAAATTGAGCGCCCGCGTGAAATAATGATCGAATTTTTGGGGTGTAAAGCCGCCATTACTGATACTGCTGCCACTTGCAGTAGAAGCACTGGCTGAGCTCTTGTTATGACTACTGGCAATCCAAAGGAAATAGGTAAACACTTTGTAATATAGAAGCAAGTCGTTGGTTTTGATGTAGCTCTCAAGCTGCGACTCTTTACTGTCATCGTCAGTTAAAAGCGAGTCGCTATTCATCAACAACTGCTTGTGTTTACGTTCCAATATGTTTATTGACGTTTCAGGGCTGTTGAGTTTTTCCTGAATGCTGTCTATTATCGCCTCGTTTTTGTGGTCTAAAATTCCAAGGTTATGGTTATGGCGCTGATGATTGGGTTTTGGGGCGTTTTGATTGGCACCGCTTAAGTCCGATCCTGAGGCCGGAGACATCCACGCGTCAAAATCCGGCGTATGGTTTTCTGGGGTCAAAACGTCCTCCGGTTTTTCTTTTCCAGACGGAGATTGGCATTGGGGCTTTCTTCTGAAAGCGGCCAACTCGCCTGAAACAAGTTTTTTCGCTTGTGGAACCTCCGCCCGGGGCGGCTGAGCACCAGAGATTTTTTCTGCCTGGGCCCCCTCCCCCTCCTGGAGAGGAGGATCCACAGCGGCGGGTGCCCCTCCCCCTCCCCCAAAGCACAGCTGTTGTGCTTTATGGTAGTTGCTGCTGGTCTCTGAAAGGACATCTTCCTCTGAGTCGATGTTATTTTGAAGAGACAAGTAGTTCTCAAGGAAGCGCAAATCGTTCTTCATCAAAAATTTGGTCAACAACGAATCGTTATCGTCCGCAGACGACTCCATGGCGTACAGGGGTTTCAGGTCTTGGCCTGAATTGCGCTTTCCGATCTCAGAGTTGCGCGGGTTAGAGTGAATTTCTCCATTTGATTCTTTTGCTAAGAGTGGCCTATTGAAATGAATGGGCTTGTGCTTAGTAGACTTTGGAAGTAAAGGTATCATTCTGAAGGTGGGTATATGTCCAACTAGTTGAAAATAACTGAACACTGTTAAAAATTTTCTTTGTGTGTTTGACTTTGATGCAACGAGGATTTGGAAAGCTCGAAAAATTTGGTTTTATTGACTTATGGGTGGATATTATTTCAATCACAAGAACATGACCTCAATCATTAGTGATTCATTTGAGTACTGGCTTATTCAAGAACGTGGATAGTGGTGAAGGTGAAGATGTGGACAAATTGATCTGAGAGAGTGGTTCAGAAAACTGATGGAGAGAAAACAAGAGAAAACTTTTTAAAATCCGGTTTCACAGATATATTATACCTATTATATATTATACTTTCACTTATGCGAGTTTCTATGCTTCCGAGCTTATTACAGGTATAGTGTTCTTTCTCTGTCTTAATTCTTGCTTCCAGTACGGTCTGTACGCACTATCAATAAAGAGGTTATATGTGGGTAAAACATAGTAAGCAGCAAAAGCTAAAAACGGAATGCGAAATTAAACTCTGCTTGCGGGAGTATTATGTAACATTTTGTGTGGCGCTTATATAATCAACCGAAAATCGGACTAGAAATTAATCTGCGCGGCTCCATCGGACTCCTAGCCACGTACAAATTGAGCGGTTGCAGCTTGGAGAAATGGAAGTTTTTCCAAGGAAAGGGTCGACAAACGCCCGCGCGGATGGTTTCTGCAGGACGTTGTGCGAACGCTCGTGATAAGCACCGCACGGAGCAGACTTGCTTTTTTTTTCTAGACCTTGAAAACGAACCGGCTATTTGTCTGATATTCCATACAAAGTGAGTATAGAAAGTATGTGACGATGAACGCTGTACAATATGGGCAGCAGACTCAGTGCAACGTGCAACCTTCACTCAGGCCGTTCTGGTAAAATATGGCACAAATGGTAAATAGATTTAACAGTTCGGATTAACTATCTGGTCCCTTTCTTTTTTTTTTGATGGTTGAATTCTTCTAGAAACTTGCCCATCAGTTCCCTGCATTGAAAACGTGGAAATTAACACACTCCTTTGCTTTACCAAAAGGTTCTCTTGATTATTTATTACTCTTCAAATCGGCCAATTTTATCTATAGGTGCAAATTGTTACCGCAGTTGTACCAAAAAAAAAATTGTTAAGTACGGATATTGTTTTTTGAAAACGGTATTTGATGATAGGGACATCTCATCGCTTGATGGGTACCTCGCTAATCTAGACAGATATGACAAGCCACAAGGTTTACATCTCAATCTCACGTAGATCCATGAACTTAAAAGAAGAAACGATAACGAAGGGCTATAAACAATTTAAGACGAGTTCAGATTACTGACAGACAAGCTGGTGTCAACTGCGGGGTTCCCTCAGACTATAATAGAAACCCCCTCCCCCACTCTTAATCGCCCAGCCCTATGACGCACATGCTTTTCCACGCTGCCCCAGCCGGCTGGTATTATACCCTCAACGCTATCTCTCTATCAGTCTTTGCTCCCTATGCTTTAATGATATTAGCAGCCACTCTCTGCCTCAACATTGGCATTTTGCACCACTTTTTAGACGAGTAATACACTTTCCTTGTTCGCTTTTAAGAGCTTTTGGGGTGCACATTATGGTAATTTACACCAGGTGGGTAATAAAAACAGCCTGACCCCGGCTGTCTATACCTCATACAGTCTCAGTAAGATTACCTTCTATTCCAGCGTTCTCTGGATTTGTCAACCATAGCACAGACCATCACGCTGAAAATGCATTAGGTCATAGGATTCCCTGGCCAACGACAATCCTCTGTTTTCCTCCTCTTTTTGGGGGGTGCACGGCCTTATTGTGTTCCAAGTAATTTTTGGGCACTGATCATCTCTGCAGCAGGCAGTGGGGAAAAAAAATTTTCAACAGGAAAAAATTTCAGCTTACTATTGGCGGTTGAGACATTCAACATGGAAGACCAATTAACGGTATCGCAAAAGAGTGAGTTACATCACAAGCAAAAAAAAATGGGCAAGGTTTACAGCATTATTGACTTGTTGGTGCTATGCTCATCCTTGGTATTTGTTCACCTTGGTGGGCGTGTGTCTGTGGCTATATTAGGGGCGGTGATATATATTTTATTCAGAATAACCCAGAGTCAAAGACAGAAGCACCAAGCAAAGAAATCGGCGTTCACATATGTGAAAATCAATAACAAGCTTCAATTGGTCAACAAGGCGGATCTGGAGTCAGAGAAGCACACGCAGCATGACGATTTGGCAATTGATTTCACCTCAGCCTTTGCTGCAACAAACACCAGCTCTACGGGTACTAAAGCAAGAAGCGTGGTTCAGAAAAAGAGACCTCAGCCAAAGATAATTAGAGGCCAGGATGCCAACAAAATCAACTCCAAGCTACAGTTGATGAAGAACAATGTCGAGATACCTGCTAGTGCCAATATTTTCATATTTTATTCGTCGTTGACCGGGTCGTCTGAAAGAACGGCACAATACTTATTCAATAAGATCCTGGTGGATCCCGACTTCAAAAATGCTCCAAAAGTATTGAACATGGACGATGACATTGACGATTTGGACGACTACTTTATGAACGTTCCTAAAGACCTCACAAACGTCATATACATTCTTGTGTTGCCGTCATATGAGACGGACTCTCCAATTGATTTCTTTTTACAAACCCTCGAAGAAAACTCTACTGATTTCAGAATTGACAGCTATATACTTCGCGATAAGCTCTTGGGCTATTCTGTTATTGGTATAGGTGACAAGGAGCACTATCCTGGCAGCAAATTCTGCTATCAGGCTACCTTGACTGATAAATACTTAAGCAAATTGGGAGGTAAAAGAATCTTTCCTCTTGGAAAGTTTTGTATCAAAAACGACAAGGATGAAAAGATCAGAGAATGGTGCGACTTGTATATTGAATCTCTAAAGGATAACGAAACAATCTTTGCCAATGTTCCCGAGGAAGATGAGGAAGATGAGGAAGAATTTGATGAGGAGATTTACGAAAAGGATGGAACGAGCCTGAAGAAAGCACTGGACAAGTCTGGCCTTGTTGATATTGAGGAAATGGGTAACATAATCAAAGCCAGTAGCGACAGTAAGAAAGATAATCTTGAAGTGAAGGAAATGGTGGCGAAAAACTCTCCTACTTATAAATCCCTAACCAAGCAAGGTTACACGGTTGTGGGGTCCCATTCCGGGGTGAAAATATGTCGCTGGACCAAATCAGCCCTCAGAAATCGTGGATCTTGCTATAAGTTTGCGTTTTACGGAATAAGATCGCATTTGTGTATGGAAACCACCCCCTCTTTGTCCTGCTCCAACAAATGTGTCTTTTGTTGGAGACATGGTACCAATCCTGTCGGAACCTCGTGGAGATGGCAAGTAGATGGCCCTGAAATGATATTGAAGGGTGCCCTTGAAGGACACTACAAAAAAATCAAACAAATGAGAGGAGTGCCAGGTATCAATGCAGAAAGATTCCAAGAAGCCTTCACTGTGAGACACTGTGCCTTATCGCTTGTGGGAGAGCCTATTTTCTATCCGTACATCAATGATTTCGTCAGAATGTTGCACGAAAGACATATCTCCAGTTTTTTGGTCTGTAATGCCCAACATCCTCAGCAGCTTCGTGAATTGGGAAAAGTGACTCAATTATATGTCTCCATTGATGCTCCTACTAAGGATTCGCTCAAGAAGGTTGATAGACCTTTGTACAAGGACTTTTGGGGAAGATTACACGAATGTTTAGATATTTTGAACACTGTACAAAGTCATCAAAGAACGGTTTTCAGATTGACTCTTGTGAAAGGATTCAATATGGAAATGGCCCAGGGATATGCCGACTTGATTGAGAAAGCCAATCCTTCTTTGATTGAGATCAAAGGGGCCACTTTCTGTGGCTCTTCGAGTGGCAACGGTAATCCATTGACTATGCAGAATATTCCTTTCTACGAAGAGTGCAGAAATTTCGTTATCGCCCTTAATGAGGAGTTGCATCGCCGTAACTTGCCTTATGACATTGCATCAGAACACGCACACTCCTGCTGTATATTGATGGCCAATTTAAAGTTCAAGATTGACGGTAAATGGTACACACATATCAACTACGATCGTTTCTTTGAGTTATTGGAGAGTAAAGGCAACGATTTTGATGAATTGGAATACATCAGCCCTACTCCATACTGGTCTTATTGGGGGTCCAAAGAAGCTGGTTTCAACCCTGCTGATTCCAGATACGATAGAAAAGAGGAGAAAAGAAAGAAAAAATTAATACGTGAGCAACAGGCTTCTGACATATCCGGCTCAGCTCAGTAGTTCGCAAGAATATCATGTCTTATGTTATTTTGTACATTATTAGTTTGAAGTATGTATTCAATTTAAGTTAGTTTCTTTTGGCTTCTTCGACTGTCGTGTGTGTAGAGCCACTTTTACTGCATATATGGAATATTTGGAAATCGGTATATTGATTGAAGAGCGTATAGTATAACTTTTTGCGCAAAAAAAACTTGAAATTTTTGCCATCTAAGAGGGTATATAAACAGAACGATTAGATGGGCGACGCATTCTCTGAAGAAAGTGAGAAAGCGACTAGTATTATTAAAGTTGGAATCAATAGAAAAGAAGAGTAAAGCAGAATGTCAATATAGAGATGCGAATCAGCTTTGACTGAAAAGTAGTCAAAGTTATCATTAAGGGTAATAAAAATAGCGATAGACAAAAAATCAGCTGAAATAGTTGAGAATTAGACAAAAAAATCATTTCTTGTCTTTGTTCGAATTCCACAACTTCTTGATTGCACTAAAATCAATAAGCGGTGTCTTTCTAACTCTGAAGTAATAGTAGCATCCCAACAAGGCACAGACGTTGAAGCCAACATAGACCCAGAAAAATCCAAAATTTCTCCAAGTTTGGCCGTAAGTAGCATCCAAAGTATGAAGGTACTCGTCACCCACAGAGTACTGACAATACTGACAACCGCTGGTAGCAGTAGGATTGTTCACATAACCTGTAGTTCTATTGATGTAGTTATCAAGATAGTTTCCACAAGTCATGCCGCTGGGAGGATTGACAATCGTGTACTCAGTCTTTTTGCATTTAATCTTCTGATTGTGAACCGAGATTGCGATAAAAGAAGACACAAAGTAAGTGAAAGGAGAAACTTTCCACACGAATGTCCAGAACCCAGGCATTAAGGATGAAGGCTGCATAACACCACAGAAGGCAACCATGAACGAAAGACAAAGTGAAACAAGAACCGATGCTGATGGCAAGTTTGGTGACATATAGATGAGCCAAAGACAGAATGTGACATAGTACAACTGGAACATAACACAGTAAAAGAGGAAAAATGTCCCCATAGGAAGAGCAGAGTAGTCTCTATGAGTTGGGAAATAATAAGCAATAAAAAACAACGTCGAGAAGAGGATGTGATACGGCATTTCGTTGAGACATTGAGCTATCAATAATGTAGACCAATGATAAGTATTCGATTTGGACTCACGAACTTCAAATAGCTCTCTGGAAGCCAACGCTTTATCTTGGATCTGATGCATGGATGGGGCAGAAACAATCACAGTCAAAAACACGGAGAACAACTGGTTCTGCATGCCGATAATGGTTCCCCCGCCTCCCCAGTAAGTGAATCCGATAAAGAGTCCACCAAGAAGCAAAAGCCACATTTTAGACATAACGTAGGTTGGATCACGATAGAATTCGAGGCCTGTTCTGCGAACGACCAATTGCAATTGATACCAATAAGGAGTGATGAATTTTTTGTCCAACTCCGGATCGTCCTTATCTTCGGCTCCCATTTCTTTCTTGGCAGTTGTAGCAATCAATTGTTCGATCTCCAAAGTTGTTGCACGGCACTGCTCAGAGTTGCGCCACAATTCACCCCAATCATCTTTGACACTAGCGGTTGCACCAGCACCAATGCTCTCTAAAATATACTCGGCAGGGTTTTCGGTAGGCAAGCAAATTCTGGCACCTTGTTGTTCGAAGTAGTCCAACATTGTTCTTGAATTGGCACCGATATCTCCAAAATAAACGGTTTCACCACCTTTCTTCAACAATAATAAGCGATCAAATTGCTCGAAAAGAACCGCAGAAGGTTGGTGAATGGTGCACAAAATAGCTTGGCCAGCATCTGCGAGTCTTCTCAACAATTGCACAATAGCCCAAGCTGATTGCGAGTCTAAACCAGAGGTTGGCTCATCCAAGAATAGCAACAATTTTGGTTTTGTGACCAACTCAACACCAATGGAAAGCTTCTTTCTTTGTTCAACGTTAAGTCCAAATCCAGGCTTACCAACAAGGGCATCTGCGTAAGCATCCATACCCAACACCTTGATGATCTTCTCCACATATTCAAGTTTTTCGGAGTCTGGGATTTTCATTGATCTTCTAAGTCTCGAAGCAAAGATCAAAGACTCACGAACAGTCAACTGATCCACATGTAAATCTTGTTGTTGGACATAACCGGTCTTTCTTTGAAAAGATGCATCCAAAGGTTTACCATTCACAAGCATATCCCCTGTGATAACCCCAACGTCAACTCTTTGAGAAAGTGTGTTCAAGAGAGTAGTTTTACCTGCACCTGACTCCCCCATCAATGCTGTGAGAGTCCCAGGCTTGACATAGCCTTGAACATCATTGAGCAATCTTCTGACGGTACCGTCCTTCAAAGTAATATCGTAATTGACATGTTGCCACATAAATACGTTAGAACTTCCTAAACCTTTGAACACATCGCTAATCTCACCTTCTTTTTTTGTGTGACTGAAGGTGTCATCATCAGTGAATCCTTCAGCAGTTGAAGATTTTTCACCGACCCCGCCTTCTAGATCGCTGGAATCACTGACAAATGCAGACGTAGAGCGTTTCTTTCTTTGCATGATCTTCTCTGTGGTCTGATTTTTAATGAAGACCAAGATATCGTAACCAGCGGTAGTGATCTTGAGCAAATCCGATGCAAAGGCACCAACAACAACAAAGAAAACCAAAAATCCAATTAGAATCCCAAAGTTTCTCCACAAGTTCTTGAACTTGTAGCTAAAAGCCACATCCATATAGTCGTCACCAAGAACGTAGTCTTTCCCAGTCTGTGAGCCTGAATACGAACAAGCCTGGTTGTCGGTGGATACGTTTTCATATCCTACCCCCGAAGGAACAAGAGAGGTACCACAGGACATCTTTTGATGGTGAAATTCATTGACCATCATCGACTCGAAACCATACCGGACAGGATTAAGATAGTTGATCCATTTGAACCATGGATGCATCGAAGGTAACTGAATCATGAAACAACTGTACATAACACATGCCAAAATGAAAATACCACTAACGGCATTAGCGACAGCTATATCAGTACTGAGTGTACCGATCATCGCAAAAAGCATATTCATGGTTATGGAACACATGTTGATAAAAAGCAAATAAACAAAGTAATTCCCGGCAGTACGCTTCAAATCAGCAAGGAAAAAACAGATGAGGGTGTAACAGAAAATACCAATCAGTTTGATAGCATTATCGACCAAATTGGAGGCCAAAAACTCTGTACTTTGGCGACAGAATGAGTAGGCCTGATGTTTCAAGAGAATAGGTCTCTTGTCAAAAAGATTGGAGATGGATGCCAAACCGTTCAACGCGTAGTACAACACCGAGAAAAACAACAACCCACCTCTTGAAAAGGCACCTTTCGTAGAAAAAGGAATCTTCCAAAACATAGATCCAATGATCAAAGCCTCAACAATATCAGAAACAAGTTGCGTGATGATATACGAAGGATCACCAACAATACATTGGTAACTTCTAATGATATTGAGTCTCAATTGCTCCATGTAAGAGACGGTGAACAATGAGCGAACTTTATGCTTCTCCAACTCATTAGATTTGTGGAACAAGTCACGAGTTACATCAGCATTTGTTGTTTTCTCATATTCGTCGATTTCCTTCAAAAGATTCTTGTAATCTTCTGACTTCAACCAGTATTCCTGAAACTCGGCAGCAGTCTTTGGAACTTTTGATTCATAACCTGGTTTTGGAAAACGGCCTTTTGGATCAGTGATTGCGGTCAAGAATTCCGGAGTCACTTGTCTCACTGGACATTCAAAGCCCATTTCCTCAAAGTATGCTTTAGCTCTTGTAGCAGGGCCAAAAAAAACCTGTCTGCCCTCATACAACACAAGGGTCTTGTCAAATTTGGCATAGATGTTCTCACTAGCTTGGTAGATAGTGATGAAATTAGTTGAGTTCATTAAATTCGTGAAGGTTCTGATAGCAGAAGCGTACTCTAATGCTGTGGAAGCATCCAAACCTCTGGTAGCGTTATCCCAGCAGTAGATCTTTCCGTCAGCCGCTAAAGCTTCGGCAATGGAAACTCTTTTACGCTCACCCCCAGATACACCTCTAACAAAATCGTTACCCACTCGGGTGTTGTATGTGTGTCTGAGGCCGAAAATCGTGGCAACCAAGTCTGTCTTGAAGTCAACATACTGCTTTTTGGTGTTATCCACAGAGATAGGGTTGATTTTTATGCGTGGCACTTTGCAGCCAATCGCAAAATTCAAGGTCTGCTTGACAGTCAAATATGGAAAATGAATGTCTAGTTCAGGATTATAGATAACGTCGTTTTTGCACTTCTTCAACATTTCCTTCTGCTCTACACCATCGTAAGAAATCTCGCCCTCCACCTTAACGTACGAAACGGTTTCACCCGCTATCGTTTTGAGCAAAGAAGAGCACCCCGCACCTGGTCTTCCAACCACAAAGCACATTTCTCCAGCTTTAACTAAACCCGTGGCATTGTTAACCACGGCTCTGAGAGGAGTAGGACCTCTGTTTTTGATCCATGATGCCACCTTCCCTGCAAAGTTCATTTCACTCCCGTATGTAGGCGCAAACACTGCACTCTTATCTACCCCAATCGTTGAGACGTTTTTGAAAACGACTCCTGCGGATCTCAAAGTGATGTCGCTTTTGTTAGCATTCCGCAAGAACAGTCTCAAAATCGCCGCGAGGTCGAAATCGGTGGGGTCAATGGTATAGGTGTCCTTGGACGTTATTTTCGACAACTTTTGACTCAAGTCCTCCAAGCGATTCAACACCTTTTCGCTGGCAGCCTTGTTGCTAGCTATCCTGGATATGCTTTCGATATCATGCTCTGCACCTTGATCATGTTCAAAGATGCTTTTTGTGTATGTATTGTGAAAGTTGCTGTTGATCTTGACATGTGGCTCTTTTTCCTGTTCTTTCTCTTGCTTTTCCTTGTTCTCTGGTTCCTGTCCGGGTTCCTGGAACGGCTTGATATGGGCCAACGAAGATGAGGCCACAGAGTTTCTGTTTGAGGCGAAAGGAGTTGAGAACGAATCCTCAAAATGATCCTCAAAATGATCCGACATAATGTCCTCCAATTGCTTATTTCCCTTTCCGGTTATTCTTTTTTTCCGCTCCTTGAGTAATTCCGACGACTGCTCGAGAAATCGTGCGGAAAAAAAAACAGATCTGCTTGTATCAAGTGAACAATTGTGGAATGATGTCTCAACACAGGTGGGACCAATGGATTAGGGATGTTGGGCAGAATTGAAATTTGAGGGATCCTTTATGTTTTCTGTGTTGAGGTCTGGTTCTCGAAGAAGCGAACCTCTATCTCTTCAATCGAGTTCGAAAGACGACGTTATCTCCAAATGAAACACACTAAAATACCAAAGTTCTGCTCGCAATTTCTTAAACGAGAAAAAACGGGTATTTCAGCAATTAATACAGATGGAACCTCAAAAGATCTGGTAATCTAACACTGGTGGATGATGATACTGTGAAAAGAGATTTTGGCTTGCAAGTCCATACACTCTCTAGAGACAAAAATTTGGCTGAACTAAAGACTTCGGATAGAGATTTATAGGTATATTTAAACAAAAAATTTTTGCTGCCGGCTGGTATAAGTTTAGGAATTAGGCCAGTGTTGAAGGTCTTATATAGGCCTCTAAAAAAGACAACTATAAGAGCTAAAAAAACTCTGTTGTGATTTGCATCTCACAATGGCAAGTAGTAATTAGTATGAGGTTAGGACAGGTCCCTCCTTATGTGATCTAAACATACACTTTTTCCCATAGATTTGTTTATGGCCAGCTATGAATGTCTAAGTTTGAACTTTAAATACATAGGTGTGTGATGTTCGACAACCGTGGTTGATATCAGCACAAAGATTGCCATCTCAGGCCTGACGCTCTGATATGTCGTGCTAAGAAAGTTTAACTTTGCTTTAACTATGGGCTGTCCCCAGCAGCCAAGCAGGTGGAAAATGCTCAAGGCGATCTAAATTTCGTGTCTTAGAGTTTGCATCTGGGGGCATTCCACTGTTTGCGTTAGCCCAAACCAGTAATTCGTGGGCCAAAAGGAGGAAATCGAGGTGGTCTGAGAGGTCTCAACCAGTCTGTACACATGTCAAGGTAGGATGGACCGCCTCTGAGACCATACGCGCTTCTTTTGAAGCCAGTGAAAAAGGCCATTGAGTCGCGGTTCTACATGCAGACATGCTCCGACAGTGAGGGTAAACCACGCTAGAGGCTGTGTGATACTTGCAGCATGATACATACGAGAGATTTGCATAATGATTGTCAACGTTAATTGCATAGCTATGCACTCGTGAATGGATCGATCGGGTTAACAGCTGTATTGTCGTACTCATAATAGCAAGACGGAAATATTTCAATACGACCTAATTACTGGGCACGATTCGGGAATTGGTGTTCTTACTTTCCCGTGAAGTACGCCATTAGGGTTGAGATCAGGATATCAATAGAGCTGTAGTCAAAATTGACCTTTTCATGCCAATCATTCAATCACCCAATAGTATTGCTTTTATGCCAATCAGTCGTCCAGTCCGTAATTATTTTATCAAGGCCAACGCCCAAGTAATACGGATAGTTATGTACATGTCGGTCAATTCGTTTCAGTAAATTCTAGCTAATCATACACTCAATAAAAATACTTCTATGCCGACTATCCCTTCAGCAACAATTATTCGGTGCTAATCACTCACCATTGGGCTGCATGACATGTGCTTTTGCACAAATAGTTGCCTATAGAAAAAATGATCCGGCCACATTTTACAGACGTATTTTTATTCCGTTCTTTGATTCTCTTACTATAAAAGCCGTGTTCCTTTTTACATTCGGTCGCATTTCTCCTTCTTATCACTTAACTTCATGAATAAAGTACTGCTCCTCGCAGAATCTGTTACAACGCTTAAGGCACCCCTTTTGCTATTGTCTCTGCCAGTCGGAGAACTGCTCATCGGCTAAATAATGTCTTGCCAAAAAAAAAGTTAAAGAAAGCCGAGACTCATTGGTCGCAAGTAGGCTTTGAATTGCGCCCTTCTCTCCCGAATAGGATCTGCTACAAGACAACAGATTGACTCGGTTTATGATGTGACGAACATTCGAATCGTTCTTCTAACAGGGAAAAGTGTACGTGCACTGCACTCGTTGATTATCGTATTGAAACAAATACAGTGTAGCGGAAGCTATTTGTACATTACGGCGCAGGACATAAAGATGGAAACTGAAACTAAGTTCTAATTACACTTGAAAATGTATGTTGCTGTTGGGTATCTGATAAATAATCGAAGTTATCTTCTTGGGGGTGGATGGTCAGGACGTCTATGTCTGCTCATCAAAAATCCACCAAGCAAAGCAGCTCCTGCAACTCCAGCAGCAATAGCGATATTTTTGTTGTCTTTGAATGAAGACAAGAAGTCAGTTGACCCCCCGAAGCTGTTGTTGCTACTTCCAGTACTTGGCTTTTCTGAGGATTCGGAATTCTGTCCGTGTCCAGTGACAGTTTCTCCCGAATATACCGAGCTGGCTTCGTTTTGTATCTTGTTATCTGCTGCAGAACTGTTTGAAGTATTTGAATTCAGAGGCTCAGGAAGTGTCCATACTGACTCCCCTGTAGACAAATTGACGTAGTAATAACACTTGTACTGAGGGTCCCATTTGGCTGCCCATCCCTCTGGACATTTTGGTGCAGGTGGTATTTGTGATTGGCTGTTCATTATTGATGGTAATACTGTAAGATGGCTTCCCTGAAAAAGGCAGAAAAAGTTCAAGAATATCCTGGTGGTTATTCTCGGTACTGATGTATAAGTGTGTTAGCGTATTATGAAGAACTGTCGCTTTAGTACTAATAAGTTGCTAATTTTCAGTTGTAGAATTGATCATAAATTAAAAAAATGCTTTGCCTCCTTGCCCCTGTCACCCAAACTTAAGGCGGTATTGTACCAAGCTCCTCGATTTTTGAAGCGACATAAAAGCTTGAATAAAAAAAGCGCAAAAATAAATGCTCCGCGACGGGGAATTGAACCCCGGTCTACCGCGCGACAAGCGGTAATTCTAGCCACTAAACTATCACGGATTTTAATTTATGTGTTATATTATGAATGTGTCCTGAAGACTGATCGGTACAACTATACTTTAACGTATAATCGTACAACTGGATGATATAGGTCTCTTACTCTACTGATCAATGAAAGAAGGATAATTG